>OZ007555.1:190474753-190895825 GCA_963931855.1 Philhelius festivus
ATCTGGATTTTCCCAGAAAATAATAATATAAAGTAAAACCAGTCACTTTTACAATTTCAATCACTTCCGTACCCGTATTTTCTTTTAACATCCATTTTTTATCATAAGAATTCTTTTCATGATAATTTGAAGAGGAAATACCTCCGGCCCTCAGGTCATTTAACCGCACTCGAGAAACACAAAAAAAATGAATGAGAATATAAATAAATTCAGAAGTAAGGCCGAACGCAGTACGTAGGTACACCATGCCCTACCATACCATCCGTACACTGGTAAGAGTCCTTGATGAAGTGAATGAACATTGAGCAAACAAAGAACAATGCAAAAGGAAAGGAATTCACCCCGGTGGCTGTGGAAACTTCATCCGACTTCCTTGTCCCATAATTCAGTGAAACAAATCAAACTTTTGCCTTTCTTTCTTATACATATTCTGGGTTGAATTTTTTTTAGTGTTTGTCCTTTTATATATATAATTTTTTCCACCTCAATAAGTTGACCGCCAAGATTCGTTCAGTCAGAGAATTACTGTAGAATTGTAGATATGTCGCGGAGTTTGACCTAAAAAGTATTTAAATTACCCAAAGTGGCTGGGTAGCCCTGGGGAGAGATGAATTTTTCGAGCTTCATAGTCGAAATTCTACAATTGAATTTGAATCCAAAAATTCGAGCAATTTTTAACCGTCCTATATTCGATGTCAAAAAACCAAAGAAATAAAACCAAAATATAAATTTAAGCTTATTACTTGCAGACTTGCAGTGTCAAAATTTACTCCGTCCGTAGTCACTAGTCAATCACGCAAGTCTGTTGTTCCGCTTAGGGTCAAGACAGGCATTTATTTTCAATTCTCATATAGTCTAGTCAAATTAAATTAATTAATTCGAAATATCTACAAAAAATACTGCGTCGAATTTTTTTTTTGTTTCTTAAAGAGTACCTATTGGAGAGTGTAAATCCAAAAAGTTCGAACAAAAAACGCCCGTGCGTTGTCCGCCATTTTGAAAAAGGCTTTGGAAAGCTTGAACTCGATTTTCTCGGCTCCTATCATATATAGAGCTGTATTTTTTTTTTAGGTTTGTACGTTAAAACATCTTCTTTAACTTTTGTTCAGAAAAAAATTTGAAACCTCTTTCCAAAAAAAAGTTATCGACGAAAAACTGTCGAGATTTTGAAGTAAAAAATGGTTTTTAACGTTTATCTCGCCTCATGTTCATCTGATAAAAAAAATACTTAAGTTGTTTTTTATAGATCACTTTATTTCCTACATTTTGGTATATTTAAATTTTATGTGCGACAAAAACTGAAGGAAATATAACCTGTCAAAATGGCCAATATCCTGCGAAAATTAAAAAAAAAGAAATTTACTCAAGTTTGAGAATTTTCAAATTTGATTATGTTCATTATGAAATTTAAAAAAAACAGTTCAAACTCTTTTCCACACTACCACCGAGGTAGAGTTACGGCGCATTTTTTTGAATGTGGTGTCCCCAGGAGGTATAATCCACGATTCAATCGTTTTCGTTTCTATTTCAGCCAATCGATAGCTCAATGTGGCATAGTTTTTTCATGTCGTTCTTATTTCCTTTTTTTTTTGGAGCTAGGCGTGCGGATATCAATGATCATAATTAACTTTGTTTGTGCTGGGATCGTCAATGGTATTTTCTTCAATGTTTTCAGGTGAGGAAAAGTCTTCACATGCGTCTTCATCTTCCAGTAAATTAAATTAAACTTAGTTTTTTTTTTGACGTTTTAACAAAGTCGCTATATCGCAAAGAATCCAGTGACCCATTTTCCTTCCCATTGAAGAACGCAATAAAAACTTTTTCTCCGGCGCACAGTGCGTCGATCAATGGAAAAAAATCAAAAAATTAGTCTAACTAAACATGATTATAATACACGCACTAGGCTCTGTCATGCAAGAAAGTCCTCGAGGTCGAACAACATACAAGATGTTATAAATTATTTGTTGTTAATATCTGATCCCCTCGTTTCATTACAAAGAAAAATTGTGCGCAAACAAAGACATTTTGATGCAAATATAAAAAACTTCCTTATTTTTAGTGAAGAACATGATTGTTCTTGTGATGATTAAGAATATTTTATTTTAAGTTTTATTTTTTAATTTTAAATTCAAGTGTTGAAAAATCTTTTCTTTTATATTCCCTAAGCTTACAAAGAAATTTGAAAACTATATTTTTACTTTATTACTTTGTGTAAACTTTATTTTTTGTTTTAATAAATCATAAACATAAAAAAAAAAAACTTAATCTGAGCTTTGATTTTTTTCCTTACTTTCTATTGACTCGACGCACTGTGCGGCGGCTCCCAAAACGTTGCTATCAACATCGTTGGATCTGCATTATACCTCCTGGAGGCCCCATATTAAAAAAAATGCGCCGTAACTCTACCTCGGTGGTAGTGTGGAAAAGAGTTTGAACTGTTTTTTTTTAAATTTCATAATGAACATAATCAAATTTGAAAATTTTCAAACGTGAGTAAATTTCTTTTTTTTTAATTTTCGCAGGATATTGGCCATTTTGACAGGTTATATTTCCTACAGTTTTTGTCGCACATAAAATTTAAATATACCAAAATGTAGGAAATAAAGTGATCTATAAAAAACAACTTAAGTATTTTTTTGATTAGATTAACATGAGGCGAGATAAACGTTAAAAACCATTTTTTACTTCAAAATCTCGACAGTTTTTCGTCGATAACTTTTTTTTGGAAAGAGGTTTCAAATTTTTTTCTGAACAAAAGTTAAAGAAGATGTTTTAACGTACAAACCTAAAAAAAAAATACAGCTCTATATATGATAGGAGCCGAGAAAATCGAGTTCAAGCTTTCCAAAGCCTTTTTCAAAATGGCGGACAACGCACGGGCGTTTTTTGTTCGAACTTTTTGGATTTACACTCTCCAATAGGTACTCTTTAAGAAACAAAAAAAAAATTCGACGCAGTATTTTTTGTAGATATAAAATACTAATTTGATTGGACTAATAGGCAATATTTACTTTGACGATATAGTTTTCTAAGAAAACTGTTGATATAGAGCCTGCCTGTCTACCGAATTAACATCCCCTAAGCGGAGTTGAGAAAAGAGTATCCGCAGCCTCTCAGCTCAGGTATCTTGAGGAGTCTAACACCGCCACCAACACCCGTCACCGGTTCTATAAAACAGCAAAGCCATCCACAAGCTTAAGAACAACAAATCCGCCGGCTCGGATGGCTTTGATCGGCACGTATCATTTTGGCTTCAGGTCAGGCAGTTCAACGATAGACCATATCTTCATATTGAGGCAAATCCTGGAAGAGAACAACGAATTTCAAGTCGAGACCAACCATATCTTTATTGACTTCAAGGCCGCATATAATAGCATAAATCGCCAAGAGCTTCTATTGGCAATGTCGGAACTCGGGATTCCGAAAAGACTGATCCAGCTATGCCGCATGACGTTACAAAATACGCGGTGCAACGTGTAAATGGCTAACAGCTCATCCGAGGTATTCTAGACGTGTACAGCGTTCAGACAAGGAGATGCTCTATCATGTGATTTCTTCAACCTACGAGTAGCCCTGGAGTAGACAGTGCGCAACAGTGGTGTTAGCCTGGAAGGCACTATCTTCAACAGGTCTTCCCTACTGCTTGGATATGCGCACGACATCGACATCATCGGCCGCTACAAGCGAGCTGTGCAAGAAGAATTCACAGCTATTGATGAACAGGCGAAACGCGTTTGTCTTGAAGTGAATGAGGACAAAACAAAGTATATGCTATCAACAAACAAAGCGTCAGCTATCCATCGCCTAGGACAAAACGACACTGTTAGTAGCTGCTACTTCGGTTTGGCCAAACAAATGAGTTCAAAACTTCTTTCTCAAAAGACAAAGTACACGTTATACAAAACACTAATTTTACCAGTTATACTCAACGGGGCCGAGTGCTGGACGATAATTAGAAAAGGGGAATTGGTACTGGGAACGTTCAAGAGGAAAATTTTCGGCGGATATTTGGTCCTATATGCGAAGACGACGAATGGATGAGAAGATTCAATCGTGAATTAAACGAGCTGTACCAAGATGTGGATGTGTTGCAAAGAGCCAAAACACGTCGACTACACTGGCTCGGTAACATCGAGCGCTCTAGCCAAGAAAATCTTCGAATCCCAGCCCCCAGGTTCGAGACGACGAAGAAGGCCGAACCTCCGCTACAGGGACTAGGCGGTTACATGGGACTACGGACGGTATGGTAGAGCGCTTCCGATGGAAGACCGCAATATCTCAGGCAGAGACCGGATAAGTAAAAAAGTAAGCGGAGTTGCTTAAGCGGAATAGGAGACCCTCAGAGCAAGTTGAAATTCATTGAAACACACGAAATAATCGACAGCCGGAATGACGTAAAATAGCAAAGTCCGTTGGAATATACAAGTCGAAAAATACTCAGAAAAGCCATAAAAGCTCTTTTGATATGCATCAGACTGGCAAGCAAATCATGGTGTTACAAACCAAACATCCTTATATGAATGTATACCCTTCAAAACTAATGATACAGTTGCGTAGCAAACAAGAACCGAACTAGCACCAGCCAGGTAATCAATTGAAAAAGTTCAAAAGGGCGCTATAAGAACTTGCCCTTCGGCAGCAATTGAGGTTATGCTTCACATAACCTTACTACATGTGCTAAAAGAAAGTTTAGCTAAGGTAACTATCCCATGATTCGCCAGGAAAGGTACTAGAAGGGGTAAATGTAGGGTAGCATCTAGAGAAAGAGACTTCATTTCCAAGTTTTTAGTATTGAGATTACTACATCTCTTGGGATGATGGCCGGATCAAAAAGAAAAACTTCAAAACGGTGTTAAGTAGCAAAAAAGAGTTGGTAGAAAAAATAGCGATCTTTTACCTCAAAGTAAATGCCATCAATTGGAATACTGATGGATCGAAAACGTGTCAAGGGTCCAGAACTAAGCTTTCTCGGTCGATGTGGAGCCGTCCACAAGCATTTTCCAGGCGGACGTTAACACCATATGAAAATGTGCTGAACGAAATTTCGAAACAATTTACCGTAACCATATTTGATATCATATTGGATAGCCAAGCAGCACTCCAAGCGCTAAACGCCTATCCCATGGGTTCTTTACTGGTATGGGAATGTCTCACTTCATTTAGTACCGGAAAAAGTAGGTGTCATTGGAAATAAAGTGGCATAGTGATCAGCTAGACTAGTAACGAGTGGGAACCTTATTGTGGCCATAAGATCTAAAATGACGACAGGAACTCCCAAAACTTAGGCAGGCCAAAATGCTTCATGGGCGCTACAACCAACGCTTTCCATACTGTATCGGACTTAGTGGGAACAACTTTAGAATATTAACACGTTTTCAAACTGGTTATTGGAAACTGAGAAGACACTTCAGTATTTTTAGTATGATGACCAATTTTTAATACTCATGAGGAAATACAGGACCATATATAAGGTAGATGTGCTGCGCTTGTGCCTCTACGATATATATAGATATACGAGACATTGCCAGATAGAAAAAATTGAACTTTGTACAATATTTGAAAATATTTCTTAAGGACGCTAGTCTGAAGAAAGACCTGTAGGGACGCCAATCAACCCTAGAAGGGGCACAATAGATATTAAGGTCGCAGTGCACTTAAAACCCAGAATTTAGTGATTGATCCATAGTCAAGAAAACAGAGTTTTCGTTGATGCCTGCATGACGACTGAGCAAAGCCAAACTGAGTTGCGTAACTAGGACAGAGGAAGCGGTAAAGCTCTTAAAGTGACATGCATAAGGATTGAGCATAACCTAAGATGGCAACGAAACAACTCCGCGAATCAGGCCAAAACTGATCACGGTTTTAATTTATATCGTCTGATGAATTAAAGAGGAACTACAGTCATCAGATCTTTTGACATACAAAATATGGCATCATCAATGACACTTTGGTCATACACATTTATTAACAATTAGTGAACAACCACAAATTCAAACAACAACAATACGACAATCGCAGTCGATCCACAACCATTCGTGTACGAGTATCAAGTGGCTTATAAAACCGTTTGTAATTGTTTTGGTGAAATCTGTTATTTGTTATTCAGTTCCATTGAGACAACCACCGATTACTGAACCATTAATTATTCAACATTCGTACGTCAAAGGAGCCCCAGATTTACTATCGTAAATTTGGACCGAGACTTAAATTTTTTTTGGGGGTGAAATCAGTTATTTGAAATGATTGTTTGATCGTATCCAAAATTTCACAACTAAGAAAAAAACCTAAAACAAAACGTCATTTGACTCCAACAACAATAAGGCATTGACGACCATTGGCATTGTGATGCTTTTTTCATCTAAGGCTGCTGAGGATCAATCTGAAAAAATCAAAACAATTCAGCTAACAAACGGCATTGGGTGTAGTCATGAACTTTAAACTCCTGGACACACGATTCATCAAGTGGAAGTTTGAGAAAGGCCGAAATCTTGTGCACGGCGAGGAATCGCTACCTTGGGTTCTTTTGTACACTTTCACTAACGACGACGATGTTCTCAGTCGATACTTAGTTCAGATGACTACCGAAACAGTCGTCTCAAATTTGCCCACCAAACGTTGAAGATTCGACTGGTAATGGTCACCACGTCTACCGTAAAATGAGCCCAACGAACCCAAACGTTTTCACTAACGAACGCTCATTTTGATAATAAAGTTTTATCATTTTTTAGACGTACTTTTGAATCATGTAGCTTCCCATGGTGATTTGGCATCAGTAATTGAATAGTCACCAACAGATTTGACAGATGTCATCAAAACTATTACCGAACTATCTGGATAGTGTGGGATATCCGGATAGTTAAATCAGGCAATTCAATTCTATTCAAAAGCATTTATCTTAGCGTAATTTTTGCTATTTACAATTTACAGTAATTTAAAAACGACAAATAAATATAATATGTCATTTACAATGGCATTGACATTTATATATTTTGGAAATATTTTGTTTTACAAAATTAATTATTGCTTGTTTAAACTCAAATTTATTACTTATTTGTTTAATATTATTTGGCAAATCATTAAAAAGCTTAAATCCTTTATATACTAAACTATTTTGAGATCTTGTAATTCTAAGTGATTGTAGTCTTAAATTCTCTTTATTTCCTAACAAATATTGTTGAACATCTCTGACGTAAAGAATATGTTTTGACATAATATCTTGGCAGTGAATTATTTTAAACTTTTAATACAAACAACAAAACGTTAAAATAAACACTCTGTTTTACATTCATCCACAATAAAGTATTTAACATAACTACAATAAGAGTAAATTTATTACATCTAAGTATTGCACGCATTGTTTTATTTTGCAGTTTTTGGAGATTGTTCATGGAACTTCCATTTATTAAATATAATATTGTAGAGCAATATTCAAAATGAAGTTTAATGGTTACATTATAAATATTTATAGCCGTAATAGTGCTTACTTTATTACGAATTTTTCGCAAGAAACCTACCTTTTTTGATAGTTTTTTTTTTTTTAAACATATTGCACATGGGATTCAAATCTTAATTTATAATCAATAATAACTCCTGAGTACTTATTTTCCAAAACTTGTTCAACCATTTCTTGATTTATTGCTACATTAAAATTAATGACAATGTCATTTAAGACCTTTCATTTAGTTTTTGTAACATTCAGTTTTAGTTTACAAGCTTTAGGCCATAAATTCAAAACATCAAGGTCTTCATTAATTAGCAGTTCACATTCCTGGGTTGTTTCAGATTCAACATTTTAAAAGTGAAAACAGAGCCAGTTCACTACTTTTCAAAATTTTGTTCATATCATTGATGTAGCAATTGAAAAGTAGTGGTCCAAGTATTGAACCTTTGGGGACTCCCAGATCAATTGCTTCAGAATCAGAAAAAATTGCGTTGATTTTGGTTTATTGTAAACGTCCCAATAAAAAAATTTTAAACCAATCATGAGCAATGCTATTAATTCCATACTTATTCAATTTCTCCAACAAGATAATCGGATCAATTGTCTCAAAAGCTTGTTTAAGATCAAGTAAAACGCAAACAACTTTCTTACCTTTTGAGATTACAGATTCCCATGAATGTGATTGACGAAACCCAGATTGATTCTCAATTATTATTTTGTTATAATTTAGACATTTTGAAAGCTGCTTATAAACAATTTTCCCAAGCAGTCTAAATTCTTCACACTTTAATGTTTGTTTTTTTATTTTCTCAATTGATTTTCGAAACATTTTCTGGATAGTTCAGAACTCAATTGTTTCACCAGATATCCGAATAAATTGAAGATTGGTATATTGATTAGGGCACCCTAATCACCTAAACCTAATGAAAAGGGTCTGTGGTGCTTTCCCGCAGCAACGGCAACAGGCCTAAATTTAATTCAAGGAACACCTTCTATATACCAAGAGGTTATATACTTCGATTTGCATCGGAAGATGTAACGGACATCGAATGTTTTTTTTCGTGAAGCTGTAAATGAGCGAGGCGAGTCATCACTCACTTGGCAGACATCCCAAGACTTGAACAATCCTTTGAAAATATTTATTACTAAAACACAGAACCATTTACACTCTGACATTTCAGCGAAAATTTCCTGCGCCTTTTGCAATGGATTAAAACGTGTCTCGACCCATTTATTAATAGTGACTTTGCAGTCACACAGATTCTTATAGTATTGTCTTTTTTGGGCACGATTACTATTTGACTTGCCCATTGACTAACCTCAATTGGTTCCAGAATACCTTCTGACACTAAGCGCTTAAGTTCTTCCTCAACTTTTTCACGTAGTTTAGAGGGTACGCTATAAGCAGCGTGAAAGATAGAAACTGTTATTCCGTTAATCGATAACCTGCACATCTGTGACTCACTTCCAGCTGGCACGCTGCTAATGACTTGAATACTGGACTCTGTTCTATTTTTGCACATTGTAGAAATGTGCCCTTTCTTTCCTCAACTGAAGCACTGCCAATCAACGGCTGGACAATTCTTGTGAGCTGCTCTTCCGCAGCGCTAACAAACATTTTTTTCTGACGATGTTGACTGTGGTTGCTTTTTGACATATTTTGATTAGATGACTTCTTCTTATGACCATTATACGACTGTTTGGACTGGGGACCTACAGCCTTGGCCAAAAGTATTAGGCACCCTATATTTACGCTCTATTCTCTTGGAGAATGAATTGTTCGCGTTGTGCCGTGCAAAATGCCTAAGATCGGTTTCGGAAGACTGTATCCCATCTAAATCGTACAAAATCCTGCAGGAAAAAAGTAACCACGGTAAGAGAATATCGGTTTTTAATACGAACCTCTATACAAAAAAAAACGAAAAAAAAAAACATCAAATGAGCTAGTTGCTGACATAACACAACATTGTGGGAAACAGATTTCGGCTAGAACCGTTAGAAGGAGACTCGGAGAAGTTGGATTGAAAGGTTGCAAGGCGAGGAAAAAGCCATGGCTCTCAGAAAAAAGCAGAAAGTTGCGGCTAGAATCGGCAAAAAAATACCAAAATCTTACTGAAGAAGATTGCAGTAACGTTTTGTGGTCAGATGAATCAAACTTTGAAGTAAGCATTATAATGAAGCCCCGAACTCGGAAACTTTAAAAACTGTTTTAAATTGCCATCCACTTAGTTATTTTGAGCTTTTGAAAAAGTTTATTTTTTTTTATTTTTGCAGGTGTTTGGAAACCCTGGTGTAACTTTTGTGAGGCGGCGAGTTGGTGAGGAATACAACCCAGAATGTGTAGTTCCAACCGTTAAACATGGAGGAGGAAGTGTTATGATCTGGGGTTGCATGGCTGCGGACGGCGCACAGTGGTAAAAATGGCATATTTAGGTGGACATTTGGTTAAAATTTTATGTTAATCAATAGACTAACTAGGCTTCATATTGTTATAAGGAAAGATTGACAACTATGAAACCACACCATTTTTTTTTTTTTTTTGAGACAATATAACTTGTAGAACAGCGGTCTTTAATTAGCCATTGGTGAAAAACCAACAATGAGAAAAGTTACAATAAAATTCAGTTTGGTGTTAATTTTTTTTTTTTTTTTGAAAAGTGTTGGAAATGGTAAGTACCGTATATCTCTATAATATTGCATTTGAGTTTTATATAAACTATTCTTAATTAGCTTAGCAGCTCGATTTGCTTAGCTTTATCTTTAAAAAAAAGTTTACTAAGCTACAACTTTTTTTTCCCACCTAGTCCCGCGTTCCGGTTTTCGCTGTCCGACAGCTTAATGTATAAAGATAAAATATTGATTGCATTTTCAACCATATACAACCATATGCAATAGATAGGGCGAATTTTCCAGAAAATGACGTTCTCAAGAAAGGAACTTTATGATGTCTGGGTGGAACAATTAGCTAAAAATAAGGGTTCTGCTGTACGTCAATATGTGAGTGACCAATCTGTTATGAAAGGTATCAATGATGAGCGTGAAAAAGAACTTTTAATAAATTCGGTGAAAATGTTTTTAAACTGCGTGAAAAATGGGTCGTATTTTTTCGTATTTTCTTTGGTTCGTAAGTATGAAATAAATCTTCCGTTCTGCTCTTTCAATCAAATGTAGTCCTTTCTTCTCGCAATTATGAGCACTTGCTGGTATTGAATATAACTCAACCGTTTCCCTTATATAAACCGAAAACTATTAAAAACTTACTTGAAATGCCAAATATTTTCTTAAACCTTCAATGAAACCAGTTATAACGAATGATAAGTCAATGATTCTCCAAAAAACGAGGGGTTGTGTTTTCTTTCCAATCTGTGTTATTGTTTACTTTTATTTCCTTTAAAAGTCTTCATTGGCATAATCCTTACCGGTATGAAATAATGCAGGGATAACTCAAATGCTGTTTTCTTAGGCCATGGCCAGTTGAATTTGTTTTAAGCGATACAATTTTAAAAAAAAAAATTTCTAGCTTTAAGATAGTTTTGAATTTAATAAAAATTAATTTATGAAAAAAAATCAAAAAAAAATTTAGTTTTTATGAAAAGCTTTTTAAATTAACAAAAATTATATTTTTTTTGTGGACATTTTCAGTTTTTTGGTGTACATAAACATATAAAAACGTGTGTTGGAAAATTACTTTTTTTTTTATTTGAGCTGATAAGGAGAGTACTCGATTTTTAGAAAGAACAAAAATTGGAATAAAAATAATGAGAACACAATTTTTTTAGTTAAATTATTTATATTAGGTATTTGATCTTTTCATCACGACTTTTAGCCCAAATCTTGTTTGGAACCTTTGATTTCTCTAAAATGACGACTCTATTTGAAACTAAAAACAAACAAATAAAACTCGACTCTTTTAATTGCAAATAATAATTAAAAAAAAAATATTTTTTAGAAAGTTGTATTTCAACACAAGATTCTAAAATGAGTTGTGAACCATTTTCTTCAAAACTAAGCAATTAAATATATGAGTATTTTACCTTCATTTTACAAAATAAATTGTCAAAATATCTCAACTCGTTCAAAAGTTATGAGCCCATGTCCACCTAATACATTTGGCCAAGACTGTACATCTCTTTGACGACCTTGACTATATAGACTGCATGTGTGTTGTTGGGTGATTGTACAGAAACTGACGCTCTTTCGGACACTTCGACAGCTAAGGCTTTTTCAGAACATTGCCAGAACGTAAAACTTTCATTCTCAAGCAATACTTGCTGGATTTTTTCGTCTCTTAAACCCACAATGAAACGATCTGCTAACTGTTCGTCTAACAACTGTAATTTGTAAATTTGTAGAACCCTAGTTTTGATTCGACAACGTATCTGCTGTACCGCTACCTGTTGCTGTGGCTGCAACTGGATCTTTTTGTACAAAATCACCAAAATAGCAGTCCTGGGCAGCAGCTTTCAGTTTGACGATAAATTCACAAATTTGTTCACCTGGTTGTTGTACGATGTTGTGGAATTTAAAGCGCTCCGCTCGTTTGTTAGGCTTCAAGGCAAATTGACTTCTCAACAGTGCCAAATTCTCGTCAAATTTGTTCACAGCCAGTGAATTTGGATACGTTAATTAAGACAACAGTTCATACATGGTTTGCTGATAAAGATTGGATTTTTGGCTTCCTCTTGCACATCATTTAAGTAGAAAAAAATTTTAATGCAATCTTCATAGTCTTTAAAGTTATCGCCACTTTCAAAAGGCTTAACACATCCAAATAATTTGCTCATATTTCAAATAATTTAATTTTCGCACACTTTTTAAACTATTTTTTTTTTGTTTTAATTAAATGTAGTTTTTGAACTTTATTTATTTTTTTTTTCGTCGCCAGAATATTATGTATTCATAGAAAATTAAACACGTAACACTTAAATGTTTGGTTAAGACTAATTTTATTATCTAAGCAAAACTTTAAGTTCTTTACTTGAAGAAGGTTGGTATGCAAGTGGCGATTAGCTGTCCAAACAGAATGTACAGCTAAACGACTAACTGTAATATACAACAAAAGCGAGCGGACCACACAGCATTAAAATAAAAAATAAATATTTTATTAACTACATATATTCATTATTAAAATAAAACTTAAATTAGATTAAGAATCATCTTAATCAAAGTGGATTTTTACTTCATTTATAGAAGAAAGTGCAAGCCCACAGGTCTTAAGATCAATTGGTTCAATAGCTTTAAAAAGCAAGTTTGTTTACAATTGGAGTTGCTGCCGATCATTGCTATTATCTTTGCGATTTTAAAAGCATTACTGGTATATTTTTCAGAAACAGAAAATAAATATAATTTTCCTCCCACTCACACAATGCCATCGAAAATCGGAACACACTTTGTTTTTTTTTTATGAAAATTCTCTATTTTATAGTAAAATATACATAAACAGCTGTATTTGGTGAAATTCACCCAGCCTGGCTTAGAAAAGAAAACCAATCCCTGTAGTCCTCTGTGTTGGATAAGTTCGCTTCTTCATTCTTCCTTGGGTCTACACTCGTTATTGAAAATTTATTGATGTAATAACTTGGCCGGCAGCCATCGTTATCCCTTAGAATGCTAGAAGAGCGGAAGAGTGCCTCCCATAAAATTGCACTTTAAGGGTGTGTGGTTTAGTGGTGTTTGTAGGTATTTAAACAATCGTGGTTTGTACTGTCTGTGCAACGCTCCATTGTAAATAACTCTGGTTAATTCATAGCAAATAATAATTCAAATTGAGTGAAACATTGTTGTGACCAAAAGGAGTCAAGATAATTTAGTGAGTTCTGTGCGCGCCTGGGTCTACGTGATTGTGCTGCTATAGCTCATGTAGAGGGTAATTTATATCGTTTTATGTTTTTATGCGTTTGCTTTGAATGGGGTCACGATATTTTACTAAATCAAATAAATTGGAAAGCAAAAAAAAAAAAAAAAACAATCAAATTAGGAATATTGTTTTGAAGGACTTGATTTGTTAGAATAACAGAATTAGAGACGGGGTTGAGGATATATACGTACTAGTTTGGGTAAGAGCTAAAGAGATTGCCCTAGAATTGTAAGTCATGAGTTTATTTATAAAATGACGTCAAAATCATTTTAGATTTTTTAAACTACTTTTCGAAGTTCTTGTGTTAGATATATATTTGTCTGTAGTCAGAAGGAATTGCTCAACACACTCTAACAGAAAATAATAAAAATTCTTTTTTTCTCTAAAACAGCTCAAACTGTTAAATAAAACTTCAATGTAACTATTGGGCCATCATACGAGGGCGGTCACATGGAGGATAACGTGTCAAAAATTCACGATCTTGTGCTGGCAGACCGCCTATATTGTATAGGTGCGGGTGATAGCTGAAATAGTAGGCATCTCAAAAGATCTTGTAGGACATATCCTCCATGAAATTTGGGCATGGGAAAGCTGTCGGAGCGATGGGTGCGGCATTTGCTCACTCCGGACAACACGCGCAACCGTTGTCACCACGGCAAAATTGGTCGAATTGTACTACAAGCTGCTGCCTAATCCACCGTATTCTCCAGATTTGGTCCCGTGCGACTTTTTTTTGCTTGCAAACTTGAAAAAGTCACTCGTCGGGCAGAAATTTGAATCAAATGAGGAGGTCATCGCCGCCACGGAAGACTACTTTGCAGTCCTCGGGAAAACCTATTTTTTGGATGGGTTAAAGAAGTTGGAGCATCGCTGGATTAAGTGTATCGAGCTAAAAAGAGACTATGTTGAGAAATAAATCGCCACTTTTCCAAATTTATTGCTGACAAGGAAAATCCTACATCCTCGCAACGACCATTTAACGAATGGATGGACGTGTACTGCATAAACATGCCCATATATATATGCATATATGTTTTCATTTTTATTTTATACTGTTTTAATAAAAATATCCTGAAGAGCATAGAAATCCCTGTCGAATCTTTGAAAAAAAGTCAATGTATTATTGTTTCAGTGCCGTTTCCAGTGACGAAAAAAAAAACAAGGAAGAGGATAATCTTCTTGACCTACAGATAAATACTGCACAGGCACTTATTTCACAAAAAAAGTGCTTCACTTGGATCTATGACTAATAGCAAACAATCTTCTGATAACCGCGTAACAAAAGTATTAAAAAAAGTATAATTTCTGTATCACATATATTTTTTCTATATTATACACGCACTCAAAGGGATATGAATAACATTATAATATTAGACTCAGTGCGAGCAATTAGGAAAGTAGGATAGAATTCGAAAGTAGATACCGATGCACATTTGAAATATGGGTAATATTGATCCGGGTAAAAGTGCGGCTAAAAAATTTTGACAGACCTCCAAACACAGAATATAATATACGTTTCACAGCCAAGACAATAAAACATAGAGGATCCAGCATAATGGTTTGGGCATGATTTTCCTTCTATGGCGTTGGTTCATATACCGGATTGAAGACATTATGGATCAGTTTATGTTTATGTGAAGATCATGGAGGAAGTTATGTTCCTATATGTTGAAGAAGAAATGCCACTGAAATGGGTCTTTCGAAAAGACAACGACACAAAGCATACAAGTAAACTTTCGATGCAGTGGTTCCAAGAAAATAGGGTTAATGTCATGGAGTGGTCTGCACAGTCCCCACAACCCTATAGAAAATCTTTAGTGCGATGTCAAAAAATATATTGCTAGTTGTATGCCAACTACTAACACAACCGTTTGTAAAGCTATACAGTAGTCTTGGAGGTCCATACCTGTGGAAAGATGAGAAAATATTATTAATTCGATGTAACGTCACACAGTGGTCTGAGAGCGGAAAAAGTCATATATAGCCTTTTTAACTATATATTTAAGTATTCTCAGATATACCGTGCGTATGGTTTCAAAGTATTTTTTAACATTATTTTTCAACCTCAAGGTTGAAAAATAATTTTATTCAAGTCGCGAACCATATTTTCAGCAAACTTTTAGATGTCTTTTTCCGAAGTTCCTTTAAAATAAATTCTGTAACTTCTCATATAATTTTATTGGTGTATTTTTAAATATCCAAAAAAATAAAAAAAAATGATAATTTATAAAACAAGCCTTCTAATAAGTAGCCTGAAACATTGGTAATAAGAAAAAATGTTTTTTTTTACCCTTTTATATAAAAAAAAAGCTCAAAAAGACTCCAAGCAACGAAGTATACCAGCGTATGCGCCATACTTTCAAGTTAAAGCACAGAAAAAATCATTAGCTGCAGATTCTTTCAGATGTGAGAGTTATGTTCAAAATTGTCTCACTGAATTGAGTTTGAAAACACTCCGTCTTGACAGTGGTTTTTATCAAAAACTTTGATTTCTTCGGTACCTATTGTCAGTCAAAAGGTTCATTACTTTTTATTGGGACCACAGCTATATATTCCAAATTACACACTGACAGACTTATGCTGCATTTACAAGAGTAATAAAATGTCATTCCTTCTGTAATTTTGTACCATTACTTGTCACAAAAAATGTACTACTCGTGTTATGCAACAATTCCGGAAATTTCGTATAAAATATGAGCTCCAAGATTTTAATGTATTTAGTTTTAATTAAAAAAAGGTATACAATATTTACTTGCGAATTATAGGTACTATAAGGCAAGTTAAGCATTCGTAAAAAGAATCGAACTCGAGATTTCGATCAAAGCTTTCATTACGATGATAGCGAAGACGAAAAAACTAGGTCTCACAATTCTGTCCATCTGTCTGTCTGTCTGTTCGACTACAGCCTAAACGGCTCGGCCGATTTTATTCAAACTTGGTAGGTTGATATGGTTTTTAATTTTTTCCTCCCACACGTTTTTTGATTTTTTTTTAAAGACCAAAAATAACGGTACCTGCCACACGAATTTTATTCGAAATTTTTTAAATATTTTTTTTTCTAAAACTGTCCCACAGATATTTAAAAAAAAAATCAAAATATTTCATTTATGTACATAAAGCTATGTATAATGGTTGAAAAATTTTTTACTAAAAATTGAATTATTTTTTATTTTCTCAAGAACGGTACGACCGATTTTGATCATTTTTTTATGTTAAGGATCCCCAGCAGGTTCAATATTATCTATTGTGTATTCAAATTTTCCAAAAAGTTTTTTTTTGTATTTAAAAAAAAAATCATTTTTTTTTCTTAAAACTCAATATGTATTTCGAAAACCCCATGCTCGATTTTATTAAAACTTGATAAACAAAAGTGTCTTATTATAAAGATAATGAGAAAAAAAAAATTATTTTACCTAAAAATAACGGTACCCTCCATACAAATGTTTAAAAATAGTTTTCGAAAATCGTATTTTTCTCGAAAGGGTTCCGATAATTTTGCTAAAATTGGTTTTCTATCAATTAATTCTTACGATCTATAACTTAATAACAAAAATTTTCAAAACAAGATATTACTGACTGTACCTACCACAGAACGATTTTTTCGAATTTTGAATTTCTCATTATCGGATTAACGGATTTTAATAAAAAAAATTATAGGGAAGCTTCTCAAAAGTTCAAAAAACATTGCATTTCAAAACTTTATGAAAATTTCTGTTTTTAGTTTTGAAAAAAAAATCTATTTTTTTTTCGGAAAATTCAATATCTCAAAAACCTAATAAATTTTGAGTCAGTGCTACAGGTAGGTTATTTTATCGAGATCATAATTTTTTAAGTTATGGTAACCCTAAAAGCATGCAGACATTTTCATACATTTTTCTTACGTAAAGAAATATGGCTGCTGCTGATGAAAGACAACACTAATTCTTCTATTATCATTTTTTCCTTTAATAAGATTACTTTTCCTTACGATTTATGTTAAGGGATGTGTAGGCAAAACATAAACGGCTAAAATAAATTTATTATACTCGCCCTTACGTGTGAGTGAGAGGACACCTTTTGCATCATAAAAGTGAAGCTTGTGAGAAGTTGTGCTAGTTGCATTAAAACGTTACTGTTCCAGTACTTCGTTTAGCCCGCGTTTTGTTCAGCTTCTTTTTATATTCGGAAATTTAAATGAATAGTTTTTTCGGTCCGGTGGTTTTTCTCATTTAACATTTGCCCAAATACTTTTTGAGGAAAATTGTCATTTAGCAAATTGGAAAATATTTTTGTTCATACAAATCCTATGATATGATTTTAAACATTTAGAATCTCATTAAGGTCCTACTGTGAGGCTTTTATTCCTTGAACTCCAGATAGTTCCTTGATATAGGAGGTATTAAACTCAGATTCTTTTAGGGTTTTCATATAGAAGTAAAAAATATCTAAGACTCTTAAATGTGAATTTTTATATGATTATAAGGACATGTTAAGAGCAAAGTTTTCAAAAAGAATGTTTATAAGACCATAAATGTATATAATCTTATTCGCAGAAGAAAAAATAATGTAGCTATAAGATTTAAGTACTTTTAAGGTGCAAAAGTACTCAACTCGAAAGATGGAAGTGTTATGAAACCTATTTGAGTTACATAACGAGATATTTATGCTTAAAGTTTAGCAATGGTATATAAGAGAGTTGTATGGAATTTTTTTTTTCAGATTTTAAGAACTTAACTCTGGATGACACGCCAGATGATCTAGATGTGAAACATATAGTTTTCGATGTTTTTCAAGTTTAAAGACCTGTATCATGAAAAAGGTTAGTGTTATTTAGCGCCATAGAATGATTTCAGATGTTTTTGAGAAAATAAATAAGAAAAAGGGGTGGCCGTGGCACGATGGTTGTGTGCTCGCCTGTCAACCTCATGATCACAGGTTCGATCCCTGCCGTCGTCTATGTCGTTTTAATTCCATTAAAATCTTCTAAAAATTGTCATCAATGGGTTGCTGGTTTACTCATTACATGTTGTTCAGGCATAACACTAACAACATGTAATTGAGTTAAACTAGTATGCGCAACAAGGATGAACACGAATAAAATAATGTGAATTATAAGCGACATAGAAATAAAACACGGCATTCTCCGCTTTCGTTCAGCCGCCATCCCTGGAGATAAAAATATCTGAGACAACCACCAACAGTCTCTGAACATCGTGCCACACATCTTTCCTATCCTTCTTTCTCTTCATTAACTTCACGCCCGCGCTGTGTTGAAACATTTAAAGGGTAATCATAGTCCCTTAAGCGCGGGTAGATTATAAAAAAAAAAAAAAAAAATTTTAACCGTCTTACAATACCTACCAGTTCAAGTAGGACTTAATCAAAAATACGAATTTCTCGTCTAAGGAATTTAATTGAAATCATCATTATAATCTCAAACTGAACAAACAAACAGATACTGATGCACTACGTAAGTCAAATTTCTTTGAATAACTTTCGTTCTAAATAAAACCTGGATTATGTATTAAAATAAATTCCATTGAAAGCTCAAGTGAACTCAACTCTAAAGTGGGCTCATCAGTTAGATGCTATCCTCCCTTTCTCAGAAGCAAACATTGGTCGAAGTTTATCTACTCTCATAAGATTCAAAGCATTGATATACTTTGAATTTTATTTTTTAGGGGAATCTGATCAAATTGTCGTATCTGGGCGAAACACACTTTGGCGTTGAGGTCACTTGAACTTTCAATTGAATAAAAATCAATCACTCCACGTAAGCAGAAGTAATTTGCTAATTTTCTTTGTCTTCATTTTTATTAAAATAAATTCTTCAAACTATACGCAGGGGCGTTTCCTTATATATATCACGTTCTAGAATGCGACTTCTTGAAATAATTGTTCACTCGGGCGTATACGTACTTTTTTTTCTTTAATTTAAAATCTTTTGTTTCTCCAATTTTGTGCTTGTGCTTTAAGTTTGTTGGTATATAATATTATAAAGCAAAAGTGACCTAAATGGTTACACAGAGTGTTCTGTGATCAAATGCAGTTTGTATATGATCTTGGGAGCTACCTAAGTTCTGGACCCCAAAATATATTGATATAGAGACATACCTGGAGACTGAAACTAGAAAATCTAAGATTTGAGTTAAAATCCTAAGCGCATCAAGTGGACCACCCTAGATGCTGTTACCAATGCAAGATATCAACTTAATACAACGGTTTTAGTCCTTAAAAGAATAGACACTCTCACACTTTCTGAATAAAATGTTTACCAACAAAAGAACAAAACTAATTATAATCTGAAAAAGTATATAGTTGGTTCTACTTTTAAATGAGCACATCTATGCAGTTTGGCAATATGAAAAAAATTCATCATGATCTATACACCAGATACATTGGGAAATTATAAAACCCCCCAAAGAGTATCTCCTGTTGTTGTAACGAATTTAAAAAAAATTTTATTGTATATATATATATATATAGTCTGTATATATATATACAATAAATAAAAAAAAATTATATAATTTTTTATTTTTCTATATCTCTCGATGGATAATCACTCGAACCAAACTTGAACTCAAAATCTTCGTGTTATCCTGTTATCACACCTATATATACATACCTATGCATATACATATATCAGTTCTCACGTTGGGCTCCAACTGTGACGGTGCATAATTGACTATATTTTGATGTGTGCATACACATATAATAACCCAAACGAAAAATTCGAATTCGTTCGTTCGCGACTTTCCACAATCCACAAAATAAATTTACGGATTCTCTCAAAAATTTGCCTTCGCTCGACAACCACCACGGCCTGCTGGGTGCACGATTGCTTAGCTCGTCGATGGGGGGGATCTTGCGGCTGGAGCGTCGACGGGTGTTACTATTTACAGACCTAACTGATCTTGGTGTTGTAGACCAGAAAAAAATGTTTAATTATGCTGGGACCCGATTGTTTGAAGATAAAAGTCGGACAAGTGAATGTACCTTTCACTTTCGGATTCATTTTTCTCTTTGGAAACGTTAGTATTATACGGCAGTCGAGAACCCGGATGTTACGGTCTCGTGAGCTTAACTTCGCCCTCCCTATCGCATTGACTGTACCTTTCAATGTGAACCTTTGTTTTCTTTTGCTCTGAATTTGGAAAACCCCTTTTGTTCGAGAGTCCAAGGTGTCACGGAACTCTCTCGCCTTCTAAACCCATGCCCATGGTGAATCTGTAGGAAATCAACTCTTCTTACGCTTCACGGAATTCTATTAGGCTTCATAAACTTTTTGTAGAATTCCCCAACCAAAATAAATAAGAGAGAAGTTCGTATTGGAACTCCTTCCTTATATAGCTAAACTTATACTAAGATGTCACTTCCATGTTATCACACCCCCCTCGTTAACTCAAATCAATATAAACTCATAATATTATCTTTCCAAACTTAACGAATTTTGTTATCTTTATTTGTAACGCTCTTAAACATTAACATAAAAATAATCTTACTATCTAAATACCTACTACTTTTCTTTTGGATTACTCAAAAAAATGACTGTACGGTATCTTTAATTACTAAAATCTTTTACAACAGAGATTATTCTTCCACTCTTAAATCTTTGTTATCTTTATCCTCAAACTCTTAAAATTTTATTTTACTTTTGCTTCAGTGTAGACGACGTATAATAAGATTCCAAATCTCTATAAAATCTTATCATAACGTCTCGCTCAAATAAAAAAATTATTCTCTTATATATAAATTGTTTTGTTAGTTTGTATATTTTCTTTAGCGTTTCGTTCTTTACTTTACTATGTTTAGGTTTTCTCAAAAAAAAAAACAATATCAATCTTTGAAATTTCCACGAACAAAAATAAATCTTTAAGTCTATCAATTACTCTGTATTAGATTTATAAATCACTTTAGATCATTGTCATCAAAATAGTTTTCAAGAGATATTTATCAATATATAGTATCATCAAAAATATTTACCAAATATTCAAGTTTCAAAAAGTTTTATATACATACAAAAAAATCACTCACCGTTCTTTCCGCTGGAATGTGCACATGCCATACAGATGAATCTGGTTTCATATATGTTGTTGTTCCTGTTACCAATTTTGAAATTCTTAAATGTTATATTTTGTTAAACTTGATTGATGAATTGATCCATGTTCTTTATGTTAACTGTAGATCTTATAGTTGTCGACTTATATGAGTTATCACTTATTTAATTGAGTGGAAAAATTTACAAAGCTTTCTGTTTGTACCCACCAAAAATAACTTTTCCTACTCTAACGAACTAAACCCTATTCTTAGATCAATATATTTACTGAATCTTATTGAATTTACACTATTCAATTTACTTATTCTTATTTACATTATTTCATTAACTTTCTTTTCAATATTATCTGTCTGCTCAAAATTTTCTTTTCTCTTTATCTTATGTCTGGCTTCTCGAATTATTTCAAAATTTGTTTTACATATATATCTTTATGGTTTTATATTATTGGATACTACTTCAAATCAACTCGTATTTGTTTTCATCTTACATATGCCTTCTGTATAAAGAAAAATTAGCTATCTTTTTATATTACCTTCAAATAATTTCTTTACGATCTCTAAGCTTTTCAAAAACAACTTTTTAGTTTATGTAGATCGAGTCTATTACCACTCGGGTCAATAAAAACTCTCGCAATGAATGAACTATCTCTACCTATACACTTTTCCAAAAGAAAAACATACACTTAACACAACACTTATATAATACCATATGTCCAAGTGAGAAAATTCTCGACAAGGATTTTATTGGAGACACGATGAGACGTAGCCACCTTACTATTACACTTTCATTACACTTGGTAGATAAAATTCAGGTCTTGCTTGAAGATCTGGAATAATTTGGATTCTCCTACAGTTGGTTAGATTCGGAGAGATGTTGAGATTCCGCTTTTTCTTTCTATTATTGAGATGATTGTTGCTTCTCGGCAATTTTAGATTATTTTAGCTATGAGGAATTCGAATTTCACTGATTTTGTTTTAGGCTTTGACTTTGACTGCAGTTTTGACTTTGAATTTTTGACTTTAATTTACTTTTTCATTTACGATTTTTTTATAAATTTTTTGTGACGATGACTGCACTTTGCATAACGCACAAACATAATGTGTCTGGCCGTCCAAAAAAAAAAGGTTGCGGAAGTTCCCAGGGTAACCGGTACTCTAGAGAAATCTTCCTCGTGAATTTTTGCTTGATGCTTGCTTTCTTGATGTTTTAAATAGATCGTAGTTTTCTTGAATATTCACTGAATTTTATATTAGTCAAATAGTCGTAGTCGTAGCCAAACCTACCAAAAAAGGAACAAAAAACATGATGTTAGTTTTGTTTGTCTAAACGCCGGTTAGTATATTTATGTGTTTCTTTGAATTTCGGGTGCATTGTTTCACATATCTTTACAGATTAAGTTATTTTATAGTTAACCACGAAAATTGAAAGAATAACAAAATTGTTTTTACCTTTATATCCGATTTTAAGATGCTTTTATGGGTTTGTACGTCCTTCTTGACGTACATCACGTTTATGAAGTTTACAGACATTTTATCTTGACGAGGTTTTTATTTGCTTTACCAAACCTAATTGGGGAAATAAAAGGAATAAATAAATTGATCTTACTAATTAGATTTCCTAACACTCTTCTACCAATAAGAATTATTGAAATTACTTACCATCTAAAATGGATGGAAGCCGATGAGATGATTGTTTGCTACCTACTTCATGGACGGTCCGACAGAAAAGAACGTGACTATTCATGAAGGACTATATCCCTACCTACGTGAAGTTAACCGCGGCTACATGGAACATTTTGAGAGATGAAACACTAGATCCGTTTCGAAAAACATTAATAAGATGTGTTCGATGACTTGTTGATTCTTAACGCAAACTAGATGAAGGAAATTCTGTGTGGTTCTGTTTGAAAACTTACTTTGGTAGAAACACTTAATGAATGAAGAGATTTCTCGTTCATTTAATGTTCTGGATTAAGGTGTTAGCGCAAAAACATATTTTGGAATTCGCAATTAATTTATACTGTCGATAGATGGAATAAATGTGAAGTTTGAAGTGATTACACTCCTAGATTTTAATGGTTATAGTCAGAGATGGTGAAGTTGTGAGAATCATATCTATACTACGAGACTACAGGTTTTAAAGTGAGTCCTCTTGTCTTTTGATTCTGACTTTCGGCTCACTCCGTTTCCTACATTGTGAAAACTATTCCTCATTCAAGCCGCTTGGAGTCGGCGAAAGATTCTAAAGGGTGGACCAACCATAATGCACGATGTTAATTGTGAGTCACACCTAAACGTCAAGTTTTTTGGCAACTTAATTTGACATTTCTTTGTTTCAGTGTTTGACAAATTCAACACACTTGAGCAACGGGTTAAGATTGTTGAAGCCCTTTACGAAAATGGGCGTTCAAATCAAAATGCATTTCTCGTACTTCGTGATTTTGTTTGTGTCCACAATCGGCAGAATTGTGCACAAATTTCAGCAAACCGGGTCTGTAGGAAATGTGAAAACACCTATGCATGCTCGCCGAGTTTGTTCTAAGGAAAACATTGCTGTTGTTCGCGATAGTGTGGCAGAAGAGCCGTCAACCTCGACTCGTCGTTAACGTGTTCATTGTTCAACAATTGAACATCTCACGAACATCACTGATTCGAATTTTGAATAAAGATTTGAATTTACACGCTTATAAGGTTCAATTGACTCAAGAGCTGAAGCCTACTGACCAGTTCAAGCGTCGTGCGTCGTCAATACGCCGAATGGTTGGTTGAACAGACAGAAGTGAATGGTGACTACAAAGAAAATCATCTTCAGCGACGAGGCACACTTTCACCTCAGTGGACTCGTTAAGAAGCAGAACTGCCGCATTTGGGTAAAAGAGCCGTAGCGAGCATTTGGCTGATATTTTGTTTCACACATAATTGTCATAGATCCTTCTATCATAATAAAAAATATTAAGATAATTTTCTGAAAACTTTTTGTTTTACAGTTAACATCGTTGGACCACCCTTTAGTTTCTACCATAGGCTCTACTTTTAAATGAGCATACTTATACAGTTTGGCAATATGAAACCCCTGCCATCGCTGAAATTCATGATGATCTCTATGCAACAGACACATAGAAAATTGGGAGAACCCCCCAAAGAGTATCTACTGTTGGGAAAACTACATCTCATTCAAGCCGCTTAGAGTCTGCGAAAGATTATAGATCATCTGCATTCGTGTTGCTATGACTGATAATTGTAAGTCACTAGGTTCAGGCTCTCTACTACCTTTTGTGTCTCTTATTTACTTCTCCCTTCTTAAGAGTTACGATCGTCAATACCTATATAAACCCGGAAATCATTTTCACAGAGAGCTATGCCATCAATATTGCAATATCAATTGTTGTCGAAGTTGTAATCGCTTTCTAAAAAATTAAAGTGTGCACTTCAATATACTGGGATATGCAAGTTCATACTACAGCAACACACAATCGGTATCGAATTTAAGCTCCCCTTTTTTGCTCCTTCTTTTATACTTTTATTTATAAACCATAATTAGAGAGAATTTATGTATATTCGTGGTTAAATATTTTCCAAGGCATAAAAGGAGATATAATTCATAAGGTGGTATTTAAGAGCCGTAAAGCATCACATAAACTATGAATTCTCAGATGGCAAGGAACAAAACTTAAAGCTTCCACAGGGAAAATAGTTGGTCGATAAATAGTAGGAAGGTACCATGTGTAAGAATATATATGTAGTTTCTGTAGGAATGTATGTATTCGAAAACTTTCATCCCAATTTATCCTTGAGAACTCAGGACGACATGGTTGAATGTATTAGTGATGTACGCTCGCATTAAACTTAATGGTGATAGCACATTTCGTTCCACCTTCCAAGAGTGTATGATGAAGATGATGCCTTCGAGTTAGTTTACTACGGTCGTCTTCTGTAAGTTTGAAAATACCATTGAAGTTAAATTTGTTAAATGAACATGTGTATTTTAATAAAAGGCGTGGTAGGTAACGTTATATTTGCTTTAAGTAAACCGAGTAGAGTCAGGGGGACGATTTGAAGGTTCATTCTACAGTAGTTTATGCCCTTTTAGAAAGTTCAACAATAAGCAGGTAGAATTATTTTGTTTAAATTTTATTTTTAATACAAATAAGGTGAAAAGTTGAGCCCGGAAGTAATGTAAGGTTGGAAAATAATCCCTTGAATTATATTTGTCTGCGAGAGTTTTACTTTCTATTTGAGCAAAACTTTTAAAGTATGTAGCTGTAGGTGTACCTCACTGAGGAGTTTCAGGTACTTGTAGAAGTTCTTTAAAACTAAATTGATTATAAAATTCTTGCTTCAGAAAAGATAGAAATTATTTAATTTTGTATAACTAAATTATGAGTAGTTTTTTTTTTTAATTGAAAAATGCACAAATTAGTACCTTTCCCATGACAACAGTTAAATATTGCCTATGGTTGAATGCAATTCGACAATACGTAGCTGAATACGACAAAAGAATGTCAGCAATAGCTGCCAACAGTAAGAAAAATGAAATAAATAAAATTTAATTGATAAGTCGAGAATAAAGAGACTTGATGAATTCCCTAAAAAGATTTTGCGTCTTACTTCCTTAACATATTCAGAGTTTTATGCTAAATTTTATAACAATATAGACTCGAGGTGAAACACTAAAGGGTTGTAATAACAAATAGAACAAAGAGAGAATGAGCAAGAGCCTATCCTATCACGAAGAATTTGTTCAACTTTATAAGCTTAATTCAAGCCCTCTTAAGCCTAACATACGATTTTAAGACCTAAAGTTTCAGAATGAAGAATTTAAGATTTTGATTCAATATTCTTAAATCTGAATAGAGAGTTTAGGAATGGAAATCTAATACAAAAAATGGTAGGAGCAGTGTTAATGTGATATGTTAGATGGCCTTTTGGGCTTAGAGCATGGAAGTCAAAAGAAGTATCACGTAAATTTATAAGACCTGTTAAAGTTGACATCAAAGTGTGACACCGATGTACAATTTCTTTGGAGCTTATGCAATAAAATATATTGGTGCAGTTATTACTAGCAGCTAATAGCTGATGACTGAAAACAATGTTAGCCAATTTGCTTTGAGCTGAAGATGATCTACGTAGCTTGGCGTAATAAACCTTTTATACCAAGGTAGCCCGTGGAGTGAAAATTGGTGGAATCTACGTTGAACGGCATCAATTTGAAGGGAGTGGCAAGCCTGAAAAGGTGACAATATCTGACTAGCATATTAGGTGAATAAATGAGAGGTATACAGATAATATAGCTCAGGGGTGAGAACCATCGCCAATAAAATTAGAAAACAGGATTTAGACCTAAATCAAAAACTAAAACATCCAAAATCTAAAACAAAAGCATAGGTAGGAACAACCTAAGAATAGTTATAAGTCTCCTTGCGGGCCGTTGTAAACTGGCCTAAAAAACGGTCCCATATACAGATTCGGTCCTACTCGGACCACATACAAGGCAATTTGGAAGCATTTATAGATAAAGGAAATAAGTACCTGGGACGCTACCAAGTAGAAGAGAAAGTACTCCAAATATTCAACTTTCTTAAAGGGATAAAATTGCAGTAAGAGCTGTATGGTTAGATACTCATCTAGCTTTGTATGGGGGAACAATAGATCCTTATATCGCAGTGCAATAATCCCCCTGAAATGCATTCATTCAACAGGCTCATTGTTAATAAGTTAAATAAGTTAAAAAGTTAAAAAGCTCCAGGAAGTTTTATCGGCACCAGATAGAAAATCAGTTATGGTCATGTTAAAAAATTTAGGAATCCGAAAGTTTTATAATCAGCATGTACAGAAATAGAAGACAAACCAACACCATTGATAGTTAATATAAATATCAGAGAAGAAGATGGCTTCCTTGCGGTACCTCAGAGGTAGCAAAGATAGATTCGTTTTCTAAAGCTGTATAGACTATGCTTCAAAAAACCTTAGAAATGCATGAAAGTTCAGCGATGGGCGGTAACTACAGGTTTCTTTTTGTGTCAGAGGTCCGTTTAATATAAGACTATTTTTAGTGGGAACACTAGATCTCTTGTGAAATTGAAACCTAAAAAGAGTCGCCCTTAGCCAAAGACTACCAGTGTGTTTATCCCTAAGTTTGTTAATCCTTTCTTCAAGAATATTTTATGAAATTAAAATAGAAGAAAATGTCAATTATGTGCAAGTACAAAAGCTTGAAAAAGAGGCTATGTCCGTTCGTGAGGTATTAACAGGGCTCGCTAAAAAATTGGGCGAATATGCTAGTAATTAGTTTGGGATCAACTGATCTAGTAACCTCGTTTTTAAAGCAATACGGTAAAATCTTTGCTATTACATTTTTTATAAGCTTGAATGAAACGGAAAATACATTTTGGGGATATAATAGAGTTCAGAAAGTTTCAGAGATCATAACCTGGATCAATATTGCAAGAACTAATGTAAAAATTAAGATTTTTTTCTGACGGATTTGAAAGCATTATTATACATGAATAATCTACAAAATGGAGTTCAAAAGTGCGAACTTCATATTTTAAAAAACTAAATCATCTGAATTCTGTCCATTCTACTCACCGCACTTTCGCAATCGGACTATTAAATTAGTGAATAAGTGAGAATAAGGCGATGGTGTAGTAGCAACTTTTTTCGAATATTTTCTTTAAGGACCTAATAATTGTTCATTGTTTATGATTATTTAAGTATCGACACAGACAAAAGTTCCGAATGTTGACTTAGTGTAATGGTCCTTTTGGATTTCTTAAGACCCTTTAATTGTTTATAACCATTCCATTTTGTGAAAGCAAATTAAATTTTCCGAAACGGTTTATAAACTTCTCCGAAATGTCCATATTAATCGGACTCAAACAACGCAGTTCCTCAAGACCGTGCAATCTAAATCCAGAGTTTCACTGGGTTCCGTTCTCAGATCCTTGTCATTCTTCCCAGATAATAAACTCTCCAAAGCTAAGCACTCGAAATCTAAAAATAACTCCGAAACGATTAACTTGTATTGTATGATTTAATATCTGGATTTAAAACATAACCTTTTACTTTCCAAAATCGAGATTTTAATCAAAGTTGACATTACGATGATTGAAATACGAAAACAATTTCATCTGCCTGTCTGTATGTCTGAACCTCGAATTACAGCCTAGGCGCTGAATCGATTTCCCTCAAAAAATTAAATACCTTTTTTGATGATTCCTTAGAGGAAAAATTGAAATTTTCTTTAGGTCCAAAATTTAAGTGTGCTACTATGGGTATGGGCTACAATTTGGTCACTAAAATTAAAAAAACAAAATTTACTAACAGTACCCGTCATTGACCGGTTTTTTGATTTTCTACTTTTTTTCGAAAACTCATTAAAAAATTGTGAAAACAGAAGTAATAAGCCCGATAGTTTCTCGTCATGTAAAGACATTAGTTCCATCAATGCGACATTGAATGTCTAAAGACATTAGTACCTTGATTTTTCTCAATAAATTTCAACTCCACTACCCTGAAAAATTTTTGCAAAACATTCATAGATAAGTTAGAAAAATTATAATTGAATATTATATCAAAAATATCAATTTTTTTATCGAAAACATTGGGGGATTCAAAGGGACCCTATTTCAAGTTTATGTCGAGTTTTTCCGTAAATGGGGTTAATATCAACTGAACGTAAATTTACTTGTACGTTTCTCTTTTCAACTTCTATTGCGAAAATGTCTGAAACATTTATAAATAAAATGCACAAATGTATCGCACGCACTTGCTCTTATGTAATAGACTAAGAAATTTAAAAATTAATATTATAAGAGAGAACTGATCATAAAATTCATTTTTGAAATTCTTTCAGGAGTAAAAGATAAGTACAGAAAGCCATCTGATTTCTTAACCAAATACGAGTATGAATTTATGCAAAAACTAAAATTTAAGTCGTTGAAACGGTTTCTCAAAAAAATTAGCTTTTGTGTACAAACTTTGTAAAACACTTTTGAGGAAAAATTTTGTCCAACTTTAAGTTTTGATTACTGTACGAATAAAAAATAAATTTCAAACGACCCGTTTTTGAGATATCGAATCTTCAAAATAAAAATTATTTTTTAAGATTTGAAACGCAATGTTTTTTTAAAATTTTTAGAATCTTTTCTAATAAAAAATTCACTAAAATACGAAAGAAAAAATATTATCAAAATTCTAGGAGCTGTTTTCGAGAAATTATTTAGTTATTTTATTTTTACGTTACTTTTCTCTCTCTCAGATCTTGAAGATTGTATTAAAAAACATTTAATTGTCAAGTCTTAAAAAATTGAGCGTAGAGTTTTCGAAATATTAAGTTTTCAAAAAAGAATTTTGAAACTCTTTTTTTTAAAAATCCAAACAAAATTTGTTGAATATCGGAACTTATGGGGAGCTTTAGCATAAACAAAAAATGATCAAAATCGGTTTAACTGTGAGAAAATGAAAAACAAAGAAAATGATTCTATGAGGGTTACCATCAATACCCATTTTCGGAAAAAAAAATTCAACTATTACCTAGCTATAATGAAATTTATTTTTTTTTTAATCTGTTGAATAGTTTTTGAGAAAAAAAAAATATTTATAAAATTACGAAAAACATTCGTATGGCAGTTATGGGTATTTTTGGTCTTAAAAAAAAGAAAAAAAATGCATGACTGGGTCGCAAGAACTTGCTGCTCCTATGTAATAGACTAAGAATTTCAAAAATGAATGTTGTTAGAGAAAAAATAAAACTATTTTTTTAAATGACGAAAATATATTCTTTACTAGTTAGAGGTAAGAATAGGATGCCATGTAATTCAAGCAAATATAGGATTATGCAAGAACAAAAATTATATGTCTTTGTAGTGGTTTCTTAAACAAAATTTTAAAACATTTTAAGAAAAAATTTTGGTACGCCAATTTAAAGTTTTTATTATTGATCGAATAAAAATTAAATTTACAAAAAACATATTGAGCCGTTTTCGAGATATTGAATTTTCCAAGAAAAAAAATAAATATATTTTTTTTTAAATTCAAAAACAAATATTTTTCTTAAAGTTTTGAAATGCAATGTTTTTTTAAAATTTTTAGAAGTTTCTCTCTAAAAAAATTCATTAGAATCCGTTATACCGATAATGACAAATTCAAAATTTTAAGAAATCGTTCTATTGTAGGTACTGTCAGTAATATCTTGTTTTCAAATTTTTTTTTTATTAAATTATAGATCTTAAAAATCAATTGAAAGAAAAAACATTTGAGAAAAAATCTCGGAACTGTTTTCGAGAAAAATTCGATTTTCGAAAACCATTTTTTAACATTATTTGTATGGACGGTACCGTTATTTTAAGGTAAAATACATTTTTTCGTGTATTATTGTAGATTTTTTGTAGATTATTTTAAGAAACTATTATTTATTAAATTTTAAAAAAATCGAGTATGGTGTTTTCGAAATATTGAGTTTTCAAAAAAAAAGTTGAATTTTTTTTTTTTTAAATCCAAAAAAAAATTATTTAAAAATTTGAATACACAATAATATCAACTGCTGGGGAGCCTTAACATAAAAAAAAATGATCGAAATCGGTGGCACCGTTTTTGAGAAAATCAAAAACAAAAAAAAATGGTTCCAAAGGGGGTACCAAACAAAATATTTATAAAATTTCGAAAAATATTCGTATGGCTGGTACCGTTATTTTTGGTCTTAAAAAAAAAAGAAAGAAACATCCGGGGGTAAAAAATTAAAACCCATATCTACCAAGTTTGAAGAAAATCGGCCGAGCCGTTTAGCTGTAGTCGAACAGACAGACAGACAGAAAGAATTGCGAGCCCCACTTTTTTAGTCTTCGCTATCTTCATAGTGTCAACTTTGATCAAAATCTCGAATTCGATTATTTTTACGAATGCATAACTTGCTTTATAGTACCTATAAGTCGTAAGTAAGAAAAATTAAGTTTGTGGATTTTGTCTCCACAGTTTCCTTAAGTGTAAAGTGTAAGTATTTGCTAACCTTCTCGCATGTACATAAAAAAGGTATACTAATTTAAATCCCCGTTTTTAACAGTAGGGTAGGCAGGTAGAAACCCGCGACCATCAACAGTCTAGCCTAAAGTGCGCCATGTTGTAATTGATATGGGAAATTGTGGACATTTTTACGGAGTTAATAATATGAATCTATAGTAAATTCTGATGCTTCTTATTGTGCGTTTGCTTTGCACAATCATTCGGAAATTGTATCACTCACTCAGCCGGACCACCAGACTCATCCGACACCATTTACACTCTGCCAAGCTAGGCAGCTTGTTGAATGGTACTGAAAAGCTTAGGCCAAAGAGGGCAGTCCGCTAGCATGGGATTTAAAGAGTCAAACAGAGTGCACAGCACAGAAGTAACCGAAGTTCCTCCTAGAGCCATTTCGTCGCGTTGAGGAAAGAAATAAAGTCTTTGATTTAATATTTCCGAAAGTTCGTCGATGTTGTCAAGAAATGCCCTTTCAGAGTACTAGATTTTGCACAGACAGGGCATTTACAAAGGAAATGGAGGACTGTTTCCTTTCCGGGCTGGTCCCCACAGCTAGGACAATGGGTGTTGTGAGGAATGCCTAGCTCCGCTGCATGTTCTCCTACTTAGCTACGATCCTCACTATGATTTATTATAGGTGGGCCAACTCTTTGTAGATATGATGCACTTAGAAAAACTGCTCCACCTACGGTTTGATTCGTTAAGAATAATTGTGAGAATTTTGTTCTTCAGAACTCCGAATGATGACACTTTCCGTAAGTGAGTTATGAAGAGCTGATTATTGCCCGGCTGACTCATCCGCCCGTTCATTCCCATCAATGCCGCACTGACCCGGAACCCAATTAAGAGTGATATTGTGGTTAGTATTGAGTATAGCAAGTTCATGCCGGCATTGCTGGACCAATTAATGGCCTTAACAGCCGCCTGACTGTCTGTGATAACAGCCGTATTCCGATTCTGCTTTGGATCTTGTTTGAGTACCTGGCATACATACTTCCCTGATAGCCATCAATTCAGCTTGAAAAACACTATCAAAGTCGGGTAGCCTAAACAACCTAGATATATCCAAAATCTCCGAGAAGATTCCCTTTAAGCCATCAGTAAAGACAGTTGTGTCGAAGATTTTCGTCATGACGTCATTATCCCAGTCCTTTCTTGATGGGAACATAACTTTCAAATCTTAACTGATGCCCATTTTAGGTGTGCAATAGTCAGTGGGAGTCGAAAAGACCTCTGTTGGAATCAACTCCTTCAACACTATTGTCTTGAACATTATTATTAAAGCTATCGACTTCAAAATGGAAACAAATTGAGCTTTTGTCAAACTTAGCATAACATTCATTTTAAAAAATCGAGTAGTTAGAAGGATACACTGAAGAGTACGTGTGTTTTCTCTTAACCCTCCATCCAACTGGGTGACAAAAGCCTTCTTTCAAACTAAAATTATTTGCACGCTTTTAAAATAGTGAATTTAGAAATTGTTTTCCATTATTGCTCTTCAAAGTCAAAAAGTGCTTAAACAATTTTGTATAAACTTGACTCAATTTTGGATTCGTAATTTTTCTGTATTCCAAATTCTGGGATACCAAGCAAGCAAGTATTCGAAACCTTTTCAAAAGTGCAACAAAAGAAATCTTCTTTGGTCTTCGTAGTCTTTTGTCAAGAGGAGAAATCTCTAAAAATACATAAATACAACCTCGGCGTTCACTCCTGCCACGACGACGCCACATACATAGCTTCCGCCTTCTCTAAAATTATATGAACCACGAAGACTCGACGTGTGGTGCACGTTCACACATGAAGGCATTCCGCGTAGGTGTCATTCATAGGTCTTTAATAAAAATGTGCACACAAGCATCGAGCATAGTAACTGCTTCCATAAAATCGATCAATTCAGGATATTATATAAAATTTCGATTTATATTATTTTTTTTTCTTTACTGAAAAAAAAAAATGTTTCTCTTCCTACAATCTAGGAGTCTTTACTTCAGGCGCATTCGTGCTTGTGTGCCTGGAGAGACGTGTGCGACAATATTACTGCATGCGGCTAAGATTATTGTATTTGATAAACCAACCACGTTTGGTTGGGAAACTCGGTGACTTTGGTGAACCATAATATCTAGACCGCATTGAACTGGAAATCCGTTTAGAATCCAAACAGCCATAAATGGAATGTTTTACCAACATACATATAGACCTAGATGTATCTATGTACACATATAAAACATTTTATTATAACTATCATAACCATCATCATCATCTTCACAATAACCACAAAGACTGCAACCAAGAGAATTCATGTCGATTGGGTGCTGGAACTGAAATCAAGTAGTGTCGCATAGTTCAAGCACTATTTGTCAAATAAGATCGAAATGTGTGATTAAAGGAGTGCACATTTATAACCTTGTGCTAGGAGGAGGAAAACTAATGACGAAACCCTTGTGATGGGATGAAAGGCCCTTTACATTTTTTCATTCTCATTTCGTCGAGGAAGGCTAGAGATTATAATGCTTTTGAGATTTAGGTCCTGATTGTTTGGATTTGTCAAGTGCAATTCAATGTGGCCCTGACCAAATTAATAAGAGAGACAATTATTTTGAAATTCTTGCCTACCGAAGCATGTTTACATTCTAGACAATCTTGTCGAATAAATTATAATATATTTTTGGAATATGGTTTTAGATTCGATTATCTTGTTTACACTACACGACAAGGAGGAGTTTTATGGTGTCCAGGATGGAACCTTCGGATCCTGTCCGCAGTACCATGTCAAACTTGTAATCAAGGACATTAATGCTTAAGCGGAAAAGATAAACATCTTCTGACAAAAGATGACCGATTTCAACTTATAGCAGCAGGTCGTAGAAGTGTGAAAAGTAGAACAGGACGCAACCACGTATCGAACATCTTAGGCATGCGTACATTTCTGAAGCATAATTGGAGTTATTACAGTCTACAGAGAATACCTACCTGAGTGAATAGTTCTCTGCTGTGGATCTACGTACCGCTAGATGTGAACATCCAGTGGTCTCAGTATGGCGATACCATAAAAGATAAGCCAAAATAGCCGTATATTAAAAACCAACCCAGAGAAAGAACTTGTGATATGATGATCGCTTGTGATATGATCATCGCGCGCTCCTTCCATTTTATGGTCAGTTTAATCGACCTACTGAGGCGGCTATTCGGGCTATTGTGACTAAATTTCGCACCAAATCTACATTGTTGGACATTGAACCACCAACACGATAACGTAGATTGCGAACTGAGGAAAATATCGCAGCTCTATCGGCCAGTGTTAGTGATGACCGTGAATTATCGATTCGGCGCCGTTCTCAGCAATTGGGCCTATGTTACTCCACTACATGGACAATTTTGCGGAAGGATTTAGGTATGAAGCTATTCAAAATACAGCTGGTGCAAGAACTGAAGCCGAACGACCTATCACAACGCCAAATTTTTGGTGAATGGGCTCTTGAAAAGTTGGCCGAAGATACACTTTCTTATCGAAAAATTGTGTTCAGCGACGAAGCTCATTTCTGGTTCATACGTGAACAAGCAAAACTGCAGTATTTTGAGTTAAGCGCAGCCAGAAGCATTGCAAGAGCTACCAATGCATCCAGAAAAAGTCACTGTTTGGTGCGGATTATGAGCTGGCGGAATTATTGGGCCGTATTTCTTCATGGCGGTCAGCCATCAGACGAATAGGGGGAATAACATGTAGCATACGAAAACATGCACGTGCCGTAACTATTCGGGACTGGTGGAAGTGTGATCATAGCCTCTCCGCGGCGGCCGCTAGAAACAAGCCTTTTAAAAAAGTTTTGGCTAATATGATCAGGCTGGTTCCTCAGGTTGGCGACAGGTTTATTCCCTGTCCCGTAAAACTTAAAGAATTTCGAGAACGACAACAAGCCTCGGAAACGGACTGATCTTACGACGACAACCCACGCAAAGAAAAAGGAAAAACGATTTACGAATTTTCTTATGAAACGTACGATCGCTCTATAGAGCTCGAGCTGCTCAGCAGCTAGCCGATGCCCTGTCAAAGTATAAAGCTGACATAACTGCTCTTCAAGAAATCAGATGGACAGGGAATGGTGTTTTACAGAAGAAAGAATATGACATATACTATAGCTGTCATACAAAACACCATGTGGTCGGGGTAGGCTTCCTAGTCAGCGAAAAAATGAAGTCTACCATCAACGGCTTTAACGCTATAAGCGAAAGGCTATGCACCCTTCGCGTGCGAGGCAAATTTACGAACATCAGCCTCATTAACGTTCACGGACCTACGGAGGAGTCCTCAGACGAAGAAAAAGAGACTTACTACGAACAAGTCGAGAGGGCCTGTAGAGACCACACATAGATGGCAATAGTAACAAAAAGGAAGAAAGGGGTGGACATTTTGTTTTTCATTAAAAATCATTAAAAGAGAGAGAGTGAGTTGTAAGAAGTAAGACAGACGAGATTCGTAATTAAGAAAAAGTTAAAATAAAGAATTGTTAAAATCAATTGTCGTGTTTATATTAAACGTAAATTCGTAAACCACGAACACGAAATTGGTGACCCCGAACAAAAATAAGAGAAAACAGTGCTCACACGCAACCTGTAAAATAAAACACGAACGCACGTAAAGCACGTGGATCACCATCAATCCTCGTGTCAGCGTCAAGTCTCAAACCATCCAGACGTCTCAGCACCGATTCTCGCTTCAAAAAAAAAAAAAAAGCACTATTTGCAGAAGATACTAGTGCTTCATAAAAATCTCGATCTGTCATTCAACACCATCGATTGACGACGCCGCAAAAGAGCGACCTCCGTCAAATTGCGTCAAATATCCGTTGACGGAGCCTCGTCTACAACAACCATTCATCGTCAATCCATCCACCACCTCCGTCAGCCATCGACGACACGTTTCATGAAGAGACATCCATCGCCAAAACAACTACATTTGGAGAAGGTTTTGCTCCAAAGGACATTCGTCGTCAAATCACGACTAACGGCGGCAGCAATCGACGGTTCACCGAAGGGTCATTTCTTTGTAGCAGCCTGTTAACTGATCGATCGACCAAAATCTCTACTTACCATTAGCAAACAAGGAAAACCAATCAAGGAACCCAACAAGTATCGTAGCCGTACTTATTATTATACGTATATTATAATTATTTATCTAACTTTTTAAGTACTTATTTCATATAAAAAAATTAATTATTTCAATACATTCCATCTTAAAAATTTTCTATATAAATCCAAATTCTTTGAACATCCCTCTTTAGAGTATTAAATTAAAAATTTATTGTAAGTCGGCCACCTTTCTTCCTTTATCGGTATACAATCTTTCACGCGGTAACTTTAGAAGTAGTCATGATCAATACAGTCACTCCAAAACCACAAACAGACGATACACACACACCCAGTGGCTCTCAGCAAACGGGAATGATTCAGGCGGTGGCAATAAAACTTCCAGAATTCTGGACAAAAATGCCCGCTATCTGGTTTATCCAGGTAGAATCACAATTCGCGATTAGAAACATTACAGTCGAGCAGTCAAAATTCCATTATGTCGTCCAATCGCTTCCCCAAGACGTGGCTGCAAGTGTGTATGACATACTTACTCAGGATTCCCCTACCCCTTACACAAATTTAAAAAAGGCACTCATAGAACGCCATTCGATGAGTGAAGGAAAGCGCATAGAAGCACTTCTATCAGGTGAAGAGATGGGTGATAAAAAACCATCCGAATTTTATCGCAGACTCCAAAATTTAGCAGGGCAATCTACAATGGTCTCAGAAAGCCTGATCTTAGAATTGTGGAAGCGCAGACTTCCAACACTTGTTCGAGTGTCAATAAAAGCTAGCTCTAAATCAAAAATCGAAGAACTACTAGAGATAGCTGACGATATATACGAAGTGTATCAACAGCAAAACCCCTCCACGTTCTCCATCGCGAATAATTCCGACAAAAGTATTAGTGAGCTTACTAGCATTAATCAAAACCTCCAAACTGAAATTTTTGAAATAAAAGCTATGCTCTCAGACCTCAAGCTTAACAATTCTCGTGCTAGAAATTCATACAGGTCGCTTTCCTCCACCAGACCACTTCGTAATAGATCCCGTTCAAGAACCAACGACAGGGCAAAATTTTGTTGGTACCATGCTCACTGGGGAAAAAATGCTCAAAAATGCAGTAAACCATGCAACTTCAGTAAAAATAACCCAAACTAAATACTACTGTCATTATGGCGGCCAATGACAGTAGCACTCTTAATTTACAATGCCGCCTTTTCATAAAAGACCCTATATCAAACATAACATTTTTAATAGATTCCGGTTCTGACGTATCAGCTCTCCCTGCATCACATTACAAGCCAAATTCGAAAAAGCCAGACCAATTCATCTCTGCAGCGAACGGCTCATCCATCAAAGCTTTTGGAACCAAATTTCTTCGCATGAGTCTAGGGTTCAGACGTGTGTTCAATCATACGTTCCTCATAGCATCAGTCACTAAACCCATTATCGGTGCTGATTTTTTAAGACAAACTGGTCTTATAATTGACGTTAAAAACTCGAAAGTAATAGACCCCCTGACGAACACAAAGGTAAATGGGATACCCTGCCAACAAACGTTGTCAAGCCCACGATTCTTTGCGGTAGAAAAGAAGTACAACTCCATTTTAACGGATTTCCCGTCTTTAATGGAGCCACCCGATTTCAACTTCCCAGTTAAACATACGGTGGTGCACCACATCTTGACAAAAGGCCCCCTACCACACTCAAGACCGAGGCGTTTAAACAACAATAAACTCAAAATCGCAAAAGACGAATTCGATTATATGGTCCAGATCGGGATTTGCAGACCATCTTCGTCTTCATGCGCTTCCCCGCTGCACATGGCACCCAAAAGAGAAGCAAATGATTGGAGACCTTGTGGTGACTACCGTATGTTAAACAGTATAACAACACCAGATAGGTATCCACTCCCACACATACATGATTTTGCCACCATCCTTCACGGATGCACAATTTTTTCAAAAATTGACCTCATACGTGCATATCATCATATACCAATGGCTCAGGAAGACGTCTTAAAAACGGCAGTGACCACACCCTTCGGGCTATTTGAATTCACCCGCATGCCATTTGGGCTACGAAATGCAGCCCAAACCTTCCAACGGTTCATGCATCAAGTTACTAGTGGCCTTGACTTCATATTTGTCTATGTGGATGACATCTTAGTTGCCAGCAAGTCTGAAGAGCTGCACGAGCAGCATCTAAAGTGTCTATTCCAACGGCTCACGAACTATGGTCTACGAATCAAAACCTCAAAATGCTCCTTCGGTGTATCTGCCTTGCAGTTTTTGGGTTTTGAAATTTCAAAGGAAGGGACGAAACCATCTCGAGATCGGGTTAAAACAATCGAAAACTTTCCTGAGCCCATATCAGTAAAAAATGCACAACGGTTCATCGGAATGGTAAACTACTACCATCGTTTCATACCAAACCTTGCAAACGTCCTCACGCCTATGTACGACCATCTAACACAACTTTCCAAAAAAGATAAAAAGTCGAATGACTTCACTTGGCCTCATGAGTGCCAAGAAGCATTCACAAAAGCAAAACAAAAACTGGCTGAGGCAACACTGCTCATTCATCCAAAAGAGAATGCCAAGCTCAGCGTCACAACAGACGCATCTGCCACTAGCATTGGGGCGGTAATACAACAGTTAAATGTAGATATCTGGGAACCACTCGCATTTTATAGTAAGAAGCTCTCGCCTACCCAGTCAAAATACTCTGCATTTGACAGAGAACTGCTAGCGATCTACATGGCTATAGAGCACTTCAGAAATTTTCTTGAAGGGCAAAATTTTTCTGTTTTTACAGACCATAAACCCCTAACAACAGCTTTAACAACAAAGACAAAGCGTAATCCAAGACAAGAGCGGCAACTAGATTTCATATCACAATTCACAAACGACATACGTTATATTAAAGGCTCGCTTAACGTGGTGGCTGACACCCTGTCGCGCCCAGATATTGCTTTAATTGATTTAACCCTATCCGGCATTGAAAAATTAGCCGAAGCCCAAGTTTCCGACAAAGAACTTGCCCAACTCATTGACAACCCACCCAAAAATTCCAGTTTAAAACTAGAATTTTTAAAAATTCCTGCTTCCAACAGCTCCTTCTGGTGTGAAACATCCACAAACACCAACAGACCATACGTCCCTCAAAGCGAACGCAAAAACATATTTAATGCAATACATTCACTTGGCCACCCAGGAGTCCGAGCCACACGAAAAAAAGTCGGAAGAATGTACTTCTGGCCAAAAATGAACCATGATATTAACTCGTGGTCAAAAAGTTGTGTTTCGTGTCAGAAAGAAAAAGTACACAAACATGTGAAATCGCCGACTGACCAAATTAAAATTCCTCCAGGCAGATTCCAACACATCCACATGGATATAGTGGGGCCACTACCCCCGTCAAACGACAACAAATATCTTCTGACAATAGTAGACAGATTCTCCAGGTGGCCAGAAGCTTATCCAATGCGGGACATTAGTGCAGAAACAATCGCCAAGACTTACGTTTATGAGCACGTCTCTCGATTCGGCGTACCTAACACAATAACAACCGACCAAGGCTCACAATTCGAGTCAAAGCTTTTTAGGGAATTAAATAAATTTTTGGGTACCACACGTATCCGCACAACAGCCTACCACCCACAGGCAAATGGAATGGTGGAAAGATTCCACCGCCAATTAAAATCATCAATACGTGCCTCTGGAGACAAAATAAACTGGTCACAAGCACTACCTTTGATATTGTTAGGAATTAGAACGACTACAAAAGAAGACACGAAACATACACCATCAGAACTTTTATACGGCGAAAATATAAAAACACCACACGATCTTTCCTTTTCATCGACAATCACAAATGACTCAGATGAACATGATTTTATTCAAAAATTAAAAAAATTTTTCCAAAACATATCGACAACGACATTACAAACTAGAAAACAGAATCCGCCAACACCAGTCCACTTCCCAAAAACGTTGTACAATTGCAGTCAGGTCCTGGTAAGGAACGATAAAGTAAAAAAATCATTAGAATCTCCTTATGAGGGTCCTTTTAAAATAGTTAGAAAACTACGTAAACAATTTGTGATTGAAAAAGCTGGAAAAAACTTGTCAGTTGCCATTGACAGAATCAAACCGTTCAACGATGCTGACAGTGACAGATGGCAGAGTTCAGATGATTCGCTACGCTGGGAAGGGGGTGATTGTAGAGACCACACATAGATGGCAATAGTAACAAAAAGGAAGAAAGGGGTGGACATTTTGTTTTTCATTAAAAATCATTAAAAGAGAGAGAGTGAGTTGTAAGAAGTAAGACAGACGAGATTCGTAATTAAGAAAAAGTTAAAATAAAGAATTGTTAAAATCAATTGTCGTGTTTTTATTAAACGTAAATTCGTAAACCACGAACACGAAAGGCCCTCAATGACTGTCCAAGATATGATGTTAAAATCATCCTTGGGGATTTGAACGCAAGAATAGGTCGGGAGCCGGTATTCAGGCATTACGCAGGCACCCATAGTTTGCATGAGAACACTAATGACAATGGACTTCGAGTCTAAGAGTTGGCAGCATCGAAAAACATGGCTGTTGCGAGTACCAGGTTGCCGCGTAAAGATATCTACAAAGCCACCTGGGTATCACCTGATGGAGTCATTCGTAACCAAATAGACCACCTGTTGATAGACCGTCGCCACTACTCGAACTTGATGACGGTACGAACGTACCGAAGTGCCAATATCGACTCGGATCACTATCTTGTTGGTATGGTTTTCCGAGGGCGGATTGCCTTGCGAAGACGCATTGCATCCGCCGATCAGGTTCGAATCAACACGGCTGCCCTGCGCAATGAAAACACCAGTAACACCTTTGGTAATGCGTTAGGACTCGCCCTAGAATCACTTGATTTAGGGAGAGTAAGTCCTGGAGCCAGTATGCTGGGCGTAAATGAGAAGTGGACACGCTTTAAGAATACTGTCATTAGTACTGCCAACTCCATCTTAGGCAGCAGTCGTAAAAATCGGAACGACTGGTTTGATGATGAATGCAAGCTAGCGACGCGAGGAGGAATATAAAGAGCTCAGAAGAATAGCAAAACGGCTACACAGACAAAAAAAATCAGCCTGGGAAAAGAACCTAATCTGTGAAATAAAAAATAGCCGAAAGCGAGGTACGCGCCAGGCGCGGAAGTTCTACCAATCCGTCCGAAACATGACGCAGTACACACCACGCTGCACATACTGCAAGGACGGAGAGGGAAATCTGATCACCGATCCTGAAAGCATACTGGAGCGATGGGAAGTGTACTTCAATGAATTGCTAAATGGTCAGCTCACTGCAGAAGTGGAGGCTCCACTACTTCAAGAAGAATACCCTATGTTGCCGCCACCAAGCATAGAAGAGGTTGAGAAGGCTATAGGCCGGCTTAAACAGAACAAATCCCCGGGAGCCGATGGCATACCAGCCGAATTATTTCATCACGGCGGACCAGCCTTACGTCAAGCAATTCATGATATTATAGTGCACGTATGGGAGCAGGAAGAAATGCCAGAAGACTGGCGAAAAGGCATAATATGCCCCATACATAAGAAGGGAGATGTCACAACGTGCAGCAATTATAGAGGTATCACGTTGTTAAGAACCGCCTATAAGATACTCTCCTCTATCCTACAAGACCGGATAACCCCATACGCTAAAACCGTTATCGGACAATATCCGTGTGGTTTCATTCCAGGCAAATCAACAACTGATCAGATCTTTACCCTTAGGCAGGCGATGGAAAAATGTCTAGAATTTAACATCCCAACATACCATCTGTTTATAGACTTTAAGGCCGCCTATTATAGCATAGCCAGGGTAGAACTTTACAAAGCCATGAGGGAATTCGGCAACCCAAATAAATTGACACGACTATGTAGGTTGAGTGTTGACCATGACCAACGTAACAAGGCAAGTACAAATAGCCGGATTGCTATCCAGATCAATCAACATCTTTAATGGACTCCGACAAGGGGACGGTTTGGCCTGCCTCCTCTTCAACCTGGCGTTGGAGAAAGCAATTCGTGACTCTGGCACGGCAACAAGAGGGACCATCGTCAACAGGTCCAGCCAGTTACTAGCTTACGCAGACGACATTGACATCATCGGAAGAACCGAACAAGCTGTACACGATTCCTTCATGCAGATCGAGCAGGCGGCACAAAATCTGGGGCTGCACATTAGTGAAGGTAAAACAAAGTACATGGTGGCGTCGAATGCGAGAGGAACAGTTGGTCAAACAATCAAGGTAGCGGAGCACGAATTTGAAGTGGTGCAATCCTTTAAATACCTTAAGTCAATAGTAGCAGCCGATAACAATATAGAAGAAGAAATACGCGGGCGGCTTCTCAAATCCAACAGAGCCTACTACAGTCTGTCAAAGCTCTTCAAATCCAGAAATCTCACCATAACTTCAAAACTGCTGCTGTACAGGACCATGGTCCTGCCAGTACTCACATATGGATCCGAGACTTGGGTGCTTAGCAAAAGGCACTCCGAACTCCGACCTCTTAGCTGCGTTCGAGAGAAAAGTCTTAAGGAGAATTGTTGGCCCCATATGTGAGGAAGGACGATTCCGGAGACGGTACAATCATGAACTGTACGCAATCTACCTAGAAGCAGATATCGTGACAAAAATTAAGCTCGGTAGACTCCGGTGGGCAGGGCACCTAGCTCGCATGAGCGAAGAGGAACCTGCTCGGAAAGTTCTTTGTGGTACATTCTATGGTAGACGACAGCGTGGTAGACCATGCTTGCGCTGGAGAGATGGCGTAGACCAGGACGTCCGAAGCCTTGGGGTGCGCAACTGGATGGCGTGGGCTAGAGACCGGGATAGGTGAGACTTGTTGAAAGAGGCCAGGACCGGAACCCGGTTGTCGAGCCGATGATGATGATGATGATTTCTTCAGAGATGATGCGAACCGCAATGTTACTGTGAATGGTGAGCGCTACCGTGCGATGATAACAAACTTTTTCTTGCGCAAAATGGAAGATCTTGACTTGCATGACATGTGGTTTCAACAAGACGGTACCACATGCCGCACCGTAACAATGGACCAATTAACAGGCGAGTTCGGTGAACAGTTTATTTCATGTTTTGGGGCCGGTCAATTGGCCGCCTAGATCGTGCGATTTAACACCTCTAGACTATTTTTTGTGAGGCTTTGTTAAGGCTCATGATTAAATCGACAAACCCACTTCGACTGATGCACTGGAAGCATTTATTCGTGAGATACCGGCCGAAATATTAGAAAGAGTATGCCAAAATTGGACTAAGCGGATGGACCATTTGAGGCGTAGCCGCGGCCAACATTTGCATGAAATCATCTTCAAACATTAAATTATATCAACCGTGCCATCGATTCAAATAAAGATTGAATGCATTTTTCTGAATTTTATGTTTTTGTTTAATTTCCGATAGCTCTTAAAAAATCACTCGTTATTAAAAACCCCATTATATGAAAGCTTAGTGTTGATGGGACGTAGAATTACCCTCGCCAACCACTACTACTTCAGTTTGGCGAAACAAATGTGTTCAAAGCTTCTCTAATCATTTCACTCTCGAGCCTAGTCTTGGACATACAGTCAAATTCTGAAATTCGTTTTTTTAATTCGCACAACACGATTATATAATTATTAACAAGGCACAGTTTTACTTTGCGATTTCAATTTGCAAACATTCAAGACCAATGTTTGTCAAAAAGTTCTTTCTTTAGTTCCCTAATTTCCCCATCGCTCGTGCTATGTTTAAATTTAAATTCAAAAGGCTGATTTATAAAAATAAAAACGATGATCGAGAACACGACAAAACGGGATCTCGAAATTCTGTGTGTATGTTCACCGACAGCCTATAAGCGGCTCGTTAAATTTTCTTTAAAATTGGTAGACAACAATATACTCGTATATATGTTTTTCTCCACACGTGTTCTTCTTTTTTTAAGACAAAAATTCAATTTTGTTTCAAAATTTTAGGAACTATTTTTTTTATTTTTGCCAAAAATTAAACAAATATTGGAAAATGGTTTTCGAAATCGAAAACTGAAAACAGTATACTTAGAATTTTTATAAATTATGTTTCTTTTGCTTAATTTTAACGATCTATTATTTAGTAAAAGAAGAGTTTTGGGATTAAGACATTTCATTTCTGATAGTGCCTACTATAGAACCATTGTTTTGAGTTTTACTTCTCATTTTCACTATAACAGATTTAAAATTAATTCTTTATAATATATGCTTCTTACAAGTCCTAAGAACTTTGCTTAGCAAAGTTAGGAGTTAAAAGCTAGAAGGGATCTTAAGATCGAATTTGTTGTTAGAACCCAGACCCTAGACACTATGTGAGAATCAAGCTCTGCTGCCAGAGCTTCGTTTATTGTTTCCCCCAGTTTCCCCAAGTAAGTCTATAGCTAGCTGTGAAAAACTACAAGCAACAACTCAAAAGCTACTGTGATATTTATTTAAATTTGACTTGCCTTAAAATGATTGATCATAATGCTTAGAGTTGGAGAGGATTTAAAGTTTCGTCTAGCCATATTTCAATCCACATGCGATCTCGTTACTTATTTTCTCCGATGCAGTCAGGATTTTGGGCAGTTCACAGCTGCTTTACGGCTATGGTTCAGGTTCTCGAAGATATTCAAATTCAGTAAGACCAAGGCATATTAACGCTTCTCTGTTTGCTGAATTTTACAAGAAACAGTGACAGTTCCGTTCGTCTTATACAAGACTATTTAAGTCAACGAACTCAAAAGGTAAAAGTTGGCAGTAATTCCTCTGATTCAATCAGCTTGCTTGCTGGCGTCCAACAGGGTTCATTCTTAGGTCCTATTTTGTTGTGCTTGTTTATATATCACTTACCACTTGCTTGCAAAAATGTCATGTTATATCTCTAGATCTAGATCTGGATGAGATTCACAATTTGGTCGCTGTGTAATGGCCTTACGCTAAATCCAGCGAAATTCCAAATTATTTCTATCTCTAGACGGAAATTTGATACGAGCAATCTACAACCTGTTTTTCTAGCAAAAGTCTAGGCTTTTAAATAAGTCGTTCACTTTCAGCCGTCGACCATATTAAGCTCTCTGTTGGACGTATCTATGGATGTGTGTTCGGAAATTGAATATGTTCTCTAATCTAACACAGGTTGACACTAAACTGGGAATTAGCAAATTGTTGATTGTACCTATGCTTCAGTAGTTTACCCCAAACTGGATTCTCAAACACTAGGTAAATTGCTTGTTGCTTTTATTGAAGTAATTAGGTACATTTTTGGAAGATTTGATTTGACCATGTTTCTCAATACCATCAATTTGTCCTAGGATGCACTTTTGAACAATTCTTTGAATCCAGATGTTGTATTTTCTTGCACAAAATACTATAAGGAACGGCACGATCATACTTATATGAAAAAATTAGCTTTGGCAGTCTGATCGAACAATAAAACTTATTTCCCATATCTAAATTCTTCAAGGCTGTTTTTGGTATATGCCATTGAACTCTGGGACTCCTTACCATTGGCGATAGGAATATCACAATTTGAAAAAGCTATTCTTAGTGATTTTAATTAAACATTTATAAAAACAGTTATGAAACAGTAAACATTTATAAAAATAGAAAATAAGTTAGTGTTTTTAACTTATATATTTTTTATTTAATCTTAGCTAAAAGAAAGCTCTAATTCTAATTAACTTAAAACTCCAATTTTAAGGTACTATAAAAGACTATGTCTTATTTGTACGCCCGCTATGAAAAAAAAAATAAATAAATTGAAATTAAAAATAAATTGAAATATATGTAGCGGAAATATAGAAAAAGTATCTCTACGCTTGTATTAAAGTTAAAACCATCAAATACTTATATGTTTTTGGTATCGTGCTAATTTCATATAGTAATGGGAACTATCGAATAAAAACTATCGACTTATTCGATAGTAGCTAAAAGTTCATTCATTCGATAGTACCCAGTCATTCAGTTACTATTTTCAGTTACTAGTTTTCATTATACTATTTTCGTTCGATTACTTTTTCACTCGATATTAGCTTTGAACGTTTTTAGTAGTACTTTTTTCGTTCAAGTAGTTTTTCACCCGATAGTTACTTTGAACGATTTTAGTATACTATTTTCGTTCAATGAACGATTTCAGTATACTTTTTTGTTCAATTACTTTTTTTACCCGATATTAGAACTAAACGATTTTACTGATTTAGTTATCTACTATTTTCATTCATTTAATTTTCGATGGTTGATGTTTTGTGTTTAGTAAGTTTTGTTTACCTTTGGAATAATATTCTTATAGTCATTTGTGAGATTTGATTGAGACTCGGTAATATTTGAGATATTATTGTGGCTTAAGGTAGGATTTATTTTAAAATGTTGGGTTTAATATTTTAGTATTTGGCTATGAAAGATTGGGTTCTGTTTCGTCTTTTGTGTTCCTATTATTTTAACATATCGGTACATGTTAAAATTTTTCTTGCATAGAGCTAGTCAATTATGAAGATACAAAAGTGTTTCACAAAAGTTATCCATAACATATTTACAGCAAAAATAAAAGGTTTGCATTTTTGGTCGTTTCTTAATCGATCGACATCGTGGCCATCCTTTGATGGAATTTGACATTTTATGACTTGACAAATAGAGGACAAATTCAGCTATGACGTACATATAGTATTTCGTTCTAAATGTCAGCCGAAAGCCCTAAAATTGCTCTTTTCCGGAGCAATAAATAAAATCTTTTTAGTTTTGCATTTTTGGACTTTTCTTAATCCACCGACATCGTGGCCATCCTTTGATGGAATTTGACATTTTATGACTTGACAAATAGAGGACAAATTCAGCTATGACGTACATATAGTATTTCGTTCTAATTGTCAGCCGAAAGCCCTAAAATTGCTCTTTTCCGGAGCAATAAATAAAATTTCTTTTTTTTTGCATTTTTGGACTTTTCTTAATCCACCGACATAGTAGCCATCATTTGATGTCATTTTGCAATTTATGGCTTACAATATAGAGCATTGAGTAAAGAGTATTTTGGGAAAACTATCATAGACTCTAGTCAATCTTATTGTAACTATAAGTTCAGATCAGACCCATTTAGATTATTTTTACAAACATTTTGGTTACAGCAAACAAGAGTAGATAAAACTGGATATTTATTAGGTGAGGTGACCATTAGCATTATTACCAAAAAAAATATATTTTAGAACAAATAAGAAAGGTAGGGTTAGTGACAATGTTTCCTCATTGCTTTCATATGATACATTTGTATTATTCAAATAATAAGCAATTAGTAACAAATCCTACTTGAACTGAACGAATGAATGAATGAATGAATTCGTTCGATAGTTCAAATCAATTAGTTACTAACTATCGATAGTTCAAATCATTCGAAAGTGCCCATCACTAATTTCATATGACTCTTTGATATTTACAAACGTCAAAAAAGGTCTGTATGCTCTGTCTTTTGTACGAACTGCCATTGTTTTAGGTGTGTTTATTCAGAAAATTGCTTTAGTACCCTACTAGTAAGAAATGAGTTAGTAAATTACTTTAAAGTTAGCATGTTGTTAAATAGTATCATACTTTTACCTTAACAATAGGCTGTTTAAATTTTTGCCCATTGTTTTCAAGAAAACTCTACACCAATTTTGGTAGCACATATAGTTACCCAATTAAGTCTCTGTCGACTATCTTGTCCTTGTAGTCGACCGGCATGTCTACGATGCCGATTATATTTACTTTTTTTTTTCTCAAAAGCCGATGTCAAGGTTATATATTAAAAAATTTCCCAGAACTTTTTCAGAACCACGTTATATGAGTAATTTTAATAAATTGGTTTAAAAAATACCGAAAACAAAACACGTTTTCTCTTTAAGGGACTAAAAAACAGGACTCCACAAACCATTTCTGGACCATTTCCCGGGGTATGCAGAGGGTTAGGTTCATAAAAAAGGAACTTAAATGCGCTGAAAAAATAAGAAAAACAAACACCAACGCAGGACTCTACGATAAGGGTAATATCATCTTCATGGGGCGAATAAAGTTTGCAATTTAGAAAATTATAATATTCGCTGGCAGCCTCTCTCCTTGTTTTTTTTTTTTTTTGTTTTGTATAGGATTCCTACCCGACCCATCTTCCGTTGTTTCATTTCATACCACCGAGGACTAGAACGAAGACGACCGGGCGGCCGGTAACACCCGGACCCGCACATATTGTATCTTTTTCTAAGCTGCTGCTTCTGCTGCAGACCAACTTCCACGAGCAAACAATGACTTTGCGTGTTCCACTTGAGGGATGCAAAAAGGAAACTCATTAATTAGGTTATCTCTCCAAAAAAAAAAAAAAGTTTCCTCAATAAAATTTGCGCGCTATTGCCAAAATATATAATTCTACTTTTATTCAGGACAGAAGAGAAAACACATTCGAGAAAAAAGAAAAGAGTTCAAACATTCTTGATTTCGAATTTTTACTTTATTTTTCTTTGCAGATTTTATTTGAAGGAATAGAAATTAGGCCAAGGAATGTCTTCTTCGGAAGTTTTCCATTTTTTTTTCTGTTCTAAATAAATTTCATCAGGAATGGAAAATATTTAGTTCCTAATTTAGTTTTTTAGTTTGTGCTCAGATTCAAGAAAAAAAGCTAAGGATTTTGTATCCTTTTAAGGGTGATGAGGCTTATTGTAGTGGCATGAAGTATATTTGTTTTGTTCAGATGACGCCAAAAACGTGTCATTGCTTTTAGGGTTTTTTTTTTGTTTAAATTTAAGACACGCCCAAACTAAAATGCTGGGTCTTTTAATCTATACCTATCTTAGTTTTGACTTGAGATTTCTTGTATTGGTTTAGATTTTGTGACTTTGTATACATAAGCACAAGAAGGACTTTGAAACTTTCAACGCGATTGAATTTAAAATGTATACCCGCCTGAGTTCGTTTGGTTTCTTGGTGTACTGTTGCAAAGTAATCCAACGACCAACCTTTATATGCTTAGGAAAAGTGGAGAGAATTTAATAGAAGATGTCAATGCACATTGGTCTTGATACCTTGTGCATCACAGTAAGGTGGCAAAGTATTCCACATTCTAAATTGTAGCGTAGCTAAGGAAAGAACCTCTATATCCGACAGTACGTCCGAAGTTAGACTCAAGGTTAAACTGATGTGTATTCACAGCTAGACGAGTATTACGGCAGAATTGTTTGAGGGGAGGAATGTAACTGGCTTTTTCAGTTGAACATTGTTTTTCTATCAACAGTGTTCAATTGAAATAGCCAGTTGCATTCTTCCCCTCGAACAAGAAAATAATAAAGGACAGGAGCCGTTACGTAGTTTGTTTAAGAGAAAAAAGTTTACGTAATGGATTTGTCTCTGAATTATTTCGAACAATGAATAATGGGGGCACCTGCCCCGATATGAGAGTTATACTCTAGCTTTGGGTGGATATAGCTACGACTTATACATTGTAGCCAGATCAGAAAGGGAAAAGAATTTCTTGCACCTATTAAGAGAACCTAAAAATTTCGCTGAGGTTTTAGCTATACGTCAAATACGAAGGCGGTCAGATAAGTACTTAGCCTCACCGCCTAATGGAGCCAGTATTGCATAGAAATTTACTATCGCCAAGTACATTTTATTAGACAGCTACTGTCAAAATTTCAGCCGAATCGAACTGGTAGTTTTGTTTTGACCACGTGTGGAAGCCATTTTGACCGCGAATTTTAGAAAAATTTTTTTGGAAGAGAAGGGAAATCGCGCAGTAAAATTAAAGAGCGCTTGGATTCTGTGTATGGTGACTCCTCTCCTTAGATAGTGACCGTCAAAAACTAGTATAACGAGATTCAACGTGATCGCACATCGGTTTTTGATGAGCCCAGCCAAGGTGCCCCGAAAATGGCTACTACGTGTCAAAAATCCACGATCTCGTATTGGCAGACCGACGCGATGCACCGATTGAAGGTGCGTGAGAAAGCTGAAACAGTAGGCATCTCAAAAGACCGCGTTGGTCATATCCTCCATGATATTTTAGGCATAAGAACGCTGCATGTTGGCGCGATGGGTGTCTCGTTTGCACAATTTGGACAACAAGCGCAACCGTGAAGCCACTTCAGAGCAGTGTTTGAAGCTGTGGAATTGCACTATGAACTGCTTTCCCATCAATCGTATTCTCCAGATTTGGCCTCGTGCGACTTTTTTTTGTTTGCAAACTTGAAAAAATCACTCGCCGGACAGAAATTTGAGTTGAATTCGGAGGTCATCGCCGTCATGGAAGCCTACTTTGCAGACCTCGAGAAAACCTATTTTTCGGATGGTTTAAAGAATTTGGAGCATCGCTGGATCAAGTGTATCGAGCTGAAAGGAGAACTAAGTATATTTAGAATTAAATCGCCACTTTTCCCAAAATGTTTGTTTTTCTTTTGTAGGCTAAGTACTTATCAGACCGCTCTCGTATATGATCACTCCATAACAGATGGCCATTGACACTCATGCTGACTATGGAAAGCATTTTAGTTTCGTTGATGCATTCAATGATAGTGGCTTGGGTGGTATATTTCGCTTGGCCGACTGCCATGAGTTTTCGAAGCATTAAATTCCACGCGGTTGTCAGTACCCCATTGTATAATGCTGTCGAGATACATAGGAATCTAATGCACTTAACATACGCTGCGGTTCCAGTTCCATAGCCGAATAACAGGGTTGTTAGCCTAGAAATGAATATTAAAAGCTGAGGGCGCTGTCGTGAGAAAAACTATGAAGTGGATTTGAAGTTTCAGACAAAAGATCATTTATTGATATTTAAGACAAGGAATAGTGTCGGATATAAAACGGAGCTTTGTGGTAAACCAGTTTTATTTTTATGAATATCAGACTTTAAACTTTCCAATAAAGTTTGCATTGAGCGGTCCAAATGGTTATTTCTAATCGAACAAAGAAGAGACTCTTCGAAATACATGCATTTTCGATAAAAGAACTTCGTGCCAAACTCTGTCAAATGCTATATAAATATCAAGCGCAATTGCCTTTGTTTTCCCCCAAAGTGGTGTAAAGATTGGTTACACTTTTCGGTGAAATATTCCCTCAGATCAGCAGTGGACCTGTCGCAACGAAAGCCGTACTATTGGTCTTTTATTCATTCATTCCTCGAGATATTTTCTAAACTAATTGTTGATCAGACCTTCGAACGAAGGGCCGTTAAGGAACCGGCTGCACAAGTGATGTTTTACATCTACTCGTAAAGATACCCAAGGATTATAGTTTCGCCAGCGTAGAAGAACACTAACTTACTCGTAGAACTTAAATGTATATACAATCTGGATCTGTGGATTTATGTATTTCATGATCTTTGAGGACTGTAGGTAATGTACGAGTGCGAAAAACCCCATAGAAATATTAAAGACTTCAAGTACAAGAGGAGTCATAATACTGTGTAGCAAACTGCGTTGCAAGAAAATCGGCTTTTTCTGGCAAGCTGACAAAAGGAGTGTTATTGTGAACGTGGGTTGGAACCGATGACTTAGAAGAGTTTTTAATATTTTTTTACATAAGACCAAAAGTTGTTCCTACCTTTGGGACTTTATAGTATTTTCTGACTTCCTTCGAATATGAGCAGTGCAGGCTTTCCTCGCTTGCCTACTTATACTTTTTCCGGTTTTCCTCAATGGGGACTGTTCTGTTTCATCGCAAGATTAACTCTCTTAACCAGATAACCTCTTTATAGCCATAGTACCACCAAGAGTTCACTTTGGAACTTACTGCTTTTGTCTTTTCATTCCATAGAGAATAATGTCTGCTATCATATCAGCACTGGAATCTGTGTCACTTTCGAGGAAGCATTGACCAGTTAAGGTTTCGAAAAAAAAGTTATTTAGACCGCCCCAATTGGCTTTTTCATATTCCCTTGGGTTTTTTTTTAACTGTTTTGTTGGAACATGAGAAGTTTGCTGATAAAATGCAGTAGTCCGACGTGCCTAGAGGTGCTAATACGTTAATAGTGTATTTATCAGGATCAGATGTGAGGAACAGATCAAGCGTATTTGCGGAATGGCCTTCAAAGTCAGGTGTTCGAGATGGCTCGTGCACACTAAAAGGTTTTTTTCTACCCTTAAAATCTTTGAGCACAATGCGAGAGCTTAGGAATATAAGAGAGGATTAAAAATGAGATACCGATGCACTTTGGTTTTTAGGGTCCAAATTTCGTATTAAGAGGTGAAACCGTTTGATAATGCAAAAAAAAAAAAAAAAATATATCAAACCGACAGAAAACTCATGGTTTTATTTGAGCTGTAAAAAGGTAGTAGTACTCCTTGGCATAATGGTTAGTGCATTGGACTGTCATGCGGAAGGTCTCGAGTTCGATTCTCAGCCGCTGCAAGAAAGAATTCCTCTTGCGAGGAATTGACTAATTCTACAAGAGTATCTCTTGTCATGGAAAGTGCTGCTCATAAGCCGTTGGGAATCGGCAGAAAATTGCAGGTTCCCTCCGTTCCTGGTAACACGCACACAGGAATGGTTGAGGGTTGTAAGTCACTAGGTCCTGCTTCACTCCGAGTTGTTGCACCACCAACAGAGTGCGATAGGTCATGCGCAGATTCTACAGAAATACACGGGAAATAGGGTGTGTACTGACTACAAAACACCCCGCTTAGGCTTTTACAAGCTGTTCAAGATCGACTTTCCTAGCAGAGAGGACTGGCAAATCAACGAACAATCTACCTGTGAATCGATGATATCTATATACACCGACGGTTCCAAGATGCAACTTGGTGTTGGTGCAGGATTCTTTTCAGAAACCCTTGGACTATCCAGCTCATTTAGACTTCCTGATTACAGCAGTGTCTTTCAAGCTGCTAGACAAGTCTCAATGATGGCAATACCACAAGCTGATATCACCTTTTTCGTTGATGGCCAAGCGACAATAAAAGCGATTTCTGCCATTGAAATCAAATCGAAGCTTGTAACTTGCAGTCGTGAATAGCTTAGGGTTCTTTGTACACAGCACATTATTAGACTCTGCTGGATTCCTGGTCACAGTGGTGTCCCAGAAAATGAAAGCGCTGACGAGCTGGCAAGAATAGGATCAACACTTGATCCTAATCAAGCAGACACAACAGTTCAAGTCCCACCCTGTAATCTTAAACAGGAAATCAAGAGTAAAATTCTAGCCTTAGCAAACAAGAGATGTAACTCTTTCGATTCCTGTCTTACAACCAGAAAATTATGGCCTAGTTTCAGTAAACAAAAGACCGATGTTATCATCCAACTGAATAAAAAGTCTCTTTCTCATTTCGTGAGCATAATCAAAGGTCACAACCAACTCGGTTACCACAAGCAAAAAATGAAACTAAGTATGGACGACTTATGCAGAGGATGCGGTGACGAGGAGATACATGACGACACACCTCACTACCTGTGCCCTGCGCTATATCATCTAAGAAACAGACATCTAGGGAGACACTTCTTCAGCGACTTGGAGGAGCAAGCAAAATCATGTTAAAATTCGTTAACGATACCAAATGGCTTGAGAATTCCTGATCTCTCCAAGTCGCCTTCAACTACAGTACGATATTGTAGTACGAACGAAAACGACAACGACGCACGTGTTCTTTGTAGGAGCAGCACCAAATGAGAATGGGCACCTCGCCTATACATCTGCGGTGGCCATTACTACGTTGAACATGAGCATCAGTGGATTGATGGGGCCACCTCTAGCTAAGATTGGTAAAATCCTCTTTTGTATGGAAACGGCCTCTTCAACTTAACTAACGACCAAACAAACGAACATATACACCAAACACTGACTTTTAAACTCATCTACCAGACGTTGCAAGGAGTCGCACATGCTCCTACGGGCCTGATTGCTCAAGTGGAAGTAAAGGAAAGGAATACCCCCTGAGAAGGCGTATACCTCTCCCTAGTCAGGCTATTATGTGAAGATAGAAACTTCAATACTTTAGAAATACCCTCTGACATTTCAAGCAAAAGCTTGCGTTAACCCATTTATACCCTTGACGAGCTTGATCGACATAGGATTATCATAGGTTTCAATACAAGTCACAAATCCTAGAGTATCACAATGGATGCACATTGATCTAAGTGTGACGGTAACAAGATCTACTGTCAGCCGACTAACCTAACCTAACCTAGGATCAGAGACGTAAGTTTCGGATGTTATAAGGCGAATCGTCCTGAGAAAAATTGCAATAAGTTCAAAGAAGCTAGAAAGATCTGTAACGATCATATTCGACGAATCAAGTTTTTATATGACCAAAAATGAAGGCAAAAAATATTGCAATGTCCCAAATGAAGTAAACAATTTTTGTCATTTGTAAAAAATTAATTACGAAATACTATTTCAGTTCCAACGCTCGTCTTCAATGATACTCTATAATATGTAAGTTCACTACAAAAAGCCAATTTACTTGCAGCAAACCTTGCTGTCAATTCGATGCTACCAGAAAGTGCCATAACTCCTCTTGTAATATTGAGAGCTTAGGCGGTTTCATGGGAAAAATCTTCTTTCGCCATCTTACAGTTGATCTCGATATACACAGATCCCTCTAAATTTCTTCCAATGGAACTTACGTCGCCTCTTCCCAAGGTCATGGAAATGCTGATTAACAAAAGCTGTCCAATAACCTACAGTACGGTTTTTGTTAGCAATGGTGATCTGATGGTATCTTATATCGTTTTGGAGAAAGTAAGATTATTGCCCTAGATATTTTAAAAGCATTTGATAGAGTTTGGCATCAATTTCTTATCAAAAATGCGAACATTTGATATTGACGAATCTCTTCTTCGTTGGATTAGAAACTACCTTTAGAACAACTCAATACAAGTTATGTTAGATGGTTTTAAGCCTGAAGTTCAGAAAATAAGTGCTGGTGTGCCACAGGGCTCCGTTTTGTCTGTGACTCTCTTTCTGATATTCATCAATGATCTTTTGTCTGAAACTTCTAATCCATTAAATTGTTTTGCTCACGACAGTACTGTCAGTTTCTCATATTCGTTTCCAGATGAACATCCTTGTTCTTCGAATGTGGATTTAGAACTGCAGAGTATGATTAACTCATTAACTTCAGATCTCGCAAGCATTTTCGAATGGGTAACAAAAAACCGCGTAGAATTTAATTCTTTAAAAACTTAATGTTGTCTTATGTCGTTAACGCGAAAATGTATACAAAAAAGCAGACTTAATATTCAGCGAGTTCAAAAACCCTAGCATTATTTAATTGGCGTTCGCAAGGAGGTATGCATCCTTATAAGGTACCGAATGATGGTTTAGTTCAACTTCAAGTGTCAAACAAACTCAAGATGAATATTATTTTGTGCAATAATATCATGCAAAATGACAGACAGAGACGACGGAAAATTGTCAAACTTTAAATATTCAACTATACATATTTATTGTCATATTTTTTTTTTAAGAAATTCTGATATCAGTTCCAAGAAAAAAAGGGGATTCGATTTATTATACATATATTATTTTCCCATTTGTAGTAGTCAAATTGTAAATATTTATTTGCCTTAGACTTACTTACAAATGGTTATCTCCCCTGTCGAAAATGTCTATACAAGGAAGCATTTTTACAAGAACCTAATAAACACACCCACTATTTGCTTTCTCCTATTATAACAAATGAAATTAAAAAATAAAAACGACCGTAAGTCTACAGTGGAAGGGAAGTTTAAAAGTCACCCCACAAAATTCACCATAGCCCTATGACCTTTTTAAAACTACCTTTGTTTGTTTGATTACGCACTCAATCTCAAAGCTCACTCCTAGTTCCCCTGTAAAATTAAATTACAGGTTAAATTTTTTCCGACATGGGTTCTTATATTAAGTGTTATCGTCGTTTGTCAATGACAGCCATTGTATGGAAGCACTCAAAGTATAAATTATGACCCACATTTCCTTGATATCCAATCTTCCTTCCATCGTGTCGTAAAAGGACGGAACAAATAATACATCAACGTGTTCACAGATCCTTCAGAAATTAGGTGTTTTTTTTTTGCACTTCTCGGGTATCAAGCACTCGTGTGAGCTCTTCTTTGGCGTAGATAAACAGAAAGGTCATGTCGTGTTACACGTTCTCAAATTTGTTTCTTCATGAAATTCTTGGTCTTTGTCAACGTGTCGTTGTCGCGTAGTCATCCTGCAAGGCATACTTGTGGCAATAAAATAAATTAGATTCTCTTCTATCATCGTTATGAATTGTGGAACTGAACTTCAATAGAATCTACTGAAGGTGGAATGATGTCAACAGTCTTCAATATTCCTGGTGTCCAAACAAGTTTTTTGTTTGCAGTTTACCTTTGGCCTTCTGCCATCGGTTTCACCATTGTAACTCTCATTTCAAGAGTTCAAATACATAAAATCAAAAAGTTTTTTTTTTATAAATTTTCTCCTCATGGATTTCCGGTCTCAATCTAAAATTTTGGTTCTGATTTTAACCTTATTCTTTGCTTAAGGACGGGTCCTTAGGATTTTGTGAGCATTAGTTTAAAGTTAAGAGCATTAATGATATGTAAACTTTTTCTCATTCGTTTATTTAAGAAACGAGAAAGTTTTCCGATTTCCATTTTTACTAACGAAAAAGTATATAATATTTCTACTGCCCTGACCGATAGTATGTGGAGTCGGAAGCAAATGGCTGAACTGTGCTGAGGGGATGGGGGAAAAATAAAAGTTTGGATACATATTTTTAGAAAATTGCATTAAAATAAGCTGGCGTTGCAAATTGCAAACTCACTTGATAATAATTTCAATGTCAAGAAGAAAAGTGCCAGGACTTTTGAAACTATTTATACTTCAAATATTATATGGTTATGCATATTCAACCGAGGAAGAAGTTAGAAGGAGAAGGACGTTTATCCTTTCTTTTTTGAAGGTAAGATGTTCAAGTTTTTTCGGTTATATTAATGCCTATGGAAGTTTCTAAGACCCAGAATATGTTGTTGATTGTAAAGCGTTTCCTATTTATTTATACCTGAAGTAATAGTAGCCTAACCGACTTCATTACAATATTTATGTAGGTATAATTGGCAAAACAAGTTGATTTCAATTTACTTGTCATATTCACAGCATAACAAAAAAATATAAAAATAATTTAAACATTTTGCTTAAACAGAAAATCGTTTATAATTAATCCGATAACCCAGAGAATGATCGGTTAAAAACAATGGAAAACTGGGGTAAAACTAAACAAGTGGAACCTTTAATACTTTTGCAATCTGCAAACTTAACTGGTCAAAATTACACTAGCAAACTCAGTTAGTTAATTAAATAAATCTGCAATACTAACAATCTTCATATTATTTAGTATAAGAATGAAAATGTTAACCCATTTTTATAGTAATATAAAATAATGGAATGTACTTTGAAGTGATCAGTTGTGTTTTCTTTCCGGTGCTAAAAAAATATTGTGAACTCTTTTCTTAAATTAAAAAAAAAAAAAAAAAAAAACAACAAAAGTTTTTGAGAAACCAAAGTTTAATTTTATTTAAGCCAAAGGGCTTTTCTTTTTGAATTTTTAAAACATTGTTTTATTCTTTCTATTAAATAATTAAAAGACAGCAATCAACTTATTGTAGGTGAGATAAAATACAAATACATATAAATATAAATTCCTATGTATAACATGGATCCATGCTCCGAGTGTCTCTCCGATCTCCCCGTACAAAAACCATGGATCAACAGTGAAATAATTACAATGTGTAAGAGAAGAGATGAGCTTTATAGGAGATGGAAAAGTAGTCCAAGAAGCCAGAGCTATGAGCACGAGTACAAAAGTTTTCGAAATATAGTTAACAAAAATATACAAATCATCAAGAACAGCTTTTACAAACAAAAATTTATTAACGCAAAATATGACCCCAGAAAGACATGGAGCGTGATAAATGAGCTGTTGGGAAGAAAGAAAGCTTCAATTGATGAAGTCATACAAAACAATTTTTCAACGAAAACTGATAGTGAGTGTAGTATTGTGGAAAAATTTGCGGATCAATTTGCAAACCAAGTATCAAACATTTTACATATATGCAATACTAAAACCCAAACTTCGAATCATGAGAACTTGCAAGTACAGCAGAGTATTTATATAGAAGAAGCCAGTGAAGAGGAGACCTTTGAAATTCTAAGCAATTTAAACACCAAAAAAGGTCCTGCAGCAGACAACATTAGACCTATTGATCTCAAAATTAACGCTGAAACTCTTGCCCCGGTTATACAAACCATAATCAATCGTAGCCTGGCACAAGGTTGCGTGCCAAAATTGATGAAAACAGCAATTATTCGGCCTATTTACAAGGGAGGTGTGAAAAATAAAGTTGAAAACTATAGACCGATCGCAGTCATAGAGAAATGCTTTTTTTTTTTTTTTTTTATAATCTACCCGCGCTCAATGGATTAGATTACCCTTTAAATGTTTCAACACAGCGCGGGCGTGAAGTTAAGAAGAGAAAGAAGGATAGGAAAGATGTGTGGCACGATGTTCTGAGACTGAAGATTGTTGTCTCAGATATTTTATCTCCAGGGATGGCGGCTGAACGAAAGCGGAGAATGCCGTGTCTTATTTCTATGTCGCTTATAATTCACATTATTTTATTCGTGTTCATCCTTGTTGGGCATACTAGTTTAACTCAATTACATGTTGTTAGTGTTATGCCTGAACAACATGTAATGAGTAAACCAGTAACCCATTGATGACAATTTTAGAAGGTTTTTAATGGAATTAAAACGACATAGACGACGGCAGGGATCGAACCTGTGATCATGAGATTCACAGGCGAGCACACATCCATCGCGCCACGGCCACCCCCACGGCTTGGAAGAAATCATAGTTAAACGACTGAATATTTTTAACAACAGACACAAAATCAATACGGGTTTCAGAAAAACAAAAGCACAGAAAAGCTGCTTGGAGAGTTCACGAATACAGTTAACGCAGGGCTTAATCGAAACCACCACGTCCTTGTGCTATTCGTTAACTTCAGCAAAGCATTTGACACTCTAAGTACGGATAAGCTTATAGAAAGTTTAAACAGAATTGGTGTAAGGGGATATCTGTCCGACTGGCTCAAGAACTACCTTACTGATAGATCAATAAAAGTCAAGGTATCAACGACCGTGAGTCCAGAAAAATCCACTGGTGTTTCACAAGGCTCAAAATTAGGACCCATTTTGTTTATCCTGTATACAAATGAATTGTTACGATTATTTGCAAATAACACAGCCTACGCATATGCAGACGATATAGCCATCATAATAAAACACAAGCACTTAAATTCTGCAATCGAAATACTTCAAGAGCATCTGGACACTGTAGCCAAGTGGTGTCATGACCATGGACTTGTCATAAATACAAACAAAACTAAGATAACGCACATACGCCAACCAATGAAGAGGGAAGAAACTATCAACATCTATAACCGAAACGACAAGTGTCTACTGTTAACTAACAACAAACCAATCGAAATCGTCAAAAAAATAAAGTATCTTGGGGTTACCATAGATGAACATTTCCTTTGCCGTGATCATATAAACACTTTACGTCTTCAACTCAAAAGCACAATGTTTGCCTTAGTGTATCTCAAAAGGTTCTCGAATTTTGAAGTTATGAAGCAAGTCTACTACTCGTTAGCAGAATCGCGAATTCGATATGGAATCCTGGCCTGGTGAAATGCTTCTAAAACGCATCTAGATAAAATACTCAATCTACAACATCCTCTAGTTAAGTTAATTAAACCTGTTAATGATCAATTTAAGGTTTTAGACATAAACGCTATATACCGTATGACAGCAATAGAACATTACATAGATGATCAACGATTTCTACAACCTATTCGACATAATCAGAACACCAGAAGAAGAGCGCAAGGGATGTTTGAATTGCCAACAACTTTCAACGTATACGGAAAAAGAGAGCTAAGATTTATCATTCCAACATTATTAAATGAAATACCAGCGAATTTAAAAAATATTCGAAATTTTAAAACTCGAAAAAAAGAAATAAAAAACATTTTCTAGAATTGAGCTTTGTTCGATAGTAAAAATAATTATTCATTTTCCTTAAATTTTTCACTTATGTAAAACTCTTAAACTTCATCTATTATTAGATATGTATGTAAATAAACTAAAAATATTTAAAAGATCTTTGAAATTAAAATATCAACTGAATTACTTCAATCACTTTCAAAATTAAATAATACCAATGTTAATAACCACCTGCAGATAAGCACTTTGCTTTGTGGGTAAACTATTAAAATGATACTATTGTAAAAATAAAGAAACTTTTGAATCTTGAAAAAAAAAAAAAAAAAAAAAGTAAAATGAATTGAATCTGGTTGTGTCTGGTTTTTAACCTAGATACTCGCTTAATCTCAACAACAAAACCATCAGTTTAATTAACACATATATATATATTATTTAATATTATGTATATAAGAAATGTGATAAATTAATTAGGTGTAGTTATTTTTAACTTGAATGGTTCATTTGAAAAAAAAAAAAAAAAAAAAAAAAAAACAACTAGATATTTTTATAAAAGTTGGCATTATAATATTCGAGAACACGAAAATTGTTGGTCCCGCAATTCTGTCTACCTGTATGTTTGTAGGTATGTCGCTGTACTCCGAACAACAGTCTTGATTACCAGAGCTATTTTGATGAAGCTCGGTAGTTAAGGGTCATCGGTGATTCTCTAGAGAAGAAATTGACTTTTTAAGTCCCAAAGCTAACGGTACCTGATGTTTATACAGGCGTTATGAAAATTTTTATTTAACTTGAAAAATCTCTTACGATTTTGAAAATATATATTATGCGCACTAATATTAAGGGTGGTCCAAATTTTCGTAAAGAAAAGTTTAAGAATAATATTATAAACGTTACTTACGAAAAAATCTTGTCATAAAGCGGTTTTTTTGATTTTCAACTTTCGCATTAACTGCTCTGCCGATTTCGATCAAAATTTTTACAGAAGCTTCTTCAAATTTAAAAAAATATTTTATGTAAAAATCTTTCGTACCAAATTTTTAGAAAATTAGTTATGAAATTTCGTGTATTTATTTATTTATTAATAAAACTCTTCTAACGTTTTTCAAATTTGGCTTTAATCAATTCATATTTTTTATACGATTTTATAAAGGGTTTTCCAATATGGATTTCTTAATTATGACTGGTTATTGTGACTTTACTGTTGAAGCTACATCTGCCGAACTGGCTGTCGTATATTGAGATTCTTTTATCAAATTAAAGTTGAGAGTAAGTAATAGTCGTCATCAGTATGTCGAAATTATTTTTTGACAGAGAATTATATAAAAGTGTTTTTTTTTTTGAAGATTATAAAAATGGTTTTTCTGTTCAGACAAAACGCCCAAATCCATAACATTGATGAGCTAGATATACCGCAAACAGATAATAAAATAGAAAACGAGGATAACCAAATTAACTATGTTCCACAGGAACCCATAGACCATAGTTCCCCCCAGAACTACTATTCAATATTAGACAACTACTATGACATTCCAAATGAATATCCTTTCATTAATAGTTTTGATTGTGAAGATGAAACAAATTTTCATCTTCTAGCCTCAGGACACACATTTACTTAGACATTAACAAGCATGGACACTTTCTTCCGTACATAAATATTTCCTCGCCTTTTGGTAAAACTTTGAAATTTTTGATAGATACGGGAGCTTCCGCCTCATTTATAAATCCGGAATACGTACACCCCGACGATGTTGAAATAACCCAACCCACAATAATTTCCACAATTTTAAAAGAACAAACTATAGACAAACAAGTGAGTCTCCCTATTTTTTTTGAATTTCAGCAACCCGGTAATCAAACGTTTCTCATATATAAATTCCATGGCTATTTCGACGGACTTCTGGGACTCGATGCCCTTAATGCTATTAAAGCTACCATTGACCTGCCCAATAATTTATTAGTTACAAATCACACAAAAATTCTACTTCTATATAAACCAAACTTTATGTCACAAAAGATTAAAATTGCAGCATATTCTAGTTTAATCGTAAAACTTCCCGTAGATAACATATTTAATTTAACAAGCATAGTCCACTTAAACCAAAAAAGAAAGAAAAACACATATGCTTTTTTTGTTGATTTTTCATGTGCTTTTGATATGATTCCACGTAACTCTCTTTTTTTTAAACTGTCTTCTTTGGGTTTGTCAACAAAAATAATAACAATTTTGCAACTGCTTTATAAAGAAACAACTTGTCAGGTTTGGGATGGAATCTCTCTTTCAGACTCTTTTGAAGTTAAAGTGGGTGTTAAGCAGGGATGTTTACTTAGTCCACTGTTATTTAGCCTCTACCTGAATGACTTACATTCACATTTACCAGGAGGTATTTGTGTGGCCGATATGATTGTGAAAGTGCTCCTATACGCCGATGACCTAGTCATCATCTCTGATTCCCCAAGCGAGCTTCAAAATATGATAGACTGTTTATTCAGCTACTGCACGTTATGGGGTCTGAAAATAAATTTGTCCAAGTCCAAAATCATGGTGTTCAGAAGGGGTACTAGAATTTCTAGCAATCTCAAATGGAATTATGGTTCTGACCAGATTGAAATCGTAAATGATTACAAGTATTTGGGGGTAACCCTCAATTATAACTTATCATTCAATAAACACTTAGACTTAAAGCTCACAATATCTAAAAGTACGATCATCTCAACGTGGTCGAAATATATTGATCACCCAAATATCAGTTTCTCGAATAAGCTTAAAATTTTTGACGCCGCAGCCAGATCTATTATGATATACGGTGCACAAATTTGGGGATCAAAAAAATTTGATCAAGTAGAAAAACTGTTCAGATTCTTCATGAAACGTATGTTAAACCTTCCCAGCAACACCCCTAACTACATGTTACACTTGGAAACTGGCTTAAGAACTCAGTTTCTACGAACGCTTTCTATTCACTTCGACTACATTAATAAGATACTTGAATACCCTAGAAGTAGATTACCGCGAATACTAGCGGAAGAATCAATCGCTCATAAAACGTTTTGGGTCTTAGACTGGCTTAATTTAGGGCAAATGCTTAATATTGAAATTGACCTGTCTAACACATCTTTCAGGAGTGTTCATAAAATTATGTTAATGGCACTAGAAGTTAAAGAATATGATAATCACATTGCAGATGCTAAAGCCTCTCAGTTTCATGATGTTTATTCTCATTTGCACTATAATATTGCACCTTACTTCATTGATGAAAACTCTCCTCACCTAGTGAGCTTAATTTTTAAAGCTAGAGGTGGTTTATTAAATATTAATGCTAGAGCATTCAAAAAAGATACAGTTGGTATCTGTTCAATATGCAATCTGGATGAAGTAGAGAATACTTATCACCTAATAGGTAGATGCCCAATTTTTAATAAATCAAGACTCGCTTGTTTTGGTAAAGAGACACTGTGCATTGAGGAATTTTATAATGAATTAAATGGTAACAATTTCTCTTCCCTATACAACTTTTTAACTACCTGTCTTAGATATAGATCTTTATTAATGAATGAATTTGCTTAAAACTATGAAAAATTATCATTGAAACCATATTTTAGAACTGATGTAAAATGTGTGATATTAAATTTAACTAAATTATTAAAGCATCTTATAAATAAATTGAAATATAAAGTAAAAATATCTACAAATATATGTATATATATCTTAAAATAAGTATTTGCTGATGTTAGTTTTAGTTTAATTAATTAAGAATTTAAAACGCCAATCTGACAGACAACAAAAATACGTTATGTCAAAATTTAAGATTTTATTATCCTTTGTTATTAGATACAATTGTTATATGGAATTTAAATAAATCTTTACTAATCTAATCTACTTCCCGTAGATAGCGAATCCGGTGACATCCTTGTTCCTACTACAAAAATTGAACCAAACATAGATATTTTTGAAGGTATCTATTCAGCAAAAAATTGGCACTCCGAAATTGAAGTTCAAAATAACACACCAATAGACCAAATACTTTTCTTACAACATCCACTGAAGGTACAATCCCTCACCAACTTTGAAACTAGAGAATTAAATAATTTAGATATCCAAATTGAAGATTATGACAGACAAAATACTAACGACATTTCTACAGAAATTCGGTCAGAACATTTAAATACCGAAGAAAGAAAATCTATTTTAAAGCTTTGTCGATATTATTCTGATATCTTTTATCAAGAAGGAGAAAGCCTTACATTTTCTAACGTAATAAAACACCAAATTAAAACTAAGGACGAAATACCGATATACACCAAGACCTACAGGTACCCATATATCCATAAAACAGAGGTTCAAAGTCAAATCTCAGATATGTTGAACCAAGGTATTATAAGACCGAGCTTCTCTCCATGGAGTTCCCCAGTTTGGGTTGTACCCAAGAAATTAGACTCCACAGGTAAACAAAAATGGAGGGTAGTCATTGATTATCGCCGTCTTAACGACAAAACGATAGACGATAAATACCCCCTGCCCAACATAAACGAAATTTTAGACAAATTAGGCAAATGTCATTATTTTACGACTCTCGATTTGGCTAGCGGCTTTCACCAAATCGAAATGGATACCCGTGATATTCAAAAAACAGCTTTTACCATCGAAAGCGGGCATTATGAGTTTGTAAGAATGCCTTTTGGGCTGAAAAATGCCCCATCCACATTCCAGTGAGTGATGGATAATGTTCTCAGAGAGTTTATTGGAAAAACTTGTCTTGTTTATTTAGACGACATTGTCGTTTACTCAACATCACTTCAAGAACACATAGAGAGCCTACAAAAAATATTCGATAAATTAATGGAAGCAAACCTTAAAATACAACTAAGTAAATCCGAGTTTTTACGCAAAGAAACCTCGTTTCTCGGACATGTAATTACAAGGGACGGTGTAAAGCCAAATCCCGATAAAATAAGGGCTATTAAAGAATTCCCAATACCAAAAATAACAAAGGAAATCAAATCTTTCCTCGGATTAATGGGTTACTATCGGAAATTTATTCGCGATTTCGCGAAGTTAACTAAACCATTAACAAAATGTCTGAAAAAGGGTGCAGAAATAACTCTTGACGATGAGTATAAGAAAACCTTCAAACTATGTAAAGGTATTCTATCAAATGATCCCCTCTTACAATACCCTGACTTTTCTAAGCCATTCGTACTTACCACAGACGCAAGCAATGTTGCACTCGGCGCCGTCCTGTCCCAAGGACCCATTGGTAGTGACAAACCAACTTGCTTTGCAAGCAGAACTTTAACGACGTCAGAACTCAATTATTCGACAATAGAAAAAGAACTGCTCGCAACTGTCTGGGCAACAAATTATTTCCGCCCTTACCTTTTCGGTAACAAGTTCAAAATCGTCACTGATCATAAACCATTGCAGTGGCTTATGAGTCTGAAAGAACCACACTCCACTCTTGTTCGTTGGAGATTAAAACTTGAAGAATACGATTACGAAGTCGTATACAAAAAGGGAATTCTTAATGGTAATGCAGATGCTCTTAGTCGTATTAAAATACCGGATAGAATTGAATTTATTTTAACGATACCACAGTTGCTACTATACATTCAGCTGAAGAGAATCTAGATGATGGTATCCCTATAGCAGAAGAACCCCTTAATGAATTTAGTTTACAAGTAATATTTCAACAATCTTCAAATAACCAACCTCAAAATATATTAAAATTAATCTTTAAAACCAAACAGAGACGAATTTTTAGAAAAGAATCATTTTCTGAAAACGACATTATTACATACATATTTCAAGGAATACCTTCCTCCAAAAAAACTTATTGCAATTACGGCAGATGAAGAAACATTTAAAATGATTCAACAAGTTTATTCCAAACATTTTGCTAGAAACAAGACCTTCCGTGTATTAAGATGTAAGAAAATTTTGACTGACATAACAGAAAGCGACGAACAAGACCGAATTATTTCTGACTACCATACGAAATGTAACCATAGAGGCATAACGGATTATTTTTTTTTAAATGAAATTTGGATTTATTAGTACGAAAAAGATTTTTTTAAGATTTCCAGTTACATTTTATATGCAAAGTGTAACAATACTTTTGATGTAGATGGTACTGCTATTTTTATAAATGAAAATTTAAATTTTGATATTTGTCGCACAGACCTCGTGAGCTCTGATATAGTTGAGATATCTTTAGTTTTTACTTCCGACTTATAGGTACTATAAAGCAAGTTGTGCATTCTTAAAAAAATCGAACTTGAGATTTTGATCAAAGTTGACATTACGATGATAGAAAACACGAAAGAAGTCTGCCTGTCTGTTAGAGTACAGCTTAAGCGGCTCGGCCGATCTTAAAAATTCTTTTCCCCACGTTTTTATTTTTGTTTTTTAAGACCCGAAATAACTGTACCTGCCATATGAGTTTTTTTTCGAAATTTTATAAAATATTTTGTTTTATCTCAAAAACTGCTCCACAGATAAAAAAAAAAATCAAAAAATTTAATTTATGTTAAACCTAGGTTAGGTTTGATTATTTGGCTGACAATTGATGTCGCTATCGTCACTACTACTATAATCTGGGAGCCTTAGTGAGTTGTTTAGCTCAAGAGGTTCTGAGAAAAAGCCTGCACCAACACCCGTGTCCATTTTGGAGCCATCAGTATAGATTGCTATTGCTGATTCACTGATGTAGGGTTGGTTCAGCCATTCTTCTCTGCTTGGAAAGGCAGTTTGGAATGGTTTAGCAAAGTCAAGTTCGGGTGTTGTATAATCTGTAATGATACTATCACCTAAATATTTCTGAAGAATTTGAGCATGTTTTTTCAGGTATTAGTCTGGCTTAGCCTTAAGGTGCTATATGCTGCGGATTCTTTTACGAAAAGATCTATTGGTTTCAGGTTAAATATCGGCTCTAACCCTGCAATTGGTGTGGATCTCATGGCACCCGTAATTCCAATGCACGCAAAGTCTCTGATGTATTTTTGTCAGAGTTTTGAGGTTCGTGCTTTCTTCAGTTGCATTCCACCATACCAAATTACCTTAGGTTAGTATTGGGCTGATTATCGCCAATACATGTTAAAGCTACTCGTAGGTAAGGGTTAAATTTTTTTTCTCGAAAAATGGTTATAAATGGTACCCCCTGGAACCTTTTTTTTTTGTTTTTTTTTTTTTATACTACGAGTAGTATAATAAAAATGATCAAAATCGTTTGAACCGTTTTCGATAAAATCAAAAACAAAACAAAAAAATGGTTCCAGTTGGGGTACCATTTATAACCATTTTTCGAAATTTCCCCAAAAGTTTGGATAGTATTGTGAACAATTTACAAGATCTAAGAAACAAAGATTTTATTTTATCTAAAAATAACAGTACTTACAATATAAATAGGCGTATTTTATTGGTAATGTTTACATAGTGCAGCAATGGAAGTCCGAATAAAATGCTTTTTTGACTGCGTATACACTTTTACTTTAAATTTTAAAGTTGGTATGCTTTGTATTTATACCCGTGTCAAAATCAGCTGATTTGGGACAGAAGTAAAATAAATATGTAATTTCTTACAAAAATAATACAAATTGAAATGAATAAAGATCTAAAACAGAAAAGGGCTATACATAATTTCTGAGTTTCTTTTAACAAATCATCTTAATTTAGTAGATATTTTAGACTCATTAAGTGAACAAAGTAAAAGGAAACGAAAACCAAAAATGAAATATATACCTAGGAATAAACAATCCACTTTTGAATAAGCTGAGGGATGCGTTGGAAAAGTATACGTTTTGATGTGGTTTATGCTAACATCACTGAAAAATTTGTTGTCAAACAAGTGGAAAAATTATTCATAAAATCAAATCTCAATGGCATGTATGTACACAAAGTCAAATTAAGGGCTCGGTGTCAGAAAAAAATCATTTTCATGTCCTTATTAATCGTTTGGCATCGCAGCCATCCTTCGATGATTTTCATACTCTCACGTGACAGACAGGGAACATGCACGCGCATTAAGAGGCAAACTTTTGACCATTTACTATTAACGTTTACCGTCTAATCGTAAATTAATATTTCAAACCACATAATTTTGCTCTTGTGAAAATTTACAATAAAATGAATAAATATCACCGAACACATTCTCGAATAATCAAAACCTGCAAACCTAACGAAAAATAAAACTTTTGCTACCAATTTGGGTGTCACTGTCACTGTAATCCAGATGCTCCAAAACTTTATCAGCACTATTATGTGCACTCTTATTACTGCCTAGTTTATACGCACTATTCCTTTGTTGTTGTTTACTGTGTAAAATTTTACTGCGCTGCCTATACATTTCCTAATAAAAAACGACTAATGTTAAAAAATGGTTTTTGAAAATCTTATTTTTCTCGAAAATGGCACCTTGAATCTTGATAACATTTTTTTTCCGATTTTTCGATTAATTCTTACGAGATCTATAATTTAATAAAAAAAACTAAGATTAAAATATTACTGACTGTATATACCATAGAACCATTTTTCGAATTTTTAATTTCGTTATCACTATTGGATTAAATTTTTGTATCGAGATGCTTCTAAAAAGTTTAAAAATTATTGCGTTTCATTTAAAAAGATAAATAATTTTTTTTTACAAAATCCAATACCTCAGAAACGGATCAATATATATTTATAACTTAAGTTTTGTTCGTATAATAATAAAAATTTAAATTTGGCATACCAACATTTGTTCTCGAAAATGTTTTAAGAACTTTGTATATAAAAGCTTATTTTTTTAATAAATCGCTACAACGACTTTAATTTTTATTCTTGCATGGACTCGCATTTGCTTAAGAAATCACATTTCATTCTGTTTTTATCCCTTACTTTTAAAAGAGTTTCAAAAATGAATTTCATGAACAGTTTTTTCTCATATCATTCCTGTTTGAAATTCTTAGTCTATTACATAGAAGCAAGTTCGTGCGACCCAGTCGTGTATTTTATTTAAATTATGAATAAGTTACATATACTTATTTGGTAGCTTTGACTCTTGTCATAAGGCAACATATTGAATCTTCGTTTTCGTATTTCGTTTTAATTTTCGTATGCAAATGGAAACTGAAACATTAGTTTTTAATGTCTTCTGTTCGAGCAATATTTCGCACGCGTCGACTGAAAATTCATATTCAGCGACGAAGCTAATATCTGGATGAATGGGTTGGTCAACAACATAATGGTCGAATGGTCGTTCCACACAAGATCCGCACAATTTTAGTGCATTACTTGGGATTTCGGACTGGCGGTACTATCGGTCCATACCTACTTCTTTGAGAACAACGTTGACCAGGCCATCACTGTCAACGGCAAGCGCTATCAGTCGATGATGACCAATTTCATTTGGCCCAAATTGATTTTCTTATAATTCGCACACGCTCACGGGGTTTATTGTGAGACACTTAAAATGTAGCACGAATGATGGGGAAATTAGGGGGGAGAGAAGGGAGGTGTCGATGGATTCCTCGATGACATATATGGTTGAAAAAAATGGCGCTTTTAGCCACACATTCCGTGCTTCAATGGACATTTTGCACAAGCGATTTTTGAACATGATTTAGGTCCTACGGAGGCGATGTAAATTGGTCATCGAGATCGTGTAATTTGACCCCCTTAGACTTCTTCTTTTGGGTTTTCTCACAAGTCACAGATCTTTGCCAATAAACAACAATATTCAATGCCTAATTAATTCGCCAGAGTTATTGAAAATTGGACGTTTCGGACAGGGGCTACCCAGCGATGGCGCGGCAGACATTTAAATGATGTTACAAGGCATACATAATGGCATACATACATACATTTTTAAATAAATAGAATAAAATTTAATAATATATCCCTCACAGTCACTTTGATTTATTTAAATTTAAAGATGGAAAAACGGAAAATCTTTAATGCAATTATTTCTTATGTAACAAAATGTGAGACGTCTTTATCAAATTGTGGCCTACTTAAATTCATGTTTTCTGAAATAGCAACCCACGATGTAGTAAACAATCCCCAAGAACGCCCCATTCCGCAAGAAGATTAAAAAAACAAATATAAATTCCAGGGGGCATAAAGCTCGTATAAGGATATTATGGCAGGGTAAAATCTAATGAAAATGTGTTAAATCATCCTAACCACATCATATGTGGCGAAATTTTATAAGCATTCCCTTCCCCCTGTGATATCACTTACCTTGAAGCAAACTGTAGATGAGTAGAATGATCCGTGTATCGAAGGATAAATTCATTTTAAGGGCATAATCCTTTTGTATTGCCAATTGAAAAATCGCGTCTATCCACAAAACACACACATTTACAAAACACAAACAAAAATGTAAACACCAAAAAATAACGAACGCAGAATACCCAAATTACGTTACGAGTATATGGCTCTGTTCGAAAAATTACGACTTCCTTCCGCCTCCACTCAATTTACATATTGCAAGGGTGTGCTTAAGATGATACTGTTGCTGCCTTGCTGGCTGTGGTGTGTGATAGAAATATCCTTTTTGGCGGAATAATTTCCTCGGCAAATAATAAGAAAAAAAGGTACAAATGGGTACGTACGCACGAATCACTCATCCACGTGCACTTAGACACATCTTAATTTTTTCTTCGCTCATATTATTTTTTTTATTATTATTATTATTATTTTTTTCACTTCACCATGACGCTCGAGGGTGGAGGTTCAGTCTGTAGCGGGTAAAAAAATTACTCCTAGGTGTACGCTTTATCGTAATACTTTTTGTGAATCAGAAACGTGCCACACAGCTTATGTGTTTCTGGTTTTTTTTCTTTTTTTAGAACCCAAGCATAGAACGAAATTCGATGCTTCGTTTAACTTGAAATCCTGAATGTCCTTATGAGCTGCTGTAATCCACTTTAAAAGGCAGGCGATGTGTTTACCGCGGCTTTATATTTCGATTCTGAGGCATACCTGATGCATTTGAATTCTCGAAAGGATTTCTTGCTATTTATGAATTTGGAAAAAGCAACCTTTTCCCGATGTTGATAATGTAGTGCTTCAGGGTGTTATTGCCAACAAGTTTTGAGAAAAATGTTTTTGCGCAACTATGTGCATACACTCGGTATAAAAATGTGATGACGAATTTCAGCTCTGAACCTGCCTGCGGGGTCCTGATGTGTCTCCTCTTTTCTCGACAGACACACTCGACAAAAAAAACCTTTCTTCCTGAATGCGCAAAGATAGTTCATTCATACGTGCAGCTGCAGCTGAGGCAGGATGAAAATAATGATGTCCCAGGAAAAAAGGGTCGGCAATTTTCAAACGTCGACATTTTAGATGACGTTGACGTCGTCGCTGTCGCTGGTGGGTGGGTGTGGTTTTTCCTTTCTTGTTTTTTGTATTTTTAATCTTTTTTTTTCTGAGTGTTCAAGTGCAGGAAATAACGAATAAAATGAGCACAGACAGTGTCAAAGTTATTGTGCACTTTTGATTAAATAATGGAGATAGAAGCGCCCTCTGCCTTACTTGTCGCTCGAAGACTTTCTATGAACCAGTTTCGTGTGTCACTTTGAATTTGTGTGTGTATTTTGGCAAATTCTGTAAAGATAGAGAAAAAAGAGAAACTGTGAAATTAAAAACGATTTTAATTGTAAGAATCTGGAGTAGAGTAAAAAGTGCTTAACTTTGCTTTTGTTTTTTGCATATGAAATTGGGTCTATTAACATTTTAGTTCATAATGAAAGTTGCATAATGACTGCTTTCAGCGAATGCTTTCAACTTAATAGAAGTATAATGGAATAATGTCATGCATGCACTTTATGTCACTGTGCAACTGAACTTTGTTGGAGGTTTGTTTTAATACATACATTAACTCTCTCTTAAAAAAAAAAAATATGATAAATTGGCAGACCCATTCTTCATCCAGAATTGAATAAATTCCAATTAATTCTCTGTTGATACGGCAAGTTTTGGAAGAGGAAAAGTTTTCGAATTTATAATGATTTGATGAAAATATGGAAAATAATGCAAGAAAAAACTAACCATTGCAACCCTGTCAAAAAATTAAGTGACGATGCGGCAAGCCGTATCACCTCACTTGGATCTATTGAACTTCCCAGGGTGTGGGTGATGTAGGAACGGGACGGGTAACAGAAAGGATTTAGTCAAATTCTTAGGTATTGGATGCCCCCTAAGCTTCCGAATGAAGTCAACGATGCTTATTAGTATAGCAAAAATGAGACGTCACCCAGTTCGTCGAAAAAGTATTCTCCGAGGGCATCTTTTCTAGTTCTGGCTAGGCTGGGGCATTCAGAAAGGAAGTGAGATGAGCCCTTTTATACCTCTTCGTGCTGACATCCTCTGCATAATTCAGGTAAATCAGATGTGCTGATGCCCATTCGGCTCATGTGAGTTAACATTGAGTTGTGACCCGTAGGGATTCCAACCAAGAGGGACAATCGAGGCCTGCTAAGCTTCAATAGATACTCTGTTTTTTTCTTTGATATATCTGACCAAAGATCTCTTGAAACCCGACAAGTGTTAACTGTTGGCCATCTGTCATTTGCAGTCTTGAGGAAACTTTGGCAAAATTCCATACTTTTCCTGCTACAGAGGCATGCTTACCAAGGGTACAATTAATGAACCGTTTTTGGCCAGTTCATCACCCATTTCATTTCCATAAACGTCACGGTGTCGAGGGACCCATGGCAGTCTTAATTCATTACATCCTCAACAACATCAGCCAATTTCTGGAAGAAGTCATGCTCATGATACTCAGGAAGTATTGTTAATATCATCATATCATTACCATGCATGCAATTTGACTTTCATGAAGGGCACACAACACTTTATTCGTTGCTGAAGTATCCATAGCACTCAACAGCTATCGTGCCACAGTTGTATGCTTTCTGGATGTCGACTAAGAATTCGACAGTGTACGGATAGAAGTCCATATCTATCCATTTCGATGACTTGGAATACCTTTCGCACCAAAAGTCATATGGTATTTTCTTTCCTCCAATTTTTGTCCAACTGGATTACTGTAAGTCTTCAAACAATTCATAAAAGCTGGAGTCGTCCAAGAATTGAAGCTAGGACCCTTTTTCTATAGTCTGAAGACTTCTGATCATCCTCTCCCAACCTTGACCGAGAATAGACGATTTTCTAACAATAGCGCCAAACATAGCAGCTCGGAAAATAGAAGCCCACATCACCAGACACTTGAAGTACTAAAAAAAAAATTGGGGAGTCCGGATCAACACAACAAAATTGGATCTTGTGCGCTTCAGAAGACCTTTCACCAACAGCACCCGTTGTCGTTTTGCAGCAACCTGCAGAAATTTGGTCCTAAGGCTTCCTGCTGTATCGACAATAGCAGCCAATAACAACGTCAAGTATCTTGGAGTCGACTTCAACTTTCTGTATAAATTCTCCCCACACTGAAAGGCAGTGCTTAAACAGCCAAATTTGCAATCCATCACTTGAATCCCTTACTCAAATATTATATGTAATTAGTTTACTTAGATCAATTTACGAGTATTATCAACTATAGTTTTTCCAGTGTATTAAACCAACTCGATGAAATCTCTGCAGAAACTAAAACTTTTTGAAAATAAAATTCTGAAGCTAGGTACCTTAACTTCGATAGAAATCAGCAGTCTTGCACTACAGAAAGACGAGAGTCTACAAAGAAGCCAAAATCAAGCCACCGAACCAGGGGTCGAATTACCGCTTCAGTGACCGAGTGAGTGAGTCCCACCAGTGATCGAATGATAATGTCAAACTAGGGAAATCGATTGCTCCATGACGTAAGCGGTAATGCCAAACTCACATAATTCAGTCACATATTACTCGAAAACTGATGGCGTAATTTGGCCCAAGTTTCTTGTGCAATCGGCAAAGAAACTTTATATAATCACTGCCAATTACACTAATTTACTAATGAGAAGGATGATTACCATCAGAGGCGACATCCCGATTTATGTAAGGTATCTAAGTGCAATAGACATTCTAGAAATAGTCCCAGCGGACAACGAAGACACAGTTTCCTTCTAAGCTGACATGGAGATTTTGGGAAATTCAACGTACATATTATGTTGACTTTAGGGCCACCTATCGCTTGCGGCTTATTGGCATAGACCAGCGACTTAATGAAACACCACAAAAAAGTTAAAGGGGAACAAATCGAACGGTATCGGTGGTGGCTAGATCACGTTGCGTCACCCGTGTGGGAAAACGATCATTGTGCTATGAGCTGCATAGAACCACGTTTGGTTCACATCCATATCCTTCGACTTGGGGCAGTATGTCAGTTGGGTTCAAGAACTAACACTTCTGAAGAACAAGAAAATGAGTCTTGAAACTAATATGAAAAGCTGAGGGTACTATCATCAGCAAAACAATTTAATAGATTGGAAGTTTAAGATAGGAGATCATTGATAAACATACGTAACAGATACGAAGCCAAAACGGAGCCCTGGGGTACACCAGCATTTACTTTATGAATTTCAGACTTGAGACCATCCAATACGACCTGTATTGAGCGGTCTGAAAGGGATTTTCTAGTTCAATGAAGAAGAGACTCAACCATACCAAAAGCACGCATTTTCCCTAAAGGTGCTTGATGCCAAACTCTATCAAATGTTTTCGAAATATCAAGTGCAATATTCTTACTCTCTCCAAAACGATGTTAAGACTGTTTCCACTGCTCGGTGAGATACGAGTATATCATCAGATCACCTATTGCTACGAAAGTTATTAGTATATACCGATATCATATAAGAAAAGGTTTTATATATAAAATGTAACCTCTAATAGGTTAAATTATTTATCCACTTTTTTCAAGGCTATTACTCGACTGACAGTTGTACTATTTTACCTCAAAACTATTTGACATATGGGTAAAGGTTGTGTTCTGCCCCATTTAACTAAGTTGCCACTTCTTTAATATACAAAAAATATAACACTCGTACTGCCGGTCATTGAGAAGCTTTCGTTCTTCAAGATATTTATTGATCTGATAATTTAACAGAGCTTCCATGACCTAGGAAAGAAGGGACATAAGTGCAATTGGACGATAGTCGGATAGGGAAGAAGATTCTTGTTTTTAATGGACTGGCTTTGCTAATGCTGTTTTCCATCCTCTCAGAAAGCGAAAAGGAAAGATGGAAAAGCCTACGTAACAGTTTTGCCTGCGTTGAAGAATACGTTTTTATAACAATGGGAGGGACACTATCAGGGCCAGGAGATTTGTGTGTTTCGAATTCTCTTGGAATTGTACGAGTGCGAAAGAAAACTTTTCCCATTACATCATTTTCCCTCTTCATTACTGGAGGAGTTATGACACTTGCTGGGAGCGTCGAATCAACAGCAAGCTGTGCTGCAAGCCAATTCGCTTTTTCCTGTGAGCTGAGTCATAAGGAGTAGTATTTCGTACATATATAACAATCGCCCAAATATGTTTACTGTCTTTGGGAAATTGTAGTATTTTTTGCCTTAATTTTTCATCATCATCATCGGCTCGACAACCGGGTTCCGGTCCTGGCCTCTTTCAACAAGTCTCTCCACCTATCCCCGTCTCTAGCTGACGCCATCCAGTTGCGCACCCCAAGACTTCGGGCGTCCTGGTCTACGCCATATCTCCAGCGCAGGCATGGTCTATCACGCTGTCGTCTACCATCGAATGTACCACAAAGAACTTTCCGAGCAGATTCCTCTTCGCTCATGAGAGCTAGGTCCCTGCCCACCGGAGTCTACCGAGCTTAATTTTTGTCACGATATCTGCTTCTAGGTAGATTGCGTACAATTCATGATTGTACCGTCTCCGGAATCGTCCTTCCTCACATATGGGGCCAACAATTCTCCTTAAGACTTTTCTCTCGAACGCAGCTAAGAGGTCGGAGTGCCTTTTGCTAAGCACCCAAGTCTCGGATCCATATGTGAGTACTGGCAGGACCATGGTCCTGTACAGCAGCAGTTTTGAAGTTATGGTGAGATTTCTGGATTTGAAGAGCTTTGACAGACTATAGTAGGCTCTGTTGGATTTGAGAAGCCGCCCGCGTATTTCTTCTTCTATATTGTTATCGGCTGCTACTATTGACTCAAGGTATTTAAAGGATTGCACCACTTCAAATTCGTGCTCCGCTACCTTGATTGTTTGACCAACTGTTCCGCTCGCATTCGACGATACCATGTACTTTGTTTTACCTTCACTAATGTGCAGCCCCAGATTTTGTGCCGCCTGCCCGATCTGGATGAAGGAATCGTGTACAGCTTGTTCGGTTCTTCCGATGATGTCAATGTCGTCTGCGTAAGCCAGTAACTGGTTGGACCTGTTGACGATGGTCCCTCTTGTTGCCGTGCCAGAGTCACGGATTGCTTTCTCGAACGCCAGGTTGAAGAGGAGGCAGGCCAAACCGTCCCCTTGTCGGAGTCCATTAAAGATGTTGATTGGTCTGGATAGCAATCCGGCTATTTTTACTTGGCTTGTTACGTTGTTCATGGTCAACCTACATAGTCGTGTCAATTTATTTGGGATGCCGAATTCTCTCATGGCTTTGTAAAGTTCTACCTTGGCTATGCTATCATAGGCGGCCTTAAAGTCTATAAACAGATGGTATGTTGGGATGTTAAATTCTAGACATTTTTCCATCGCCTGCCTAAGGGTAAAGATCTGATCAGTTGTTGATTTGCCTGGAATGAAACCACACTGATATTGTCCGATAACGGTTTTAGCGTATGGGGTTATCCGGTCTTGTAGGATAGAGGAGAGTATCTTATAGGCGGTACTCAACAACGTGATACCTCTATAATTGCTGCACGTTGTGACATCTCCCTTCTTATGTATGGGGCATATTAAACCTTTTCTTCCTGCTCCCATACGTGTACTATAATATCATGAATTGCTCGACGTAAGGCTGGCCCGCCGTGATGAAATAATTCGGCTGGTATGCCATCGGCTCCCGGGGATTTGTTCTGTTTAAGCCGGCCTATAGCCTTCTCAACCTCTTCTATGCTTGGTGGCGCAACATAGGGTATTCTTCTTGAAGTAGAAGTAGTGGATCCTCCACTTCTGCAGTGAGCTGACCATTTAGCAATTCATTAAAGTACACTTCCCATCGCTCCAGTATGCTTTCAGGATCGGTGATCAGATTTCCCTCTCCTTCCTTGCATTATGTGCAGCGTGGTGTGTACTGCGTCATGTTTCGGACGGATTGGTAGAACTTCCGCGCCTGGTGCGGACCTCGCTCTCGGCTGTTTTCTATTTCACAGATTAGGTTCTTCTCCCAGGCTGATTTCTTTTGTCTGTGAAGCCGTTTTTCTGTTCTTCTGAGCTCTTTATATTCCTCTTCTTCTATGAGATTATTACATTGTTCTTTACGCAACATTCTTACGTTCAGTCACTAGCTTGCATTCATCATCAAACTAGTCGTTCCGATTCTTACGACTGCTGCCTAAGATGGAGTTGGCAGTACTAATGACAATATTCTTAAGGCGTGTCCACTTCTCATTTACGCCCAGCATACTGGCTCCAGGACTTACTCTCCCTAAATCAAGTGATTCTAGGGCGAGTCCTAACGCATTACCAAAGGTGTTACTGTTGTTTTCATTGCGCAGGGCAGCCGTGTTGATTCGAACCTGATCGGCGGATGCAATGCGTCTTCGCAAGGCAATCCGCCCTCGGAAAACCATACCAACAAGATAGTGATCCGAGTCGATATTGGCACCTCGGTACGTTCGTACCGTCATCAAGTTCGAGTAGTGGCGACGCGACGGTCTATCAACACGTGGTCTATTTGGTTACGAGTGACTCCATCAGGTGATACCCAAGTGGCTTTGTAGATATCTTTACGCGGGAACCTGGTACTCGCAACGACCATGTTTTTCGATGCTGCCAATTCTAAGACTCGAAGTCCATTGTCATTAGTGTTCTCATGCAAACTATGGGTGCCTGCGTTATGCCTGAATACCGGCTCCCGACCTATTTTTGCGTTCAAATCCCCAAGGATGATTTTAACATCATACCTTGGACAGGCATTGAGGGCCGTCTCGACTTGTTCGTAGTAAGTCTCTTTTTCTTCGTCTGAGAACTCCTCCGTAGGTCCGTGAACGTTAATGAGGTTGATGTTCGTAAATTTGCCTCGCACGCGAAGGGTGCATAGCCTTTCGCTTATAGCGTTAAAGCCGTTGATGGTAGACTTCATTTTTTCGCTGACTAGGAAGACTACCCCGAGGACATGGTGTTTTGTATGACAGCTGTAGTCAGGGGCGTATTTACTCTAGGGCTAAAAGGGCTACAGCCCGGGGCGGCAAGGCTGCTAGGGGCGGTGAAATTGGCCAATTTATAATATTTAACTTCCCATAGTGAGTTATTGTAATCGGTCCGATTTGTCAAATTGGAATTTTTGACATTTCTCGACGTTTCAAGGTCCCTAGAGGCTATATCAGTCATTTTTAGAGAGATGTCTGTGTGTGTGTGTACGTACGTTCGTACGTGCGTACGTTCGTACGTCCGTACGTTCTGGTACCATTTTTCGTCGTCGATATCTCAAGAACGAGTAAAGATATCGACTTGAAATAAATTTTGTTTAGTAGATAATAACTTCGAAAGAGGCTGAAAGGGCGTTTATTAAAATTCAGTGAGTTGTTTTTTCACTATAACGGTTTAAAAAACAAAAAGTAAAAATTTTGGTTAGTTTCAAATATCTCACGAAAAATTAATGCTATTGATTTCAAATAAAATTTAATGTGCTCATTATAAAGTCATACAGATTTGGTATGAATTTGGAAAAAAATGAACATACCGTTATTTTTTTAAATACAAGAAACTGAAAAAAAAAAAATTCATAACCCAGATATTCTAAGAACGGAAAACAATTTGAAACTCAAAATAATTTTATTTTACGAAAAATAATGTGTTTGACAACTGGTGAAAATTTCAAAAAAAATCAGTTTACAGTTTTTTTACAAAAAATAAAAAAAACTATATAAAATTCTATTGAAAATTGGTAAAAATTGTTTTTCGACTGAAATTTCTCGAGAACTAGTAGGGATATTGATTTATAATTTGGTTTATTTTATACATAGTATAATTTTGTACAATTGGTAAAATGTTGATAAATATTGAATTAATAGTTTTTTTTTTCAAACAAATGTGAAGTTATCAGTGTGGGTCGCACCCAGCCTCTTTTTTTTTTGTTTGAAGCGATTTAACTTTCAAAACATACAAGCAAAAGAGGGCAAAACTGTCTAATTTACAATATTTTTTAAGGATAAACAAAAAATACAAACTGAAAACTGAAAAGCTATCAATTCTTGGTATGTGTATTACTGACCACCTCTTTTGGAACGACCTCATATTGGCTATTGCTAAAAATGCGGCCAAATGCCTAGGTTTCCTAAGACGATGTAAAAACTTTTTCTCCTCCTCTGATCTGGCCACAATTTATAAGGCCTTTATACGTCCTATACTAGAATACAATTCTCATATCTGGTCCGGTGCATCAAAAACATCTTTGCACTTACTAGACAGAATCCAGAATAGAGCTTTAAGGCTGATAGATGACAGACCAATTTCCGAAACAATTGTTTCCTTAGAACATCTTCGAAATATCTCTTGTCTATCACTATTTTATTGTTATTCCTTTAAACAATGTTCTCTTGAAATAGCGAGATGCATTCACCCCCCTAAAAAAAATTTCACCGCTGCAATTGCTCATCAATATACCCTTGAGCCAAACTTTGGACGTACAGTTCAGTACAGATATTCTTTCTTTTGCCGTACGGCTCGAATGTGGAATTCCTTAACCGACTCTGTTTTTCCTCCCCATTTCAATGTCCAGACATTTAAGACGAATGTACATCGGTTTCTCCTACTCAATCCTCCCACTGTATCCTAAATGCTCGCACTGTATTAAACCAACATTTAAAGGGTAGTCATTCATAATCACTTAAGTGAGTGTTAATTATAAAAAACAAAAAAAAAAATATAAGAGAAAAAGAATTGAAGGAAGCATTTCCATATGTTGATGTTGCTTTAAGAATATACTTGTGCACTGCAGTGACAAATTGTAGTGCAGAAAGATCGTTTTCCATATTAAAATGAATAAAAACGAAAAGAATAAAACGAAACCAAGAACGCCTTAATGGTTTAGCTTTATTAAAAACAGAAGCTGAACTGACAAAAAATTTAGATAACGAATCTATTGTTAATGAATTTTGTAATCAATAAAAACGTAGAAAAGAAATTTGAAGACATCAAATATTATGCATTTTGTGTTTAGTTCTTATTATTATTTTTTATTACTTTATTTTAATTGTTCTAACGGGTGGCAAAATTTATCAGCCCGGGGCGCCAAATCCTCAAATACGCCTCTGGCTGTAGTATATGTCATATTCTTTCTTCTGTAAAACACCATTCCCTGTCCATCTGATTTCTTGAAGACCTGTTATGTCAGCTTTATACTTTGACAGGGCATCGGCTAGCTGCTGAAAATTCGTAAATCGTTTTTCCTTTTTCTTTGCATGGGTTGTCGTCGTGAGATCAGTCCGTTTTCGAGGCTTGTTGTCGGTCTCGTAATTCATTAAGTTTTACGGGACAGGGAATTAACCTGTCGCCAACCTGAGGAACCAGCCTGATCATATTAGCCAAACCTTTTTAAAGGCTTGTTTCTAGCGGCCGCCGCGGAGAGGCTATGATCAGACTTCCACCAGTCCCGAATAGTTACGGCACGTGCATGTTTTCGTATGCTACATGTTATTCCCCCTATTCATCTGATGGCTGACCGCCTTAATTTATGGTCATGAAAAAATTTGGTTGGTCGAATTTGATCATTTCAGGTGTTTGTAGCGTTTTTTTTTTTTTTTATAATCTAGCCGCGCTCAAGGATTATGATTACCCTTTAAATGTTTCAACACAGCGCGGGCGTGAAGTTAATGAAGAGAAAGAAGGATAGAAAACATGTGTGGCACGATATTCTGAGACTGTTGGTGGTTGTCTCAGATATTTTTATCTCCAGGGATGGCGGCTGAGCTAAAGCGGAGAAATGCCATGTCTTATTTCTATGTCGCTTAAAATTCACATTATTTTATTCGTATTATCCTTGTTGGGCATACTAGTTTAACTCAATTACATGTTGTTAGTGTTATGCCATATGTCATACATATAACATAATATGATAACAATTTTTAGAAGGTTTTTTTTTTTTTTTTAATGGAATTAAAACGACCTGTGATCATGAGGTTGACAGGCGAGCACACAACCATCGTGCCACGGCCACTTCTTCCGGTTTTGCTCAGTAGGGTTTGCCTTATGACATCGTAAACTTACTTCCTTGCCTCTAATAACCTCTGTACAGCCCCAATCAAACCATGAATTCTCATTCCGAAAAGAATTAAATTTTGTTATCATATCTGCACTGGAGTCGATGTCATTATCGTGGGAGCATAGTACAAAATATGACTTAAAATAAATTATAGGCCTCGTAGTCAACATAAACTATTGAATTCTAATTCTTAACCATTCGTGTGTGTAGTAAGGGAGGAAACCTAAAATTTTTCACTGAATTCGAACGCCTAAGGCGAGAAGCATTCTTCATGACAAGAATACTTTTTCATGAATAAAGTAATTTTCTTAGCGCCTTTCTACATGACAGTCTAATGCACTAATAATTATGTAAATAAGTACTAGTGATCTTATAGGCTACTCTTAAAAATTAAAAGAGTTTATATTCTTTTTTCCGAAATCAAACTTCATTCGAAACCAGATTTCTCAAAACAATTAGAAAATGTAATAAATTTCCACATATTTATATTTTTACAAATAAAAACAAATTGAGTCTTTTAACAGACACATTGGTCCTTTTTATTTTTACTTTTTTTCTTAACTTTTTAATTGTTTCAATAAACTTATAACTAACATCTTCTCTGTCAAACCAAATTATAATCTCGAACCAAGAGAACGATCATGTTCGTCCATTTTATTTATGTTTCCCTTGCTTCTCTGATTGTTTTTTTTTTTTTCAATATGATTTGTTTACAAAACACTAGAACGTTTCAGGCCCCTAAGCCACATGATTGTTCAGGGCTTCGCTTCAGTATGGCCGCCCTATTAAATAAATGGATGTATTTTTCACGTGCCGATACCATTTTTCATTTTATTTTTCTGGTGCGGTATTTGCCTAACTGTCACGTTCGCAGAGTGAAAAGCTTAATCCGTGCACGTAACTCAATGAATGATGTGTTGTGCTGTGTTTGATGAAATCATTGAAGGAACAACTTGCTACAAGAACGAAGAGTTAGCAGCAGCAACATCAACTGATATGTCTTTGTGGCCAAAAAAAAGGAACAACAAAATAGCTATATTGCTTTCGAAAAAAATTCAATAAATCAAGGGCCCAACATTATCCTCAACAACAACTTGACAGAATTCACAACTCTGCACTGACATGAGGCAAACAAGATTAAAATCTAAATCCACAAACGGTGCATAATAAAATATTCATCAGAAGTCAAACATAAAGATACAATTACGATAATAGAATAAAGCCGTGCATACTGCGCGTATAAACAACACGAAAGACCCAAGAGCGAAAAAGAAAACACAAGGAACAGTATCTAATAGGCTAGAATGAAAAAAGGCGTCTCTCTATAATACAAGCTTATTGTTTGCTGAAAGTGCTTTTATCGATTCAATTTGATTGATTGTCCTGGCAACACTTGCAGAAAGTTTGTGTTGTACTTTTTTCGAGCTTAAGCGTCTTCTTTTATGTATTTTCTTCTCCCATCTCCGTTTAGTTGTTGTTGGCTAGGAAAAATGCCTTTACCTTTCCACATTTCTAACTCCCCTCCTCCCCATTCCCGTCCCCAGCAGTCGATATCTTTTAATAATTGGAAAATCAAGAAGAGAATGTGTTGTACAGAGACATCCTTAAAGAAAGAATATTTTCAAAAAAATATGAACTTTGTAAACAGCTCTTCTGCATTTAAGTTGATTGATATACCACATAAAAAAGGTCATCATTCAATTTGAAAGTGTGGCAGGATTTGACTTTTAACAAATTGCGAGGGAAAGTTCTTGCGAGAAACTTGGAGAAAAAACTCCTCAACTTCATTTCGTGTGGGAGGCAAACATGTTGGAAGGTTCGTTTTAAAAATGTCCGTTGTATTTGCTGTGGAATATGAAGTAAATAGGTTTCGATTTGCTTACCGGTGGGGTGAGCTTCAACAAGATCTTAGCTCAGGCCTTGCTGCTATCTCATACCAGAAACAGAAACTTATTTTTCCCGACAGAGGGCATTCATATTGACAATGAGGAATTTAGATATGCTAATATTAATATTTGTGGATTGACTCAAATTAGAAAGCTTTTCGTCATTAAAGTTTAAGTGCCACAGGCCAGGAATGAACTTTCTAAACGTCGTTAAATCTAAGATAAGAAGTTAAAAACTAGATCTCTGTACACTGTACCTGCAGGCTGCAGCCCGCGCTTAGGTGTCAAATGTGTACATTGCCTACGTACAAAAAAGAGTTTTTGTTCTGTATTTAAATAAATTCGTGAGTGTCAGGAATCAAAGGTGAATATGTATGAACATATTGTTGACAAGCGGTTAATTTCCTGTTGTATAATTTTCAAAAAACGCACACGCAACGTTAAATTTAAATTTAGACCGCAAACTTTTATTCAAATATTTCAAATTTCGGGCGGTAAAAAACCATTGCATATTTACAGATTTCTAAGGTAGAACTGTCATCGAAATGGAAGATATTCAGCAGGTGCAGCACTCTATGTTGTATGTATTGTATTTTGTAAGCATCAAATATTTTATCAGGTATCATTGTTTTGAATTTTTTTATCAGGAATTGTGAAAAATTTTATAAAAGTTCTGAGTCCAGAAGGGAATGCTTTTACCGATTTGAAACGAATTGAGTGGTATGAAAATAAAAAACGGTTGGTTTTTTGATCTTTTTAATGATAGATATATCTAGTGAAATTTCATCCCATAGGAGTTCTGAATGAATCCGATATTAGAAGATTAATGAAGAATACAAAATATGAAGAAGATTTAAATGATTTAGAACTTGTTGCATGGAAATGTATTAAGGCGGTTGTTGAAAAAGTTCATCGTTCAGAAAACTGGCGTATTTATGTTGAAGGTATTCCCAATGCTTTCGGACTAATCAAATTTAAAATGTCATCAATTCAGCGAGCAATTACCAGGTCAATTTGATGAACATGGCCAGCGATTTCACCAAGTAACCGCTAGGTTTGAACAGTGGTACAAAACTGGATTCTCTACTGGGAGGTATTTGCTGGAACTTACAAGAAATGTTTATATTTTTAAACAAAAACTAGTTTTTTTCATTTTTAACATTTCGATATGTTCCTACATTTGAAAAATGGAATAATTTTACACCGAAATCAAACCAATAAATATCATTTTTGGTCTATGAAACTAAAACTTCAAAGGAGAAAATCTTTCTTATTTGAGCTAATCCCGCTAACTGTCAGAAAATATATTTGACAATTCATTGTAAGACGGTAAATTTTTGGTATTTGATAATCGTGTACACACACAATTTATTGTCAGGCCTGCCAATTCTTATACTCACCTGACGTTTTTGACAATGAAGAAACTGTAAGATGTACGTTTTTTAGCATCATACATTTTTACTTGCGACTTATAAGTACTATAAGGCAAGTTATGCATTCGGAAAAAAAATCGAACCCGAGATTTTGATCAAAGTTGACATTACGATGATAGCGGAGACCAAAAAAGTGGGTCTCGCAATTCTGTCTGTCTGTCGGTTCGAATACAGCCTAAACGGCTCGGCCGATTTTCTTCAAACTTGGTAGATATGGGTTTTGATTTTTCCCCCCCCCAGACTTTTTTCTTCTTTTCTTTAAGACCAAAAATAACAGTACCTACCATACGGTTTTTTTCGAAATTTTATAAATATTTTTTTTTCTCGAAAACTGTCTCACAGAATTTTTTAAAAAAAATTATAAAAATTTCATTTAGTTAAAACTAGGTAATGGCTGAAAAAATTTTTCCAAAAAATTGTTATTTTTGGTAGCCCCCTGGGTCCATTTTCGAAAACGGTACAGCCGATTTAAACCATTTTTTTATGCTAAAGCTCCTCCAAAGTTTAAATATTATTACATATTCAAATTTCCAATTTTTTATTTTTTGGATTTTTAAAAAAATTTTCAAATTTTTTTTTTGAAACTCAATATTTCGAAAACCCCGTGGTCAATTTTTTTCAAACTTGACAAATAAGAGTTTCCTAATATAATCTACAAGATTTGAGAAAAAAAAATTGTTTTATCTAAAACTAATGGTACCTTCCATACAAATGTTAAATAATGGTTTTCGAAAATCGTATTTTTCTCGAAAACGGTTAATTTTTATGATCTATAATTTAATAAAAAAAAATTTAAATCTAGATATTACTGACTGTACGTACCATAGAACGATTTTTTCAAATTTTGAATTTCTCATTACCGGTATAACGGATTTTGATGAAATTTTTTATAAAGAAGCTCCTAAAAAGTTTAAAAAGCATTGCATTATTGCATTTCAAAACTTAAAAAAGAAATATTTTTTCAATTTTAGAAAAAAAAAGTCGTTTTTTTTTTTGGAAAATTCGATATCTCAAGAACGGCTTAGTACTTTTCTTGGAAATTTAATAAAGACTTAAAGAATAAAGACTTAAAGTTGGCGTGCCAAAATTTTGTCTTAAAAATGTTTTAAAAATTTTGCACTTATTTTTTTAAGGAACCACTACAACGACTTATAATTTTTGTTCTTGCATAAATTCATGTTTGCATTGCATTCTGTTTTTCTCTTACTACCTACTAAAAGAATTTAAAAAGTTCATTTTATCCTTATGAACAGTTTTCTTTAATAACATTCCTTTTTAAAATTCCTAGTCTATTACATAGGAGCAAGTTCGTGCTACTCAGTCGTCCATTTTATTTTCATTGTCAGACAATTTGCAGCCAAGGCTCAAATGAAGCAGTTTCCATAACCAACAAAAATTGACGAATAGTTGTGTGTGTTGTACACGGTTGGTAGAAAATCTACTTACAATTAATTGGTAGGTATTTTAGCCAGCTATCTGAAAAGAAATTGTCCGTCAACTACTGACAGTAAATTGTAAGAGATTGGTAGATTTTCTACCAACCGTGTACACACACAACTTAATTGTCAGCTCATTGGTAGAATTTACAGACATTGTTAGATCTACCAATCCTTGCTTAACTATGACTAAGTTAAGACACCACCGAAGTAGGAAGTTTAGCGAAGGAATTAGAAATAGAATTGTCAAAATAATTGTTTTGTTTTATCAAAAACATTAAACAACAATGAGAAGTTTCCAAAAATTTATAAGCCACTGTATGATCCAATAAAAGGGCCAAGTGAAGAGGAATTCCGAAAGGAATATATGTTTTTCGAGAAAAATATGTAAAAAGTTGTAGCTATTATTGAAGCAGACCTAAATGCAGATAGAAGAGCGAGACATTTTGCTGGGAATAAACAAGTTATGGCTTCTATTGATGTATAAAAACATAATTTTAAGTAACATTACTAGCATAAATAAGGTTCAAGACGGATGTGATGATATCCAAGGCTTTAGTTTTAGTCAGCCTACATTGAGCATTGTGTCTTCACGAGCTGCCAAAAGGATACACAAAAACAGGCAGAAGAAAACAGTCAATACTATGTGAATACGAAAGGGTACTACGCCACATTAATTTGCAAGAAAAGACAGCTTACTAAAAATTTTATAGGTAAATATAAATCCAAACACGCTTTTAATTTTATTTTCTTTATATTTTTATCCTCAGTAAAAATAAGGGACATAGTTTGTCACTGGCACGCATTATTCCCATATAAATAAAAGACCCACAATTAGACACAAGCCAATGATTATCAGTTTTTAGGCAGACACAGACGAAATATAAATAAAATGCACGACTGGGTCGCACGAAATTGCTCCTATGTAATAGACTAGGTATTTTAAAACGAAGGTTATTAGAGAAAACTGTTCATAAGGATAAAATTAATTTTTTAAATTCTTTTAAAGTAAGAGACGAAAACAGAATGCCATGCAAATATGAATTTATGCAAGAACAAAAATTATAAGTCGTTTTAGTGGTTTCTTAAAAAAAAGCTTTTATATACAAAATTTTTAAAAAAACTTTTAAGAAAAATTTTGGTACGCCAATTTAAAGTTTTTATTATTGTTCGGATAAAAATTAAATTTAAAAAAAAAAAATATTGAGCCGTTTCTGAGATATCGAATTTTTACGATCTTTAATTTCATAAAAAAGATTTTGAAATTCAGATATTACAGCTTGTACCTACCATAGAACCATTTTTTCGAATTTTGAATTTCTCATTATCCACATAACGGATCTTAATGAAATTTTTTATAGAGAAGCTTCTAAAATGTCTAAAACACATTGCATTTCAGAACTTTAAAATAAATATTTTTTTGAATTTTTGAAAAAAAAAAATCTATTTTTTTATTTTTTGGAAAATTTGATATCTCAGAAACGGCTCAATATTTTTTTTTGTAAATTTAATTTTTATTCGAACAATAATAAAAACTTTAAATTGGCGTACCAAAATTTTTTCTTAAAAAGCTTTTAAAAAGTTTGTGTATAAAAGCTTTTTTTAAGAAACCACTACAACGACTTATAATTTTTGTTCTTGCATAAATTCATATTTGGATAGCATTCTGTTTTTGTCTCTCAATACTAAAAGAATTTAAAAATTAATTTTATCCTTATCAACAGTTTTCTCTAATAACATTCGTATTTAAAATTCCTAGTCTATTACATAGGATCAAGTTCGTGCGACCCAGTCGTGCATTTTATTTTAAAGGATTTTTGATAAACGTCACTTAACTATTTCTCGAACATTTTATTTTCTCAATATAAAAATTAAAGACAGGATTAAACTCTTATTTCAGTTGCAGCGTTTTTTATTGATATGGCTGATAGTGTGAGTGAAGCAGGTAAGAAGGCTGAAATCTTTAAAGAAAAAAAATTTAATGTTCAAAATTTGTTCACATTTAAAAGTTAAAACTGCCAGTCTTGCCACTTGGGTTCATTATGAAGCATGATTTTGTTAGAAAATATCTTTTAAGTACAAAGTGTTGTGAAACTCCACCTGGTTCACCACATATTTGGCTGGGAATTGGCAATGATTTTTGCTATCTCATCTTGATTACACAATTCGTAGTTGGACATTGCCCCTTGTCTGTAAAAAGTTTGTTACTGGATGTCTCGACGTCAAAAACCACAGACTCTGCTGATGGGCTAGGCTTGAAGTTTTGATCAAGATAGTTTGCAAAAACTTACACTTTGTCGGCATGTGATATCACCTCAATGTTGTTGCTAATGATGACCTCCTAAAGTGCTAAACACATGAGCTGCGAACTGCGAATGCGAATAAATCTTTTTAAGCTATTTTCACAGCTAATATCAATTTTTGTTTTGTTTTAACTTTACAACAAAGTGAATTAATGATCGAATCAACTATTTAAAAGGAAAACACTGCATAAAATAATTATAAATTGAAATATTTTGTATTTTAATATTGTTTAACGCGACCAACAACGTATCTTCTGCGAACTGTCAAATGTAAATTTGAAATACAAAATATTCCAATTTATAATTATTTTATGCATTGTTTTCCTTATAAATAGTTGATTCGATCATTAATTCACTTTGTTGTAAAGTTAAAACAAAACAAAAATTGATATTAGCTGTGAAAATAGCTTAAAAAGATTTATTCGCATTCGCAGTTCGCAGCTCATGTGTTTAGCACTTAATTTGATGCATTGTAGACTCTTCTGGAATTTGATATCGTTGTGGTGCTGAATAGATTTCTGAAACATTACCTTGGTAAAATTCAGAGTGCTCTCTTTGATGGATCCTCTGCAGTCTTTGAATATAAATTCAGTAATATAAATTCTGTATATATATTGCGGGAGGTGTTGGTACCAATATTTTGGTCTTCAGCACTTTTTGGACCTCAAGAGCATTGGAGATAACTGACTCCAAGCAGTCGGCGGTACTATCAATTTACTCAATCCGTAGATTTCTGCTTAAGAGTGGTAAGGTTTATAGAAAAATGAACAGCATCATTATCCGAGTCGCTGGAATAAGTTGTACGGTTGTAGCTACCGATTTTTGGAAGAATATAAACAAAATTAGATGTTGAAAGGAAGTAGACCAATTTTTATTGAATTCCAGAAAGATTGGCTTTGATTGTAATACAACAACCAGGGAATGTTTTTTACTTTTTAGATCCATCCAGACCATGGTCGCCTCTTTTCTTCAATGCTGATAGAATCATCCCACCATTGATAATGCTTCGCATTAAAATCCTATATGGTGTTCAGGATCCAGTTGAGTATGTGAAAGTCATTTTGTTTTTGTATAATTTTGGGCGCAGTGACTACCTTTGAAATATTTGAGCACAGCGCGAGCGTTTAAAAAAGTTGGATAGGATTTAAAAGGATATTCCGATGCACATCAGTTTGGAACTACACATTCGTGTAGTTCTGTTAAAGAAAGAATCTATGATATAACTTTTAAGGTTTTCGCGGTTGTTGGACATAATAAATAAGTATTTTTCGGATTATCCGCGGATAATCCGAAAAATACTTATTTATTAAGAATCTATGAATTTCACAGTATCTGCTTCGGAATTTGAAGCGGGAGTATTATGGTTAAATCGATGATTGTTCAGCTTTTTCCTCTTACCAACTTTATTCTCATGGTTGTGGTATCGCCTGTTTTGAGTCTTGCAATAATCACTTTTGTGATCAATACACCTGCGGGCACTTTGGCGGTCATTTGAGCGATGTCATATTACTCACATAGAATTATAGATAGGTCTATCGAATTTCTTTCAAAAATCGTTATATACATAGTATCTAGAACATAACTCTTTTTATTCAATTTTAAGATTCATCCATTCCTAAAGAAAAGGGTTTATACTAAATCTCTCAAAATACGATAAACGAAATAAATTTATTCTGTTTGAAATTTTTTAGAACAAAAGATCCATTTGTCCCTTATCAAAATTATAATACACACATTTTCAAAGAACACTTCAACAGTTGTCACATCACAGGGATTCTATTAACAATAAAAAAGGATGTGCACCGTTGACATATTGCTGACAATTTAAATAAAATCTAACCTTATTTATTGTTTTCCGGTTGCTAATTCTGATATCACAACCATATTTATCACAACAAAAATTGTATTAAAAACAAACATTTTTTCCTGACCCTTTCTGAACCCCAATAAATAAAGTCCAGGATTTGATCCTTTGAGTTGAAATCATAAACATCGATTATGCAGAAACAAAGCGGACAAAAAGTCTCTTTATGTCTCTATTCTAGCTCTAAAATATAAAAAAAAAAAAACAGAATAAAAGGCCATCGAATAATTCCCGTCGTGAAGTAAAAGTTATGTTGCAAACGCTCTAAGCCGACAGGCGGGAGCGGGCGTCCTTCTCCCGATACTGCGTTGGTTAGGCATAATATGCTACGGCTCCCTGTCAGAGTATTTGGGGAGGTTAGCCTAGTTCCGCAAAGGCGCGAAAATTTATTGTGTCGCGCATACTGTGCAGGAAATCCGAATAAAAAAAAGACGAGCTATTTAGAGTGAAAAGGGTGGGTGTTGGGCAGTGGGTGTTGGGAATTCCACAGAGATACTAGACCGTCCTATAAGACGCGATGGAGGAAAATTAAATTAAATTCTTTGTTGGATGAAATTAGAGGCAAGTGGCTATTAAATTTTCATTCTATTCTTTTTTTCTTCCGAAATAAGGAAACAGGTGAGATCAGTGGGGTTTCGTAGGACTACGAATCTGATGGGTGGTATATATTTATAGTGTTGGACTTAATGGCTAATGACTAACTCGCGTCATTTAAAAATTAAATAATGGCAAGAATTTTTACTTCCGGAGAAAATTTTTATTAATAACTGAAGAATTTATTGCGAGTATTTTTTTTTTAATTTTATTTTCTGTCTTCTTTACCGACATTGTGTCTTAAAAAAATATACCTTCCGTAAAAATAGAAGGACCAAAAATAATTGCGGTCTACAAGGGTGTTTAAATGCAAAAAAAAAAGTTAAATAATTTTTGAGATATTACCATAAACTACGACTTTTTTGCCCTCGATTTCGTGAAAAATTTAATTAAATGCAAGGAATTTTGTAATTAAGAATAAAATACTGAAGGATGATAATTGATGATCCCAGTTTTAAGAACTGTGCTAGAAGTTATGCCTACTGAAAAACTAATACGCTATTCATAAAGGAATGTCTGTTGTGTTTGGAAGAAAAAATAAATGCTTGTGCGTTTCCCGTTCTCTTGTACACAAGTTCGATGCTTTAACTCCAAACTAGACAAGTTCTGAGCTACAGTTAAGTAGTTTTATAAATCTATAAATTTTATTCATTGCAAAAATAGAATCATTGTTTTTCAGATTTTGTGATTAAGGTTGAATCTGAAGAAGGTTTTCGGAGTCAGGTTATAATATTCTTTTCAAGTTAAAAATTCAAACATAGGAATTCATTTTGTTGTTAATATTGTATGGAACTCGACACAGAAGGGGTACGTAGCTGACCTGCTGACATGACAGTCTTATTTTAAATATGACTGACATTCACATATATTACAGGACATGGGCCTAAAATTATGTTAACCTTATTGAAATAACTGATGTTCTCCATGTGAATTTAACTAAAACCAGTATATGGTATGATATCTTTCAAGCGCAAAAACTCGAAGACCTCCTAAAGAAAAACTAATATTTTTAAACCGTTTTGTTACACACCCTTAATAAGAAAACAGCCAATATGATTTTGCAGGAGCAAAAGAAGAGTTTAAAGCATAAGACAATTTTCGAGAAAAAAATTAAATGTATACTGTTACAAAAATCACCAAAGGAAGAGGAAAAAGAACCTTTGTAAATAAGAAAAACAGACTCGTTAACTTTCAAATAAATTTTATTAAAAGCTCCTGGTTCCCGAGAGGTTTGTAGTTTTTTTTTATTATGAAATTGAAATTTTCGTATAATTTTTCGATTCCTGGTTGATACTTGCGGGACATGTGTTAGTTGCCTTAAGAACCGCCAAAGAAAGAGAGCGCGCTTTATTTTACGCACGCCTTTTATTGGATTCCAAATTTCCCACAAATACATATCACTTTCGATTACTGTATTGGTCCTCTTTGCAGTGTATGTCTGTCTCCTATATAATCCAACCAACAATTCTCCTTCGTCTGCCAATGATTAGTTAAGAAAAAAATCTGTTTCATTTGTTTATTTTTAGGATCGATTGAATCATTTTCGCAACAATACTTATAAGTTATTCATAGAAAATTAATCATTTGAATCAAGTATGTATAAAAGAAATTGGACCTAGGAGACTGCCTTGTGGAACTCCGCAGTTTGTTATTAAAGTATATGATAAGACACATTGCGAAGGAAGAAATGTGGGGTATAGAAAAAAAGCAAAGGTCTACAAATAAATGGAAGGACATTGTTTATTTATAATTTGCACACTCCCAAGGAGTTATGACTACCCTTACGTTATTACCAAACGAAATGCAAGTGTTTAGTGGAAAGGATTCAACAAGATACGTCGATGTACATTGGTCTTGGCATCTTGTAAATCACAATGAGAGGTGTTGGGAATTGAAAGGAGCAAAATATTGCACATTCTAGCAGTGCGGCTGAAAAAAGAACATATTTGACAATACGTGCTAAGTCACGCTCAATGGAAAAGCGACAAACATTCCTAGCTAAACGAGTATTAAGGAAAAATTACTTGCGGGGAGGATAAAAATGGAACAGGTTATTTGATTTGAGCATTTTTGATAGAAAAAGTTATAAAACAATAATAGGTATACAACAAACGATATGATGGTGTTCAAGAGATACAAAATTTTCCGTAATGGATGTGCCTCTCTAATTATATGTTTTATGGCTCGAAAAGGTTCAAATGAGTAATGGGGCTAGCAGCACAGATATGAGAGTTATACTCAAGTTTTGGGGCCACTGTGTAACTTATAGATGGTAGCCAAATCAGAAGGGATACAAAATTCTTGCATCTTTTAAGAAAACCTTAGCATTTCGCTGCGGTTTTGGCAATGTCAAATATATGACTTTTCCATAACAGATGGTCACTTACACATTATACTGACTATTAACGTCTTTTCAGTTCCTTTGATGCAAGATCGCTTTATGTATTCGAAGCATTGAATTCCCGGCGATTGTTTTATAATGTTTTAAGATCTAAATCTTAGCGAAGGCATATGCAGGCATGTATTGGAGAATTCCGTCAAAAGCCCAAAAGTGGTCTTTCTAAATTCTATGCTATTGCTAGTTCTTTCCAATACTTTTGAACTACCACGTTTATGAAACTGTTCAAGTTCATGGAGTTGAATTGTCTTATAGGCATAGCCTGATTATTTTTAATAGATTTGAGCGTCAACTAACCCCAAAACATCCATTTAAACGTTGTTCGAAGTGCATCTGCCGCTTAGGCTCCACTGTGTGGGTATTAATAGAAATTAGGAGAAACTATTATTTTCTTATCAATGCGAGTGAATAAGATGAAAGACAATGTATATGGACAAGATACATATATTATATTCTTGTCAACAAAAATTATAAGTCGTTGTAAACATTTTTAAGAAAAATAAAAATTAAATCTCAAAAAAAAAAAAAAAATCAGCCATTTTTGAGATATCGAATTTTCCAAAAAATTATTATATTATAAAATTATAGATTTTTTTTTTTTTTTTCAAAAATTCTAAAAAAATATTTATAAGTCAATGCAATGCAATGTTTGTTAAGCTTTTTAAAAAGCTTCTCTATACAAAATTTCATTAAAATCCGTTCTGCCGATATTAAGATATTCAAAATTCAAAAAAAATGGTTCTATGGCAGGTACAGTTAGTATTATCTTAGTTAAAATTTTTTTATTAAATTAAAGATCGTAAGAATTAATCGAAGGAACAAAAATTTTATCAAAATTCTCGGCGCCGTTTTCGAGATATTTTTAACATTTTTGTATGGTGCGTTTTTGTGTAAAATAATTTTTTTTCTCAAATCTTGTAGATTATATTAAGAAACTTTTATTTATAAAGTTAAAAGAAAATCAAGCATCGGGTTTTCGAAATATTGAGTTTTGAAAAAAAAATTTAATTTTTTTTTTAAATCCAACAAATTTTTGTTTGAAAATTTGAATACATAATTCTATTTAAGTTTTTGGTGAGCTTTAGCAAAAAAAAAATTAAACGGTACAACCGATTTTGAGAAAATCAAAAACGAAAAAAATGGTTCCATGTGGGGTGCTCTCAATAACCATTTTTCGCAAAAGTTTTTTCAACCAGTAGGTACCTAGCTTTAACTAAATGAAATTTTTTTGTATTTTTAGTTTTTAAATCTGTCGAACAGTTTTTGAGAGAAAAACATTTTATAAGATTTCAAAAAAATTTCGTATGGCAGGTACCGTTATTTTTGGTCTTAAAAAAAAAGAAAAAATGTGTGGGGGGAAAAATTTAAAAGCGATATACATATACCAAGTTTGACAAAAATTGGCCGAGGCGTTTAGGCTGTAGTCGAACAGACAGACAGTCAAGATTTAGGGACCCACATCATGTCAACTTTGATCCAAATCTCAAGTTCGATTTTTCTTAAGAATGCATTGTTTGCCTTAATAAGCTACCTACAAGTCGCAAGTAAAAATTTAGAGTGGTATGCATAGTCTACTTTTTGGTCGAGCGAAGTATTAAGAAAGAACCGTTTTTCTGATTTTCGACTTTCTCATTAACGGCCCTAACGATTTTGACCAAAATGTTTGTCTTTTGAATTTAAAATAAGATTCTAAATAAAACTATTAGAAAAAAATACTTTTTTTATTTTTGGGAAATAAATTCCAAGTTTTTCTTCTTTTTTTTTTTTGAAAAAAAAAATCAAGATTAGTTTTTGAAATTATTTCCTAAGATCGAAATTATTAAATACTTAAAATTGGCACCTCAGTTTTTCTACAAAAATTCGTGCGTTTTATTTCATTTTAAGCCTAGTACTCACCTAGCGTGAAATGAAAAATAAATACATACGTTCCAAATTACACGCGAAGAATAAAAATGAAAATAAAGTTTTCCACGTGAATTTTTGATACTCACTTTGAATGAAAAAAAAATGACAATTATTTTTAAACTGATTCGTTCTTTCTGTTTATAAATTTTCAATTTTTTGTTTTGAAACAAAATATTCAAATCAACTGACAAATGTCACAGTTTTCCACGTTGCCTTAAACTTTTTCCTGATGGTTGTATGGTTGTACATTGAGAAATGAAAATCATAGCGTGGAAAAAGTTGTTTTTCCAATCCACATTTTAGTACTCACCTCTCGTTACGGATTTCATGCCAGTGAATCAGCAGTCACTTTTATATGAAATTTTCATTTTCACTTCAACTGAGTACTAGGCTTTAGATTAAAAAAAAGTAGACAAATAAAAAGAAAAAAATATTCAAAACACTAACTTCAAAAACAAACCTGACAACTTGGGCAGTTTATTGAAAAATTATTAATTGTTAAATGACAGTTCAGTGCTCAATTGTGATTCTTAAATAGATCAGAGTGCTCAGGTCACGATTGGTTCGGAACGAGATCTATTCGCCTAGGCTCCGCTCTGTGCCCGGGTGCTCGGGAATAAATAAATTAAAACCCCTTTTGTTAGATAGTGTTAATCTGTAAAACGAGAAAAATAAGGATAAATGAGTACAAGGAAAGTCTATATGCTAACCAAAGCCTCGACGAATGATCTGTGCAGCTATATTTATTGACATGTATTTGTTCGTCAAATGTTTTAATATGTACCTAACCATCTTAGTTTTGTCCACCGAATAGGATGTTAACATTTTTTTTTTTGCCGAAACTGTCTGATTTTTGGATTACTCATTTATAGCTCGTAATGGTTCAACCAATTTTTTTTAAGTTTTGCCCAAAAGCATTGCTGAACGATATACATTCTAATTTATTCCAATGATATAAATTCTAATGTGTTTCAATTTTTTTTTTTTGTAAAGAGAAAAATCAGAAAATAATTTTTCACGCCTTTTCAGTTACAATTCCAGTGTATTTAGATAATAAAGGGTGTTGCTTTAATTTAAAATAAAACAAAGGAAAATGTTTTTAATATGCTTGAAATTGTCTTTATTTGAAAGATAATGTGTTGTCATTATGTTTGAATATGATTTCGTACAATTGTCCGCCACGGCTGGTGCATGAAAGGCATGATATGGAGGTCCAATTTATCTTTGCGCAAAATTTAAGTGGATAGTCATATCATAAGTGTTATTGTTGAGCACGATAACGAATTGACACATTCATCGATCATCATCAACACTACGTTGCGCACTGCACGACCGATGCACGTCTCACGGGATGCGTATTATCATTCAAAGCAAACGCATTTGCGAAGTCGATCTATTGTTTCTCAAATTAATAGTTCTGATGAACAATTATGAACACCATTAAGCGCACGTAACTGCCGATGTATATTTCTCGAATTGAACCATCTTCTTCAAAATAATTTTGAACAATTTGCAAACTTCCCTCCGGTAGGTATAAGTCTATCAGTGATAAATTGCCAATCCCAACTAACCTAAAAATAACCGAGAACTTTCAAACCCACAGAAAAGAGTGTTGACAATTTAAATTTCTTGGCCTCCTAAGAAACACCCTTTATCGACTTAACACTATTTTCTCTAAATGCTTGGCCATCAAATAACCTTAAGCTACAAAATCAAGTTTCTAGCGTTCCAAACGTGTACATGTTTTGTAAGTTCCCGCTCTCATTATAGAAATGTAATAAATCCAATATTTCTAAGGACATCAACTAACTTCATTCAAACAACATTGCAAACATAGTATAGTACGTACCTAGTACTTTGGGGAAAATAAACTCTCTTCCATCCACCATCACCAGGGTATATTTACACACACTGCTTATCAACAATGTCGTTCACAAATATTGACAAGCTTCCCATGAATACCTAATTATGTATATTAAATATATTTTCGCCCGTTCAAATTTCTGTCCCTGTGCGTTGATATAATGAAGAGTTGATTGCCTCAAGCCCTACCATTCCACTCAACTAACCGCACATCGCATATTGGACCTTCGAACAGATACTCGAAAATAGATTTCGAACTTGAGTGCGTACTTGTTAATCAAAGGGGCGGCATAATATTAATAAGGAAAATTGGAAAACAATGCTAGGAATTGGACATGGACATGATGATGAATGGACAATGGACACTTATGGAGGACGGCCAATCGGAACCATCAATATAGCAGTAGGATATATATTATGTACGGTCAATACATTTTTATGTGTGTGTGCATGGTGCGGTATTCTGCTGCAGCAGGTCAATCAAAATTACATTTAAATTGATTTCTTCATATTTTGTATATTTAGCCAAACAAACTGACAACTAGTGCCCGTGCCACAGATTATTTTTGACAGTTGGTAGAATATAATATGATTTAGCTTTCAAAACCACAGGGTGTTTGTTTTGTTCTTGATTTTATCTTTAAGTAATAATTAGTCTTCGTAACTTTTTTTTAAACCGTGAGATGGTCTTGACAGAAGTTTGACATTCACGGTTAATATTATTTGACGTTTGACATTCACGTTAAGAGCTATTTGACAGATCATCAAAAAGGATTACCGCATATCAAAATGAGAAAAATTATTTTGCTTCGACACTTTCATCGAGACAAATCAAGCAGTCAAATTGTGATAGAGTGTTAATTGGACTTAAAATGCTCATAGGAAGATGTCACATTGAGTTAGGTGGACTGTCAGATCGTGGGAAATGAGGTTTCAAATTCTGTATCCGATTTTTCTCATACATTTTTTATGTGAGTTTATATTATGTGAGATAGCTACTCTGTGGACAAAATTATTACCAACTGTGTGTGCAATGTATTTGTTACGTATGAGCCGCCATTTTGAAATTAGATGCATTCGTGTGAAATAATTTGGTTTTTTTCTTCACTTTTAAGTGATAGGCATATACATGTGGATTTAAAAATAAACTAAAGCTTTCAGTTTTTTTTAAACACGTCTCTGTTTATGAAATCCTTCTCTTATTTCACAGTATTTATCCTTTCGGAAGGTTTCTGCGGAATATATCGAGAAAGGGTAGGGAGAATTGGACTACGACATTTCTCCTTTCATTCAAGCGACAGCTGAAGAATTCCTAATCTAGAAAATATATGTAATTAAACACCTTATATGTACACTTTGTTATACATACATTCAAAGGCACATAAACAGAGGTTTATTTAGTGCCCATTGCACAGTGGTTCCACTCCCGAACAAAGGCGGCCATAATTACTAACTCACTTGATAAAATCTTAAAACGATTGGTGCTCAAATGTTTTGAGCTCTCTGATTTTGAATCTGCAATCAGTTTTAAACTATCTCGTCACGACTTTGAAATACGTTCGATAAAAGGGTTGAAGATCGGTTTAATATAGTTTTATTTAAATATAATTTTTTACTTGCGACTTATAGGTACTATAAGGCAAGTTTTCGTAAAAAAATCGAACTCGAGATTTTGATCAAAGTTGACATTACGATGAAAGCGAAGACTAAAAAGTGGGTCTCGCAATTCTGTCTGTCTGTCTGTTCGACTACAGGCTAAACGGCTCAGCCGATTTTCTTTAAACTTGGTAGATATCACTTTTAATTTTTTCCCCCCACACGTTTTTTTTCTTTTTTTTAAGACCAAAAATAACGGTACCTGCCATACGATTTTTTTTTTCGAAATTTTATAAACATTTTTTTTTCTCAAAAATTGTTCGACAGATTTTAAAAATAAGAATACAAAAATATTCATTTAACTAAAGCTGGGTAATGGTTGAAAAAAAATTCAGAAAAATAGTTATTGAGTGTACCCCCAATGAAACCATTTTTTTTTTGTTTTTGATTTGCTCAAAAACGGTACAACCGCTAAAGCTCCCCAAAACCATAAATAGAATTGTGTACTCAAATTTTCAAAAAAACTGATTGGATTAAAAAAAAAAATTTCAAAATTTTTTTTTCAAAACTCAATATATATGTATTTCGAAAACCCCATGCTAGATTTTTTTTAAACTTGATAAATAAAAGTTTCTCAATATAATCTACAAGATGTGAGAAAAAAAATTTACTTTACCTAAAATTAAAGGTACCTACCATACAAATGCTTAAAAATTTAAAAAAAATGTTTTTCAAAAATCGTATTTTTCTCGAAAACGGCACCTAGAATTTTGATAAATTTTTTTTTTTCAATTAATTTTTACGATCTTTAATTTAATAAAAAAATTGAAATTAAGATATTAAATAATTGATATTTTCAGATATGATACATACTTCCTTTGTATTAAGCCACCCTGAATAATTTTTAACAAGAAGGCATTTCTTTCGGCAAGTTTTGTTTGCAGAAATACATAAGTTTTTTACAAACATATACGATTCAAGTTTCCAATACTCTAATCTTCTCTCTAATCTAATCTTCATTTGGAATGTCATCTAAGAACATGGAAATGACGTATAATATTTAATGGGACTTATTTTTTTCGGTTCCATCAGCATTTAACCAATGCAGAAGCAGAAACATTCTCGTAAATGAGACTTTACTTAAAAGCCCTAAACTACAAAAAATGAGACTTTAGGTGGTTCAAAGATTAATTAAAAGTGAATTCGCAAGTAATCGCAGCTAAGTCAACATGCATTAAAAAGTACATGAAATTACCTTTCTGGTAATATATAACTTTGTGGGGGCGTAACGGGGCGTAACAGTTAAAAGTTTAAAACAAACAACATTAAGCTAATTTATTTTTATTTTTATTTTATTAAGTCCCAATTTATAAACTCTTATGCTTAGTCGAAAAATGAATCATAAAAAATAAAAAACAAATATCTTACCTTCCACTAATATATCCATTATAAAAAAAATAACGCAAACAGATGAAAAAAATTAATTAAACAAATGCAGTCGCACTTGCTCTTAGAGCACTTAAACTCGAATGCCATGTGTTTGCAATGTTATTACTCTGAAGATAAAAATCTAACGGTTTTTCTTTTTCTATTTCTAATTAGTTTGGAATGTTCTCAGCTCATTTTAACCGTTTTATATAATAATCGCTACAGTAATTTTTTTAGAATTTTGGCCTACGGTGGAACCACAGTGCATTGGTTTGAATTATATTAAGAACCTGGTCCTACTGGTGTGAAGTCATGCCTTCCAGGGAAGAATTCCTTGGCACGTTAAGTTATTTTGTGTAAGGAAACAACAAACCCAACATAAAATCAACACTTGCTGTCAAACAATAAGCTCAGATCTTAGAATGCTGCAGGGCAGAAACCACTGTTTTCCAAGTAATTACAATAACTAAAGGGACAATTTAACACATACAAGCAAAACGTTGAAAAACACAAACGGACGTCTCTCAACTATATTTTATGTTTTTCTGGAATTCCTAAACATCCGAATGAGAATTTAAAATCTGTTGCAATAGAAATTTCAAAATCTCCAAACTTCAATATAACATCGAATGATATTAAAGAAATTTTTCGTAATCGTCCAGCAGTGGATGAAAATGATAGTAGCATAGCTACACCGAAAATAATGATGAAGATGATGAAGGATTCTTTGTACGAGTACATATAGTTTTCGACGTTATAATAGACGTTTTATTTCAAAGCACAGTGGGGTGGCCCGATGACATCAGTGGTATTTTACAATAAACTTGACATTTAGTATGGTTATTTTTGTAATTTTGCAAATTTTTAACACAAAAATGTAGAATAATAATTCCCTTTTAATAATTTACCTCAATGATGAAGATCCGTTAGATATTAGCTGTGTTTTATTTTCCCCTGAGATCTGATCCGGATTGTATTTTGTTTTCAATTTAACATGTAAAACAACAAATACAAACAAAACAGGGCCTTGTGTTGTTTTTGTTATACATGTAATTTTTAATGAAGATCCAATCTGGATCAGATTTCGGGGAAAAGAAAAAACAGCTATTATTACAGTTATAAGCGCTCTTAGATAGACTAATTGACGATTTTCTAAGATCTATTATCAAATTAATTGTGTTTTGGTAAAAATCTAATTAAAACGCCACTAGCGCTGCTTCTGTTGGATTTACTCCTATAAAACTACTAACTTTTTTGTAGATAAGAATTGGGGCAATAACTTTGCAGAATAATATTTTTCGAAATTCCGAAAATTTTCATCAACTTTTACATTTTTAATAATAAAAATTGAATTGAAACCGATTTACTTCCCCTTTTCGCTTAAAAGGTATCAGAATGATCGTTATTGCAATGTTAACGTTATAAAAAAAATTAAATTCAATTAAATTCACAATAAGTTTAATTAATTCTATTAGATATGTGTAAGAATTTTAGCCTGCTATATATAACGATAAGAAAAATATTCATGAAAAACGGTGTGTCTGAATTTTTAAAACTTGAATATCTCGGCTTAACGATACTTCAAACATTAAAATTTTTGAAAAACTATCGGGAGCAATAGACTCAATATCCTGTTAAAATTTCGAAGTTTTTGAACCACTTCTTAAAAATATAAAAATCAAAAACCTTACAAAATCGAACCAAAAAAACAAATATATAGTCGTGAACTTGACTTACAAAAAATATTGATATTTCTATCATAAAACTTAGGTCGTTTTCCTTTACACATGAGAAATCAATTTCTGTGTGAAGATTTCGATCTCTCGACAGATTTTACGTTCCTTCACACCAAAAAAATCGATTTTTTTTTTACAGAGATCAAATTCTTCGAAACCGTATTTAAAGCGGGATTTACATGTATACGAAATACGCACACCAAAAGAAAAAATTGGACAAGGGATCGAAATCCCTAGTGTGTTCGGGTGTATCTTTTCATTAGTGAAATAATTTTACGAATCGGTCCAGTAGTTCCAGAGATTACCTATTACAACAAACAGTCAAACAAATTCATATTTAGCAACGCAAAGTGAAAAGTGATGAGACAGAAATGCAAAGATGATTAAATGCTTTGTGGAACACTTTGCGCACTAAGCAAATTTTTTGAGAAGACTTTGCACTCTCCTGCAAAGTGAGATTTATATAGGATATATGATATAGGAACAGAAACACTTATCACTTTTTCAAAAAGTGTAATTTGATAAGTGAAAAGTTGATAAGTTGTTTTGTGGAATAGAACTCTCGTCTAGTTTTCAAAAACAACACGTCTCAACCAATTAACATAGATGAAATATTAACAAAATACAACAGTTACTTGTTTAAGAAGGTTACTTGTTTAGGAAGTGGGCAGCTATTTTTATTTCAAATAAACATTCACCCCTATAGTGATTGTCAATTTGCGATTGATTGAAAATTGGAAATTGAAAAATCTATCAATCAATTTGAAATTCGGTATTGCGTTACTCAATTGATAAAGAGAGTTTGAATTGTTGATGAAATTGATCCAAATTTTTGACATATAATTCTTAGTTAGCAGACATTAGTGAAAAGAAAAAGAATGAAACTAAAGAAAAGAATAACACATTTAATTGTTAACTTAGAAAAGTATTTTACAAAAATGCGTTCGGAGAGTTTTGGTTCTATGACGACGATGACCAATCAAGTTTTTTGGAAATTTTAAAGACACGAAGACAGCTAAGGGATGCTTCACATTCAAAAGATACACATCGATCACCAATGTCATAAAATTTTGGGTAGTATTACGTTTACTTGCACAATGGTCGTACCAATTAAGCTTGGGGAATGATTTTTCAATTGGGTCCCGAAATGGATAAATTACACAGATTTTGAACAACATCGTGCAAAAATTTACTCTCTTGAAAGGAGTAGAATCCCTGGAATAAAGGGTTGTGTGGAATGAATACATATCAAAATTGGGTGGCCTAAAAAAATATCCGGCATACTTATTATAATAGAAAAGGTTTATATAAATGAATGGTCGAAAATTAAGGCAAAAATCTTTACATTTTCGATCATCTAGCACCAATTTACTCTTTGTCCACTTTTATCAATTGAAAGAAAACTTGGCATATATCAATAAAGTCGAAGAAAATTGACACTGACAATACCGATTTTTCCATTCACAATGGAGAAATGATAGAAATTATCAATATAGCAACTATTCATTCATGGTTGAAAAACAAAATGCCGATTAAATAAATTGTTTGATAAATAACAAATATCAATTCATTATTGATAATCACAATAAGGGTGATTATTTTACGAATCTTTTCTCACAAAGTGATGATTCAGACAGCATAATATGAAAATCAATATCGATTATAAAGTATTTTGCTATATTGATCACGTATGTACATGAATTAACTTTCGATATTTTCAGATTGTTTTTTATTAAAATCTTTAAAATCCGGCTCGAAGGACCAAAATGATACGAATTAAACCAACGATGTTTGAGATTAACCAACGATGTTAATCTTATATGAGAAATAAATCTTTATAAAATGTTCATTTAATTCAATAAAGTCTAAGTATATGCACAAGTATAATGAGATGATACAAGAGTTACTAAAATGATGCTGACAGCTTGCTGGGTTGAAATCAAAAGGGAAGATTATGTGTAATATTCTTGTTCAGAAAGCAATTGCATTGCATGACGAATGAGATAAGAAAGATAATCCCTGATAACAATTAAAAATGACAAATGTAATGATTTTGCACAAACTAATCATAAAGTAAAAGTACAATGTTAGGCAAATTTTAACCTATTTAATTTTATATTAACTTAAAGCAACTTTTTGGTCGAATGAATGCAAATAATAGAAAAAATTTCTCTCAATCTTAAAAAATCCATTAAATTTGTCTAGGTTCATGACTTCCGGGAAAATGTAGATACTCTTTGGTACAAAAATCTTCTAAAAATTAAGACTTCCAACGACAATCCTAAAAACCACTGGCTGAATGAAAAAAGTCTCTGGTATAAAAAATTATGTAAGGATCCTTCAAACATTCTTTGGGAGAGAAAATGTAAAGATCTTACTAACCAGCCAACTTCAAGAAAGCGAAAAAGTTAATCAGAGCACCTTAACAAAGTGACCTGATTTACTTTTTTTCGAAAAAGATCTGCAAACCAGTAGATAAACCTGACAAAACATTAATAGTTTGGTTTTCAATACAACAAAGAAGAATGTGGAATGTCCATTGCTTTAAACTTCTTCAACTGATACCCAAAAGACAATTAAAACGAGTTGAATAGATTTTTTGGAAATATCGTTAAGTCATTAGCCTCCAAATCTAACTCTAATGACATTGTCTCTCCTGATAAATCAAATAGTCTGTTTAAATTGAATCTTGCAACACCACCATGCACCATCAATCAAGCAAATAACTTCTTCTTTGAAGTCGTCGAAAGTAAGTAATACAGACAACATATGTACGACCCTCCTAAAAGATTCTAAAGATGAAGATCGAATTCCCATTTCAATTTTAATCAACAAATCTTTTGTGCATGCAAGGAAAAGTACCAGAAGAAATAAAAATTGTAAATATTATACCAATCTCCAAGTCTGGAGACACATCTGACTTAAACAATTACCGCCCCATTTCAATACTGCCAGTTCTGTCCAAAGTGATTGAAAAAGTTACTAACGAACAATTCCTCGAATACTTAAACAAAAACAATATGGATTCCGAAAACAATCTAGCACTATCACAGCACTTATTGATATGCTATCCTATCTGCAGAGGAAAAAAGACGAACAGAATATCACAAGCTTTTTATCGATCTATCAAAAGCATTTGACACGGTCGACCACAACATTTTGTTATGCAAACTATTATGTTTTGTAGTGAGAGTAACTTCGTACAACTGGTTCAGGAGGAGAATGTTCTGTTTCGAGTGCCATAAGGCAGCATACTTCGCCCAGCGTTTTTCTGCATATGCATCAACGATCAAACAAAAACAATTGATACTCTTGTTTTTGATAATAATGATAATGTTTGCAGACGCCATAATGTCTCATGTACTCCGAAAAATCTACGTTCTCGACTTAGAAATTCGTATGAATAGTGATCTAGCTATGATCTATCGTTGAATGAATATGAACAAGCTATATCCTTAAACGTTTAGAAAACTAAGGACATTATGAATAGCAGAGCAAATAAAATAAATATTATGTTTGGAACCAATTAAGTTGAACGTGTCGAGCATTCCAAGTACTTGGGAATTGGGATTATGGATTGACTCGTCCTTTAAATGGAAAAACCATGTATGGGTCATTTTTTAAAAATTGACATTTTTTATTGATCGTTTCAAAAAAAATTTTTCAGTTTTTCTTGGGTTTTAGTTTCTAAATCTATAGTAAACAAGTAGAAAAGGAGTTCTCCGAGTTGCGCAAAAATAATTTCAAATATTTTCCATTTTACGAGTATTTTTTGATAAAAATTTAAATTTTAAATTTCGAATGTACTAAAAATGTTCTTTTCTTGCATAAAATAACAATAATCCACAAAATAAATAGTAACAATAAATAGTTGAAATTTTGTGGAAAGCAAATAAATTTAATAGGATAATTAATAAAAAAAAATGGTTTGTTTACGAAATGATTTTGTTTAAAAGCATGAAAGAGTCAAACAAATATTTTTAAATAACGGCACATAACTTTCTTGGAACTTTTACGGTACCAATACTGTAAGGAATGATGAAATTCAGTATATTTATCTAGAATATAAAAAAATTAATAATAATATGAGCCATTATAAACTAAAAAAACATTTATTAAAAAACAAATACGAAAATGGCCACGGAGATTACAGGCCACGGAGATTACAAAATCGCCTATTTTGTAATTTTAATATAGTAAATGTAATTCAATGTCATCCAAATTATATTAGGTTCAAGTATGATTAAATACCTTTCTTTTGGCGGTGGTTAGACTAAAAAATATTTATACGGTACAAAGATAACAAGGCCACGGAGATTACACTGAATTTTTCCTCGGATGAAAAAATTATTTTGTATGTAAATTTTAAAGGAATTAACTGCAATAATTAAATTATAATAAAACATGAAATTAAAGGTTTTTTGACGTACTATAAGATAATGCATCGTAAAAAATTATTTAAAATTGTTTAGTTGTGTGAAAAAGCGAAAATGTTTAACTAGGTTTTTTTTTCCAAATCTTGTCACACTCGTTCAACTAAATATTCGGACAACAAAACAATTTTTTTTTTTTGGCATATCATAAAATTGAAGTTTTAGAGAAGGCCTTTCAAACGACAAGGCCCAAAATTAAAAAACAAATCATTTTCATCAATAAAAACATTAATAAAACTGATTAAGCATCAAAATCACATCCCAAAAAGGCCACGGAGATTACACATTATTTATTACCATGGATATTCGTTACAATCAATCAATCTGCAAATTTTTTCTTATAATGCTGACATATAAACACAGTTCCATGCCAAATTTCAAGTCTTTAAATTGAAATGCAAAAAAAAATAGAAGCTATAACGCTAAAAATGTAATTTTTTTAAAACGACCCATATACACAAACTGTCGAAAAAAAAACTCGCTGGCATAGCAGTCGTTTTTGGAAGAATCTGTAACAACATTCCAAACTCCTTAAATAAACAGATGTAGTTTACACTTTTTACAGCCATGGTATAAATGTCTGGGGATACCTTAAACAAAATTTGCGAATTATTCAAAATAAAGCACTTTAAAATTTGTACGGTCTTGAATGGCTGACAAACACAGCCCTTCTATACAATCAAATGCAGATTCTGATATTTATCATATCCACAAAATTACAAAACCATCCATTCATACAAATACTACATTCACAGAAAGTAATAACCACAATCCGTACAACATAAGAGGTGAATGACAGTTTCATCAATTCAAACCAACCATAACCCGTTATGGCACAAACTCAAAACCCTATAAATCGATCGAACTGTACAATTGTATATAAATTTTTTTTTTAAAACAACGTAGTTTCAAGTTAAAACTATCTTGTGTATGTTGCCAAAAGCAGGGTTGCGAATTTTTTAATTAAAAAATCCTTAAGTCATAAGTCTATAGATGACTTGTGAATTAAAAAAATTTAATTCATAAGATATTTGGTGACTTATGAATTAAAAAAAAATTAATTCACAACCCCCAAATTGACTTATGAATTAAAAAAAATTTAAATCCTAAGCTACTAAGTGACTTATGAATTAAAAAACATTTATTCACCACCTACCAAGTGACTTATGAATTAAAAAAAATTTAAGTCATGAGCAACAAAGTGACTTATGAATTAAAAAAAAATTAATTCACCACCTACTAAGTGACTTGTGAATTAAAAAAAATCAAGTCATCAGGGAGTAAGTGACTTATGAATTAAAAAAAAATTAATTCACAAGTCAGTTGGTGACTTGTGAATTAAAAAAAAAATTAATTCATAAGTTAGTTGGTAGATTGGAATTTTTTAAGCTTGTTTTGACTACATAATTATTTAATTATTAACGAAAGCTTTCAAATCTAGTTTTAAAATCATAAGATTATCACGCTAGCTTATAAATTATCTATTTCATAATTTTTCTAATCAGCATTTATCCATTAACTTATGAATTAAATTTTTTTTAATTCATAAGTCACTAAGTTGGTTTTGAATTAAATTTTTTTAATTCATAAGTCACTTACTTGCTGATGATTTGAATTTTTTTAATTCATAAGTCACTTACTTGCTCATGACTTGAATTTTTTTAATTCCTAAGTCATTTAGTAGCTTGGGAATTAAAATTTTTTAATTCATAAGTCACTTACTTGTCCATGACTTAAATTTTTTTAATTCATAAGTCACTTAGTAGGTTCTGAATTGATTTTTTTTAATTCATAAGTCACTAAGAAGCTTATGATTTAATTTTTTTTAATTCACAAGTCACCAACTGACTTGTGAATTAATTTTTTTTTAATTCATAAGTCAGTTCGTAGCTGCTGAATTATATTTTTTTTAATTCATAAGTCACTCACTAGCTTGTGAATTAAAGCCAAGCTTAAGCTAACAAGTGACTTAAGCTTTTGCAACCCTGGCCAAAAGAAAAGCAGTTTACTGAATCAAATGATTTTAAACTTTGCTTTGATCCCCAATTTCGAAGATTTTTTTTACTTTAAAGGAAATAAAAAAAAAAAACACACATTTCTTGTTTAAAATTAAACAATCTTCTTGTTAAAATTCAACTATTGATTATGTAGTTTTAATTTAACCAGTATCTAGGTTAAAACAATAAACCCGATTTATTTAATTTTACTAAGTACATCAGTTAAAATTGTAAAATTAAATAATCTTCTCATTTGTTTTAACCGAGTGGTAATGATGAAAATTGTTAAAACCTGCAAACCAATTAGGTTGAAACAATCAATCAAATTTAACTTGTGATGTGTAATTTTGACATAGTAAGATGAAGGCGGTATATTAGCCTATTTGTGTTTTTATTTGTCTATTTGTGTTTGGATGTATATTCTTCGTTGTAGGCAGACATACGCAAGATGTTTTAAGTTTCAAAAATTTGACTTATAACATCAAAGCTGAATGCGCCATCATAAGTCACATACACATGCCCCATAAAAAATGGGAAAGATGATGAAACCACACACAAGTCTCACTAATTACATAGCTCTTGCTGACATTAACGCCAATTTAAGAAAAGAAGAAATTCTCAGCCGTAGTGTGGAAAAGTACTGTCTGCGTGATGTGATGTGCTTTTTGCTTTCCAGTCGAGGTTTTGCCCGCCGGTTCTGCCATGATCATCCTGAAGAAAACACGAAACTTCGGATCTTATTACAAAATCTTTATTGAAAATAACTCTTATATCTATAACACACAATATTTCTATTAATTCTGGTAATCGGATGATTTGCGGGTATCAACTCTTCTGTATTCTAGTCTTGCTGTCTCGTATCGGTTATACTGGTTGCTGATGATTCGGATTTCGGTCTTATATTCTGGTAGGTACTCGGTTTTGGGTAATCTAGTTTCTGGTAATTCGGCCTTAATAACTTATCCTGGTCCGGGCTTATGACAGGATCTAATGGTCAGGGTTGCGAATTTTTGAATTAAAAAATCCTTAAGTCATAAGTCTATAGATGACTTGTGAATTAAAAAAATTTAATTCATAAGATATTTGGTGACTTATGAATTAAAAAAAAATTTAATTCACAACCCCCAAAAAGACTTATGAATTAAAAAAAATTTAAATCCTAAGCTACCAAGTGATTTATGAATTAAAAAAATTAAGTCATCAGGGAGTAAGTGACTTATGAATTAAAAAATTTCAAATCATGAACAACAAAGTGACTTCTGAAATAAAAAAAAATTAATTCACAAGTCAGTTGGTGACTTGTGAATTAAAAAAAATTTAATTCATAAGTTAGTTGGTAGATTGGAAATTTTTAAGCTTGTTTTGACTACATCATTATTTAATTATTAACAAAAGCTTTTGGAGAATTTTTTGAGAGTTGCCGTTTATGCAGTCCATATAATCCAATTAAATAAAAAGCAATATTGATAAAATCTTTGTGTTGAGCAAATGATGGGTTATCATTATTTAAATTTCTTGAGTGCATATTTTTATGCATATATGCCTTTAAATTTTTTGGTTTTCATATTTTACATGAGTTGATTATTTGATATTTTTTTGTAAAATTGTTTCAAGTACCTGAAACTAATTCAATATGTATTTTCAATAAAATTGAAAAAAAAAAACATTCCGTTTTCTTAATTAAGCACTTCGAATCTTTTGGTACCTACTCAGTAAGTATAACATTTAATTTTAATTTTTATTTTTTTTTAATAAATTTTTAATTTTGAATATCTTCTTAGCTTTCAAATATAGTTTTTAAATCATAAGATTATCACGCTAGCTTATAAATTATCCATTTCAGTATTTATCCATTAACTTATGAATTAAATTTTTTTAGTTCATAAGTCACTAAGTTGGTTTTGAATCAAATTTTTTTAATTCATAAGTCACTTACTTGCTCATGACTTAAATTTTTTTAATTCATAAGTCACTTAGTAGGTTGGGAATTAAATTTTTTTAATTCATAAGTCACTTACTTGCTGATGATTTGAATTTTCTTAATTCATAAGTCACTAAGTAGGTTCTGAATTATTTTTTTTTAATTCATAAGTCACTAAGAAGCTTATGATTTAAATTTTTTTAATTCACAAGTCACCAACTGACTTGTGAATTAAATTTTTTTTTAATTCATAAGTCAGTTTCTAGCTGCTGAATTATATTTTTTTTAATTCATAAGTCACTCACTAGCTTGTGAATTAAGGCCAAGCTTAAGCTAACAAGTGACTTAAGCTTTTGCAACCCTGGTAATGGTACTACGCCCCTGGTGGCGCTTAAAACAGCAGGCTAAACGCTCCGGTAGATCAGCAGATACCGAAGCCCCGGGGGGGCAATTAGCACGTTTAACTTCGCACTAAAGCCCCTTACCACTGGTGGGGAGAAGCCTAAGTAAGAAGTAGCTAACTTTTTTTTCCACGAAACCCCTTACCACGGGTGGTGGAACCTCCGAGAAAGCAAGGAAAGCTAAAATGACCAAATCGCCTACACTTGTCTACGACTGGATTTCTTCTGATCAATAAAACCAATTTACTATGTCGCTTGACTTTGTGTATGATCGAAGGCATAACTTTCGTGAACGGTTTGAGTGGTGAACGAAAAATAATAATGTCGTTGATTTTCGTGTGACGTTATGTGTCCATGGTGCTTGTGAATTGAATAATTGTGAAGTACAATTTTCACTAGGAATACTAAAGTAACATAAAGCGAGGTAGCATGGAACCCTTCGTTACAATTAGATGACCTGTCGTTGACAAATTCAGGATAAAAAGGATTAATACATTGTGGTAGTTAATATAGTACCAAATTACATAGCTCATTAATAAGCCCTTGAGAAGTCCTAAGTCACTGGCGTCAAATATTGCAAGCTAGTGGCAATGTTTCCAATCAACCTTCACAGCCACGTTTCTTGGGTTTTACAAGAGCATCACAATGAAACCACTGGTTTGGTGATGAGTACCAGCAAGCAAATTGGTCTAAAGAAGTGATGGTGTATAAAAGGACCAGTGCTATTTGCGAGATCTACAAGCAAAAGAAGTCACCTGACATCCCGAGATGAAAACGAAGAATCATTAGAATCGCTTGATGAAGTCATTTAAATTAAAAAAAAAAACTCTTTAAATTTAAGAGCCGAAATTAAAGCCTTCTCGGATGGGAAAAATCATTATTGTAAGCTGTGCTCAATGAGCATTTGATTTCCTTTTCCAGGGAGATCCTATCATTCGACAAGCACGATTGGAACCAACAAATTCTTTATCTTAGATTTAGTTCAATATAGCTGCGGGGTTTGACTCCTTGCCTTGTTGTAGTTATTGAGTTAGTTAAGAAGAATGCACCAACACACCTGATATATATAGTCGATGTTTGGAATCTAATTATTGTTTTCCTGTTTCCCAAGAAAATAGCCCTTCAATAATTCACCAACTGCAGAAAAGGGCAAGATATACTCTGATAGCACACTGTTTACAAAAATTCATATAAGAGCAGATTTGATCAGTACAAACTGATTAATAATTTCCTTGACGTCAAAAAAGGTTTAAAACAAGACTATGCGCTGTCTTGCGTGACTTCGTAAGCTTTTTTTCCTTAAATTATAATGCATAAATCTCCTGAAAACGTTTGAGTCTATCCCGAAGGAGCAGCGCAGTTTAGGAAGACCGTAACGCAGGTGGAACATGCAAGAAAAAGATCACTGTAACTAATTAGGCCGCTGAAACTGCGAGTTACGAAAGCCTGGTGGTTCAGACCCACGTCAGAGAGGTCTGTTTATCTTTCCTTCTTTGATTGGAAAATGAAGTTTCCTTAAAAATGGCAAAATGGCTTCCATACGAAGCTCAAGAGAAAATAAATATTGGCCTCAAAAAAATATTCAATAATTTCAGCTGTACCCATGATTAGGTAAAACTTCCTTTCCAAACGGAAACTATGCCTTCACAAACAAAATATTTATGAACAGTAGATACTCGTCGCTGGAAAATAAGTTTTATGGACTGAAAGGCACATCAAAAATATGAGACACTCTGTATGTTGTCATCGAGACTCCCATCAGCCTGTATTAGATATATACCTCCGTGTATAAAGAGACCTAATGGAACTTTAATGGCTAAATATTGATTTTGGGAAAAGGAAGGGAATACAAAACACATTTTATATTGGCCAATGCATGGGCCTCGTCGCAGTCCTATATTTGTGTATATTGGAATATGTGTATCAATCATCAACAGGAACAGGAAGTTATACGAATATGCAATAAAGGAGTAGCATGAAGCCAGAGCACAGCAGGCCCAAAAAATATCGAATAACAGTATCAAAAGGACTCCTCTCAGCATTATGTAGACATGTAAGTTAGGTTAAGGCTCAAATTGTTAACAAATTGGGGTATAAAGAAATTAATTACACTCTCTGATTATAATTTTGTGGTTTGATTGTAAGTCAATAGCTATGGAGGCGGAAGTTGTACATCTGGACGATGATTAAAAAAGTCTAGGTAATTAGGTTATAATAATTACTTTTTGGAACGAAATTACATACAATGTGAAACAATTATAATGGCAGGGTGTCAATTTATTAATTATTTTTCTATTGGAAAAATGATATCATCTATGTAATTGTAGGGTGGACGAAACCTTATAGCGTGTTGGTAAATGATTTGAATTGAATGTTTAGGAATAGGTAGAAGCGATAAGCCTATTTCAATTTTTATGAAAGCTATAATTTGTGTATGTGCTCTTCTCAGTAAGTCAATATCTGGGGCGGATGTGAGCAATATAAGACAACGTATGTATATTGGCTTGTCTCTGTCGTTTTTTTTTTACCATGGGTATCGTTGGGGTCTTTCTGAAACCGGGTGGAGCAGCGTTTTTTCTACATCTGTCGTCGATTTTCCCTTTACAAACAGCTGTACATGTCAAAGAGTCATTTGAGGTTAGCACGATATTAGAAAAATAAAATAAAAAAAAATGGTAGAGAAAATTTAATGCTATATTCGATTAAAATTTGCACAATCGTCGTTTTAACAAAGTTTCATTCTAAAACAGCCTTAACATCTTACTAATTCAACTAAAATTTTATCGTTGATGAGCATTTCTTCGTGCCATTTAAAGTTTTTTCCAGATGCAATTTTGGAGCACATTTTGAATATCTTACGAACTGACGTAATCGAGCTTTCTCCATTTTGACTTTAAATGGAGTTTTTAGTAGTAGACTAAGAACGTTTCTGGAAAATCTTTTCAGGTTTTTGGGTTAAGTATGCATATTTACATATGAATAAATTCTAATTGCATTTGGATTAAAAAATTTAAGCTTATTAGACAGATATAATAAGAATCCCAAGGGTAGGGCGTATTGCTTTGATTTCTTCAAATATGTGCGCTAGCTTAGATATTTAGTCCTACATTTTCTTGGGATATAAATTAATAAATTATTTTGGAGGATAAGTGAACTTTAACTTTTAAATATATTGTGTCCCCATCTAGAAATGAGTCAGCTCATACTTAAGTTTTTTCTTAAGGTTTACTTCCTTAAAAAACTTAAGTACGAGGGCGGGGTCCGATATATACTTAGCCACACCACCCGATGGTGCCGGTATCGCAAGAAAGATTCACTATCGTCTAGTACATTTTCTCGTGAGAATTAAAGAATCTGCAGGTGGCTCTAGAAAATAATGGAAGGTTAACATTGTGATAGGAAACTTCTTCTTCTACTTTTCGGCTACCTGATTTTAACAATGTCTTTCAAGCAGATTTACTAGCAATAAGGGAACCCTGCAAAATACTTAATCTAGATTTAAATGAAAACCGGAAAAGAGCCATTTTTACAGTTAAATCCATCGGCTTTTCTTATCCTCTAAATTGGTCCATCAAAGCAAGGATGAGCTTTGGAATCTGAATATTAACCTCAAAGTAATAACTGTCTGAGTTCTGAGTTTCAGTGGAATCCGCCCCTTATTAAACGCTTGCGGAAAGAGCTAACATTTCTTTTGGTGTTATGATGTTCAAAATCTTCCAAATTTTCCCACAGAATCCAAACATTTCCTGTGTTAATGTGCTGCTCTAGGTGAAATGAGAGCCCAACTATTCGGAAACTTATTCCTTGTCAACTTTAAACATTTACACCCATATTAATAAAAAAACGCTTATTGCACCTACTCGTATATTCCACGGTTTTATTAAATCATGGAATAGGAGTTAAGTCCTGGCTTAAATATTTACATTAATAAAAACGAAATCTTCGAGGAATAATTAAGTCACGTTTATCAAAAATCCCTAAAAAAAATCTACTACAACAAGTAAGCCATCTCTTTTTATTTGCGACTTATAGGTACTATAAGGTAAATCGGAGACCAAAAAAGTGGGTCTCGCAATTCTGTCTGTCTGTTCAACTTCAGCTAAATGGCTTGGCCGATTTTCTTTAAACTTGGTAGATATGTATTTTAAATTTTCCCCCCCGGGTGTTTTTTTTTTAAGACCAAAAATAACGAATTTTTTTCGAAATTTTATAAATGTTTTTTTTTTCTCAAAAACTGCCCCACAGATTAAATAAAAATACAATGCACGACTGGGTCGCATGAACTTGCTCCTATGTAATAGACTAGGAATTTTAAAAACGGATGTTATTAAAGAAACCTGTTCTTTTAGTAGTTAGAGATAAAAACAGAATACTATGCAAATATGAATTTATGCAGGAACAAAAATTATAAGTCGTTGTAGTGGTTCCTTAAAAAAATAAGCTTTTATGTAAAAAAATTTTAAAACATTTTTAAGAAAAAATGTTGGTACGCCAACCTTAAGTTTTTATTATTGTACGAATAAAAGTCTAATTTCCAAAAAAATACTAAGCCGTTCTTGAGATATCGAATTTTTCAAAAAAAAAATACTTTTTTTTCTAAAAAATGTAAAAATATTTTTTCTTAAGTTTTTAAATGCAATGTTTTTTAAACTTTTTAGGAGCTTCTTTATAAAAAATTTCGTTAAAATCCGTTATGCCGATAATGAGTAATTCAAAATTCGAAAAAATCGTTCTATGGTAGGTACAGTCAGTAAAATCTAGATTTCAAATTTTTGTTTATTAAATTATATATCGTAAAGATTGATCAAAAGAAAAAAAATTTTAGCAAAATTCTCGGAACCGTTTTCGAGAAAAATACGATTTTCGAAAACCATTTTTTAAAATTTGTATGAAAGGTACCGTTAGTTTTAGATAAAACAAATTTTTTTTCTCAAATCTTGTAGATTATGTTAAGAAACTTTTATTTGTCCAGTTTGAAAAAAATCGAGCATGGGGTTTTCGAAATATTGAGATTCCAAAAAAAAATTTTGAATTTTTTTCTAAAAATGCAAAAAATTAAAAATTGAAAATTTGAATATGTAATAATATTCAAAGTTTGGAGAAGCTTTGGCATAAAAAAAAATGATTTAAATCGGCTGTACCCAGGGGGGCTACCAAAAATAACAATTTTTTGTAAAATTTTTTTCAACCATTAGCTAGTTTTATTCAAATGAAATTTTTCAAATTTTTTTTATAAAAATTCTGTGGGACAAACTCTGAATTGAATACTTGAAAATAAATCCCCTTTTACAAAACCTTACTACAAAGTAGTGAGGTTTTGTTAGATACCTGTTTTAATGTGTAAATTTACTTATTGAGCAATCGACGATATCTTATAACTTGGTCAGTCTAATCTTGTTTCTCGCTCCATTTATTCCAAATGGTTTACTATTACGAGTAGATATCGCTACCTTCACTGCCATCAGGTCGAGTTGACTGTAATTAGTAGTCTACAGTTACAACAAGCTATAGGTACAGGACGAGTTTTAAACACCATAATATTCAACTTATCAAATTCTTCGATGATCAACAGTTAAGGCAAATATTCTTTCGGGCTCAAACGGTTGCAAGAGTACTGAAAGACTTAATACACACAAATCTGTTGGCTTGGATAGTATCATTCCTAGTATTCTGAAGATATACTCTGTACTGCTGGCAAAATCATTGCATTAAGTCACTCTCTGATAGTGATAAGTCACTCTCTGATAGTGTCGAATTAACTACAATCTGAGTTACAAGTAAATTGGCTTTATCCATCGAGCTTAGAAGAGGCTATGAAGTTATTCATAGATATTTTCAATTTCTTCTACAATAGGAGTGCCATTAAAGACGAGCGTTGGAACTGAGGATTTCGTAGTGTTTCGTGTGTTTGTTTTACAAATGACCGAAAACTTTTGCTACTCGTACCTTTGGGACATAATAGTATTTTTTGCGGTAATTTTTGATCATGTAAAAATTTAGTTCGTCGTATATGAATGTTAAAGGTCTTTTTAGCTTGTTTGTACTTATTCCGGATTTAGTCAGTGGGGTTTACCTTGAATCTACAGAAACTTACTTCTCTAACACTGATCAGCTCGAATCAAGCCAGGAGTTTTCTTTCGGTTTGATAGATTTTATCGTATTCAGAATTTTTCATACCGTAAAGAATCAGATTTGTGACCATATCTGCACTGAAGTCAACGTCACTATCGAGGAAGTATATCATCGAAGATATGATACAATGGTCTGATGTGCTTAGTGGCTATAATACTGTTGCGAACAGAGCTTTATACTACTACAGCGCCATCTGTTGGAAAACTGCATATCTAATTTATGGAAGAACCAAAAAGCTCTTTTCCAATGTCAAATGTATTTCCCCTTATTCCAAACATCTAGAACATTCCAAGACAAGAACTTTCGAGAACAACTAATTTGAGTATATAAGGGAGTGTTGACGGTGAGCGAAAGACAGTTGATTTTTGATTACGGAAGTGTGCAAAACTCTGCTTATTGGATTGTGTAAAACAAGTGTGATTTTAAATTGAATAAAGTATTTGAGTTGATTATAAATTGAGATTTATTGTTGTGATTTGGAAAGTAAAAATAAAGAAGAGATATTAGAAAGAGTAATAAGTTTTATTTAACGAACCTAGCAAAAATATTACATTGGTGTCAGAAAAGTGGAATAAAACTTATTGTGCAGTGAAGTGTGCGGAAAAAAAAAAATAAATAAATAAAAAATGAGCAAGTTACTGAAAGAGCTCAACTGTAATGAGCTGAAAAGTGAATTAGGCAAGCGAGAACTTTCTAGAGCAGGATCGAAAAATGAGCTTGTTTTGCGTTTGGCCGAATATTTGAAACAAAAAAATGAAGACCCGGACATTTTCGTCTTTGAAGCTGACGCTGAGGAAGTGGACGTAAGTAAAAATGTAGATGTTTCAAATATGTTTAGTCTTCTGCTTGAGCGTTTCGAAGAGCAACGAAATGAACAAAAGAAAGAACAAAAGAATGTTCTCGAACGTCTTGAAGAGCAACGAAATGAACAAAAGAAAGAACAGGAGAATGTACAAAAGAATGTTCTCGAACGTCTCGAAGAGCAACGAAATGAACAGAAAAATGAACAAAAGAATATTCTCGAACGCCTTGACAAACAGCATAGCGAACAAAAAGACCTTCTCGAAGAGCAGAGGAACATGCTAGAAGGCAAGCTTGTTAATATCGAGAATAATGTATCTGTACTTGGTGAACGTGTTTCGTTGATGGAGAATCAAGTCGACAACAAAATGGAGACGTTTTCAAAAGAGTTAGATGAACGTGTTTCATTGCTAGGGAATCAAGTCGAAAACAAAATGGAGACGTTTTCAAAAGTGTTAGATGAACGTGTTTCATTGCTAGTCGACAACAAAATGGAGACGTTTTCAAAAGAGTTAGACCGTGTTCGAAACATAAAGATTCGGGAAAGTTCTGGGGAAACTTTGAGAAAAAAAGAGATGCAACCTCCAACCTTTGATGGACAAACTTCTTGGTATATATACAAGAAGCAATTCGAGGCAGCTTCCACAACAAATGGCTGGGATGAGGCTGACAAGTATATAGCCTTAACTCTTGCTCTTAGAGGAGCAGCTGCTGAGTTGTTGCAAACCATACCAGCAGATAAGAGCGGCGATTTCAATTCCTTGGTTTTGGCTATAGACAAACGCTTTGGTAACAGCCACATGAAAGAAGTCTTCAAAGTGCAACTCAATTCCAGAGTTCAGAAGAGGGGCGAAACTCTACAACAACTGCAAGCGGACATTGAAAGGCTTGTTCATCTTGCATATCCAGATGTTGGAGAGGAAATTTGTAACCAGTTTACAGTTGAGGCATTTGTTCGCGCCATTTCCGACATACATCTTCAAAGGGCCGTGCGAACTGCTGGAAAACGAACGCTTTCTGAAACATTAGCGTTTGCCTTGACAATGGAAGCAGCTGAGCAAGCTTCTCACGGAGTACATCGACTTAGAGAAGCCATTGTCGAAGAATGCTCATGCCAAAGAACTGATGTCCAAAGGAACCAACGAAACGGACTTGCAAAGTGCTGGAATTGCAACAAGACCGGACATTTACAGCGTCAATGTCGATTACCACCAAGAAGAGCTTGTCAACATTGTGGACACGGAGTTTCAAACCCAGAACAAGGTAACAATAACATCAGTGTTACTTCCCGAACAGTTTCCCAACAGGGAAACGAGTAAGAGCCAACTTCGAGGGGCAGAAGCTGGTTTCTGGTATCGATGGCCCCAGAAACACCATCCAGGTCTCTCAGACTAAGCGAGATAATAAAAGTCTGACTGTCGAGGCAACTTTAAATGGCAACAAACGTGTGGTCACCATCGACACCGGTGCCACCGCCTCCATTGTGCGTCAAGACCTAGTGCACCTGAATTGGCTACACAACACTAATAGCTACCGTCTTAGAACTGCCACAGGAGAAGCAGCTAGGGTTTATGGTGAAGTCCGACTAAGAATTCGAATTGCAGGTCTAGAATTCTCACACAAATTTTTGGTGGCAGATATATGTGACGAGTGCATCATCGGAATGGACTTCATGAAAGAACATCGTGTAATTTTGGATATCGGCAACCAGGTACTCAAATACCAGAATACAGAGATTCCAATGATCTATGGGCACGAAGGAACAACAACTCTAAGGACTGTCATCAAGGAAGACGTGATTATTCCTACTTCTTCTGAGGTATTTGTTTGGACAAAATTAGAAGGTGAGTGTAAACGCCATCGATACCTAATGGTGGAACCAGACCCAGATTGTTCTTCCCAAAACGTCATCATTGGGAAGACACTTGTGGCTCCTAAGAACAATATGGTCCCCGTACGGATACTCAACACCAAACCGTACGATGTTAAGTTGACGAAAGGAGAAATTATCGGTAAGTGCGAATCTGTCGCAGCCATAACACAAATTGACGCTGAAACACCAAGAAAGACATTAGATCCTGAGGAGCTCAATAGCATCAAGGCAAAGATACTCAATTCAGCTAACCTAGACCAACATCAAGTTAAAACGGCAGAAAGCCTTCTGAACGAGTATGCTGACATTTTCGCTTCACCAAACGGGAAATATGGAAGGACACAAATGGTGCAGCATCAAATAAATACAGGAGATGCAAGACCCATTCGTCAGCCCGCAAGACGTCTGCCACTGGCCAAACAAGGTGAAGCTGAGGAAATGATTAGCACCATGAAGAAGGATGGTTTGATTGAAAACTCCAAGAGTCCTTGGGCGTCACCAGTGGTCCTAGTCAAAAAGAAGGACGGAAGTACACGATTTTGTGTTGACTACCGAAGGTTGAATGATGTGACCAAGAAAGACAGCTATCCCCTGCCAAGAATCAGTGACACCTTAGATGCGATGGAAGGAGCACATTGGTTTTCCACACTGGACTTGAAAAGTGGATACTGGCAAGTTGAAATACACCCCGAAGATCGAGAAAAGACAGCGTTCTCCACAGGTAATGGGCTCTGGCAGTTCAAGGTGATGCCATTTGGTCTTTGCAACGCTCCCGCAACATTTGAGCGTTTGATGGAGTGTGTCCTTCAAGGCCTGACGTGGAAAACTTGTCTTGTCTACTTGGATGATGTTATCGTTTATGGAAAAACATACGACCAACACTGCAAGAACCTAAGGGGTGTGTTCCAGAGACTTCGAGAGGCTAACCTTAAACTGAACCCAGAAAAATGTGCACTGTTCCAGACTGAAGTAAGGTATTTGGGACATATCATCTCGTCCCAAGGAGTCAAGACCGATCCTGAAAAAGTTGACACCGTCAAAAATTGGCCAACACCACAGGACAAACATCAACTACGAAGTTTTCTTGGTCTTGCTACATATTACAGACGTTTTGTTAAGAACTTTGCCGGAATTGCGAAGAGTTTGCATCAGCTTACGGAAAAGAACAAGCAGTTTAGATGGTCAGGTGAGTGTGAAAAAGCCTTCCAAGAACTGAAATACCGTCTATGCAATGCTCCGGTGCTGATCTATCCGACTCCAGGCAAGTCTTTTATCATCGATGCTGATGCAAGCAATGTGGGAGTCGGCGCTGTTCTGTCACAAGTGCACAATGGCGAAGAAAAGGTTGTCGCCTATTTCAGCAAAGTACTGTCGAAGACCGAAAGGAACTACTGTGTGACCAGAAGAGAACTCTTGGCACTCATCTTGGCAACGAAACACTTCCACAAATACATCTATGGACAGAGGTTTCTTCTACGAACCGATCATGGTGCTCTTAACTGGTTGTTGAACTTCAAGAACCCAGAAGGACAAGTCGCAAGGTGGATAGAAAGACTGCAGACTTACGATTACGAAATTCAACACCGAAGGGGAAAGCTGCACTCAAATGCCGACGCACTATCCCGAAGACCTTGTAAAATAGATTGCAAGCATTGCAGGCGACAAGAAGAAAAGGAATCCATCAACATTCTGCGAATAAGGGCTGACCCCATTTGTGGATGGAGCAATGAAGAAATAAGATCTGCTCAACAAGAAGACCCCGACATTGAACCTCTTCTCGCATGGAAGGAACATGAAGAAAAACCCGCATGGAATGACATTTCCGATAGGAGTCCAGTTTTAAAGGCCTATTGGGCACAATGGGACTCACTTCATGTGCAAGAAGGTGTTCTTCGGCGAAAATGGGAGTCCGCTGATGGTAAATCCTATGTGATGCAGCTTGTGTTACCTCAATCGAAAATCAAAGAGGTTCTTCGAGAGATGCATGATGGACCTTCAGGAGGCCATTTGGGAGTCAATAAGACTTTAGAAAAGGTGAGGCAACGATTCTACTGGTTGCATGCAAGAGACGACGTTGAAAAGTGGTGCCGAAATTGTGACGCTTGTGCTGCAACCAAAGGACCTGGTAGAAAACTGCAAGGAAAAATGATGCAATATAATGTCGGCTCACCGTTTGAAAGGATTGCTGTTGATGTGGCTGGCCCATTTCCGGAAACGAATGCTGGAAACAAATACATTCTGGTGGTAATGGATTACTTCAGCAAATGGCCTGAGGCATATGCTATCCCGAACCAAGAAGCCAAGACCGTGGCCGACCAGATTGTGTCTAACTGGGTAAGCAGGTTCGGTGTGCCTATGGAACTTCATTCCGACCAAGGAAGGAACTTCGAGTCGAACATATTCCAAGAGGTCTGCGTGTTCCTTGGCATTAAGAAAACGAGAACCACACCACTTCACCCGCAATCTGATGGAATGGTCGAGAGATTCAACAGGACCTTAAAAGAACACCTCACTAAAGTCGTAGGCAACTACCAAAGAAACTGGGATAGGCACATACCGCTATTTTTGATGGCCTACCGAAGTGCAATACATAGCTCAACAGGACAAACGCCATCTGAAATCCTGTTTGGAAGAAGCATACGGCTGCCTAGTGAAATAAGGTTTGGACATCCATCACAAGAGTCTAAGGAAACAAGGGATTACGTGAGTGACCTACAAGAGAGGCTAATCGACATCCACGAAAGGACCAGGACTAGAATGAGCGCTTACAGCGATCGAATGAAGACAAGGTACGACACAAGAGCAAACACGATAGGATTCCAAGTAGGAGATCGTGTATGGCTGTATAATCCACATCGTCAAAAGGGATTGTCGCCGAAGCTTCAACAAAACTGGGAAGGCCCTTATATTGTCGTCACGAAAATCAATGATGTCGTTTACCGAATTCAAAGAGGGTCAAGAGGAAAGTTAAAAGTTGTGCATAGCGATCGACTGCACCGATACAGTGGCGAATCTGGAGATAGAATTGTTCGGGACGAACAATCTTAAGAAGGGGGCAATGTTGCGAACAGAGCTTTATACTACTACAGCGCCATCTGTTGGAAAACTGCATATCTAATTTATGGAAGAACCAAAAAGCTCTTTTCCAATGTCAAATGTATTTCCCCTTATTCCAAACATCTAGAACATTCCAAGACAAGAACTTTCGAGAACAACTAATTTGAGTATATAAGGGAGTGTTGACGGTGAGCGAAAGACAGTTGATTTTTGATTACGGAAGTGTGCAAAACTCTGCTTATTGGATTGTGTAAAACAAGTGTGATTTTAAATTGAATAAAGTATTTGAGTTGATTATAAATTGAGATTTATTGTTGTGATTTGGAAAGTAAAAATAAAGAAGAGATATTAGAAAGAGTAATAAGTTTTATTTAACGAACCTAGCAAAAATATTACAATACGATTACAATGTATTTATCGGGGTCAGAGGTATAAGAAACAAGTCTAGGGTGCCGGTAATTTGACCTGCAACATCTGGAATCCAAGTTGGGTCGTTAACAAGCTGTGTCAGAATGTTTAACTCAGCAAAAACCTCGACATAACTTCTATCGGTTGTTAAGGACCAAAATCATTGCGGATGCCAAATCGCTTGCTGTATATGTGGCTTGAAATAAAGTTATCGGGATCATAGAGAACGGAAAACGACTCTTGACATGATTCGGCAATCATTTAAGTGAGCAAGAAAACATCCATCGGGCAATTGGTCTTCGTAGATTAAATCATGTTTACAACTGCAGGTGCTCAAAATTACCCCCTGAAGATGTTTTCTTTAAAAAAAAAAATCATTTAATTTTATCGTTCTGTCGGATTCAACTCAATTGCCTACAAAACCTATGTTAATGCATGACAATTGTATCCGTCTATCTTCCTCTCTGTTCCCCCAGACCACTTGTTTTGAGTTTAATTTTCCTGAGTCAGGACACACACTCGCTAACGTCGTCGGAACCTACCTCAATAACACACTCGGCATGTAAATCATAAAATAAATGATTGAACAATATTAATATTCGGAAAATAATAGAAAATCATCCACTCACAGACAAACACAAACCACACTGACAATAATTCGATTTGTGCGATCCAAACACCTATGTACGTCGCCCGCCATCAATTGACAGGTGGAATAATAATAATCAGTTGCTACTAACAGCCGCAAGGACTGTGGGCAAAAATACATATTTATTTGGGATTTATTGGATCAACACATATGTGAAATGAATTTTATGGATAAATTTAAATTTATTGCTGGCCCGGTATCGTCTGTACATCCGCCCCCTAACAGCCACTTTTGCAAAGCTGAGGACCCCATTTGAATGTTTCTTTTTTTACGTTTGTGCGACTCTATGCAAGCTTTCTATGTACGATTTAAGAGCAGATCTCTTTTTAAAGGTTTTTTCTGCTGAATTTTTTTTATCTCTTGTGTGTCACACTGAAAAACATAAAAAACTTGCCCTGAATAATGAAGGCACAGACACTTGGGGGGCGAGAGGGTGTAAAAAAAAGGAGGTGGTTCGCGGAGACTTACAAACTGAAAATCAATCGAAGGACGAAGATTTGAAAATATTACCCGAACGCAGAGTGGAAGAGTAGGATAAAAAGGACATGATTCGCGGAGGAACGGCGCAGCGCGGTGGCAATACAAATGGCAATGTGGAGTACTATGCGGAATTTTTAATTTACAGTTTCACTGTCAAAGACTTAACAAAAAATCAGAGAAATGGCGTACTGAGTTATTTTTTTTCTATTTATTGTAGTTACGTATTTATTATTTATGTTATATTTTTAAAGACTAAATTATAAAAAATGTTTGGCAGCAAAGTGATAACCCTGCTCTTCTGTGAAATTTGTATGCATATTAAGGTGGGTCGAATTAAATTGAGTTTTTTTTCTCTTAGTTCTTTAATAGGGATGATTTTGGTGTTTTAAAAATTAGCTTTGAAGCTTAAGAATATCTTTATTTTGGAATCTTGGGGTAGAATTTATAATGAATATGATGCATCAAAATCCTATGATTATGATTACTTTGTTGAAATTCTTTATGCACATATTTTAAGATGTATTTACGCGTCAATAACCAATTATATAATCAAAAGATTAAAACCTTTGATATCGGTACCACAGCTAAAAAGAATTAAAAATCAAGAACAAGCTACGGGTAAATGTATAAATCATCCTCTTTATAGTGACTTAAAAGAAAGGTATAACAAATTCTGGACTAAGTTAAAAAAAAAGAAATTCCTATATGTATGTATCAATCAGTTAATTTTATTTAAACAGAATCCTAAACTCAACATCTTCATCTATGATAACCCTGGTCGTTAGATCTGTAGACAAGGCCAATTAATTTGCAGGGCAATCCTGCTTTTAATAATCCCGTTTTTTTAAAATCCCGTTTTTATAATCCCGTTTTTTATAATCCCGTTTCTTATTACGACGTATATAAACAGTGAGGTATGTAAGGGGGGCATGCTGCCCCACCGCACCCCCCTGCTTGGGCACTATAAGATTTCAGGTAGGTGTGAGGTTTGTGGTATGCAAAGTTTCCTTAGCATTAAAAGAATCTGGAAAATAACCAACATAAAATCAATAAGTTGTAGCTACGTATTCTAAAAAACGGGATAAGCGGTATAAGACGGGATTTTAAAAAGCGGGATTACAATAGAAAGGGATTTTGAATAAACGGGATTTTAAAAAGCGGTATTTTGAAAAAAAAGGTATTATAGAGGATGGATGATTTTAAAACTTTTTTTGCGGGATTTTTGAAAAAACGGGATTATAAAAAGAGGGATTCCGTTACGCTCCCGTCCATTTTGCTTTTGGAACCACTGCATTTTTGAAACCGTACAGTTACTATTATACTAAAAGATCTCAATATTCGCAAATCTGCTGGGCCCGATGGTACAATACCAATTGTCTTGGTATATAGTTGTATTATCCACTTTGGCTAAACCACTGCGTAAGCTTTTTTAAGATTCCTCTTCCTTAGGCCATTATCCCTCTGGATGGAAAAAAGCATTTGTGCAACCGATTCCTTAAAAAGGCGATTCATCTTTATCCTCCAATTACAGACCAATTGCTCTAGCATACATTCTTTCCAAGGTCATGGAAACGCTCATAAAATATCTCAAACAACGAAAGCTTCTCAATGACTCTCAGTAAGGCTTTCGTTGCACAAGATCCACTGGTGATTTAATGGATTTTCTCATCGCAAAATGTATTGAATGCTTCAATCGCTTTGGAGAAAGCAAAATGTGTGAGCTTGATATTTCTAAAGCATTTTATAGAGTTTGGCATCAAGCTCCTTATCGAAAATGCATGCTTTTGGTATAAACAGCAACACAATTTGTGGTGTGCGCAAAGGCTCCGTATTGTCTCCAATACTATTCCTTATTTTTATAAATGATATTCTGTGTGAAACTGCTTATCAAAAAAAATGCTTCGCTGATAAAAGCAGCCTTAGTTTCTCATACTCCTTTCCTGACTCACCTCCCTCTTCATCGAATGTCGAGCTATTATGGCAGAATATGTGGGATGTATCCTTTATTCCTTGAAAATTATTCCCTTTCAACATTCATATTGCTTAAAAGTACTTTAAACTTTTTTTATTTAAATTTGGTAATCTGCCAAAATTTGGAATAAATATTTAATACATCGATAAGTAAATTGTAAAATAAATAACTCCAAAACATACATATATTAGAATATGAGCTTTTAATGTGGGCAACATTGTATATGGGACGAATCTGTTTGAAGAGGGTCTGTAAATATTTTAAATTTTCCCATAAAAAATTACGACAAAGGGCTTCGTAGCATTAAGGGATCATATTTTTAGGTGATTCGTAAGCATCAAAACCAACATCCAAGTTTTCAAAGGTTCGTGAAACAAAACAAAGTTGATTTTATTTCACCCATATGAACCCTTATGTTTGAATAAGTCATCCAACTTTGTTTTTGAATTAGTGATTGTCTGCAGCTTCTTGACATAAGCCCGCAAGCCGCGACTTCAAGTAGCCCAAAAGAATAAAGTCTGGGATAAAGTCGGGATATCTAGCTGGCCATGCCAAATCACCATAACAGGAAACCAGGAAAAGTTTCCTTCACACTACCCCTTGTGTCTTGTGGTTAGTGTGCTGTAAACCACATCATCTTGTTGAAACCACATATTCACCAAGCCACATTCAACTAATTCCGGCAGTAATAAGTCGTTTATGATGTCACTGTAGCGCTCACCCAGTAACAAACTCCCGCCCGCACCACACAGTAGCTTTAAAGTGCTTTGCACATGAGCTGCGACCTGTGAATGCGAATAAATCTTTTTAAGCAATTTTCACAGCTAATATCAATTTTTGTTTTGTTTTACTTTACGACGAAGCAAATTAATGATCGAATCAACTATTTAAAAGGAAAACACTGCATAAAATAATTATAAATTGAAATATTTTGTATTTTTATATTTTTTACGCGACCAACAACGTATCATCTGCGAACTTTCAAATGTAAATTCGCAATCCACAACTAGTGAACGCATTCCACAAACCGGCGACTAAAACATACGTTTGAATCTAACCTCAAATGTCAAACATCGTAATTGTGTTGTGTTGCTCTTTGCTAGACGGAAAATTAAAAAATGAGTGAATCTATATAAAAATGGGTAAAATAATTGAAAATAATATAATTGGTTTCTAATAGCACTTTATTTATCAAGACCTTTGATGAGAAACTAATAATTATTAATAATAATTATAATTGAAGTAGAAGCTCATCCTGCAACATACTGCAAGTTCTCAAAATCCTACTCCAACCGGAGTCAGAAAGAAAGTGATTGACAAGAAATTGCAAATATTTTGAAAACCGATGTTAAAAAATATATTCATTTCTTTTAAAAGTGTATCCTTACTTATTTAGTAATATTATATTTCAGTGAAAAAATGCAAGGATAGGTAGAAAACTTTTATTTACTTGTTTTTTTTTTCTGAAAATTCGCACTGTTTGGCGACCAAAAAAACTACTCATGTGAACGAAATGTCAAAATTCACGACCATTCGCAATTCGCAGTTCGTGCCTCATGTGCAAAGCACTTAAAGAACTATTCACATGAGAGCGACCAATAATGACTAACGGAAATTAATTAGTCGTCGTGAATTGCGATATGATTGCTACGAACTGTCAAACTCTATTCGCGTTCCACATACCATCTACACTGCAACGAATGAATTGTTCACGCGCGATTAACTCAAAAATCATTCTAAAACAATTTTCTTGGTGATTAGTCATGACTGAAACGATGACAGTTGTCTTAGTAAGCGCCATTCGCAACGAATAAAAAAATTCATGTGAACGAAATGTCAAAATGGGCGAATTTTCGTTCATTTGTCGGTCGTTGGTCGCTTTCATGTGAATAGTCCTTGAGTGGATGTCAAGGCTCATCGTGCATCACACGCGGATTTTCCGTGGCCCAGATATGAATATTTGGCTTATCAACGTTGCCGCTTAATTGGAAATGCCCCTCGTCGCTCATGATGATTTTCGACACAAAATCGTCTTCTTCGTTGTTGAGATCGAGGATGGCTTCACAATAATTTAAACGCCACTGAAGGTAAGCAAGAATTAACTGATGTACGTTTGCACTTTGTACGGGAATACGTGTAAGTCTTTCACAAAAATTCGCTGTAGGGTCCGTGTGCTGATGTCTCAGCGACAATGACAGTCCGGTGGCGACCACACCCTGCATGGTCTTCTGTGAATGCGCCGTAATGTTTGTCAAGTTGGTGCCACACGATTTGGAAATGGAAGTCGAAGTTCACGCTGCGCTAACACCACCGACAGATTTAATTGGTTAAAAAAATCGACACAATTATTCGAAACTCTGAGGAAGTACAGCGCTCATGGGTTATCTGTTTGTATTCTGTAGCTGTCTAGTTCATGAACATCAAATATGATTGACGTACGACGCCATTTGCAAAAATTATAACATCTTCCGATAGGGTGATTAATTTTGCGCCACCTTGTACAATCTACATTGTGTTTGCGGTAAGGATTACAAACATTGATTTTTTGGATGAATGTAATTTAATCTCTTTGCGATATTCATTCTATGGGAGCCAAAAATTGTATATACCTACCTATCATGGAGGATTTATGGAATTTATTTTATTAATTCTTTGGGATACACAGAGAGCTTATTGCGTGTTTTTCTGTTAACTAAAAAAAGTTAACTACCTATCAATGTTTTCGAAATTTTGTTTGATTTAAATTCGCAATGAAATCGGTTTTGATGATTTTATAGCGAGTTTGTGATGCATAGTTGTGTTTTTTTTTTAACGTTCATTGACAAATATTCATTTTGTGCAGATTTAAGTGGAGAATACAAATGGCTTTGGTTTCAATCTACAAAATATATATCACAACATTTTGGCTTATGGAATCCTTAAGGCGGTGGACAATTCCTCGGATGGTTGCGTTTTTTATGAAACTCTCCAGTAATTGAGCCAGAACGCAATTAAATTAACTACTGTTCAATATAGTAGGTAAGGTTAAGGTCCTACTAGCAGAATTGCTCTGCTTGGGTAATTCTTGATTTCCACACCAATCAACTGTTGGAGAACAACAATAGACATACAACGCAAATTGGTAATTTCTAAAAGTAGTGCGGTGATTTGGTAAATATAAAACTCTCCACTTAGCAATTGTTCCAGACCACCCTTAAAGCTTAAACATACTACTTCAAACCTAATATTAAGATTAAAGAGAAGTTACTTTATACGGTCCGTTAGGAATTGTAGAAAGCAACGACATCGGGACTAAGCGCTTTACATGTAAATACAACTACTACTTAAGTCTATACTGACTTAGCTATGTCCAGATCAGCGTTACCCTTATGCGACTTTAGTCGCATTTTTGCGACCTTTTTTTTTGCTGTGCGACTATGCGACGACCTTTTTAAAATTGTTTAAAATTGCGACTTTTTCTTTGCTTAAACATATACCATCAAACTTTTCTGAGAATGTGTGAGTATGATTGTCTTTGCTTTGTTTTCTGTTCACATTCTCGTTTTCGAAAGTAGTTTTTGTTTTCCCATTCCCACCACGGGGGCGCTGTCAGATCGTTTTTTTTTTTCTCTTACGTGTTTGGCACTGACGACTGACACTGACATTTCCTGGAATATCTCCTTGTCCTTACCTTTGAGCTCTGTCTCTACTCCATTGACATTTTTATTTAATGTAAATGTTTTTTTGTTTTTTGACATCAAAAACGGTATTTGTGTCGGCGTCGGGCGGGTGAGTTGTGCTGAGCGAAGCGACGAAAAAGTAAGAAGTTACTATTTGATTTTTTTTTCTTGAGATTAATATTAGTAGAACTTTTTCTTAGAAATACTCGTAAATAAATATACCTATTGCAAATTGGACCTTCAGCTTGGGAAACGAAAAATGCGAAGGTAATGATTGGTGATTAATATACTTTTGAATTTCTGAAAGCTGCACTCCCGAATCCAATAGATTTCTCATACAATAAAAAAAAAGGAGAAACTCCTAATGCAATCGGAGGTGCTAGCTCTTCATCCAACGGGAAGCTACAAGAAAAATTGCGACTTTTTGTTCAAAAATGCAACTTTTTCAAAGAATTCGAATTTGCGACTTTTTTTTGTAAAAGCGACTTTTTTCTGCGACTTTTTGAAAAATCCCAGGGGTAACCCTGGTCCAGATATTACTTTCGAGACTTAACCTAATTCGTGATAAAAACGGTGATGCCAAAATGATGTTATCTACATATGAATGTTATCGATAATTTGTTCAGAGAAGTCAAAAGTGACGTTTTTGGATGCTGGTTGGTGCTAGTCTCAATGCAGCTGACAAATGCCATAGCACAGTGCTTTCAACTTTTTGCAAAAAAGTACTAAGTCCCGATATCGTTTTTTTTCTACAATTCTATATGGACTTGCACATGAATTGTTAAACTAACCCCAAAATAATAACTTCCCAATCCGCGGTTACTGAAAACAGTGCTGCCAATTTAAAGTTCTCTGCCTCTAAAAAACACCCTCTATATTCAGTATTCAGGTTGAGGCTGTCAAGCTTAGGCTCGAGATTTAAAGGGTAATTTTGTCGTCTTCGTTTTATGCTCCATTACCCATAATTTTACATTTTCTGCATTGAAAAAAAAATATAAAAGTACTTAAGATAAATTTAAAAATTGGTCACTTGAAGGAACAGCTAAATTCGATAAAAAGTTGTCATCATTTTATCTAAACGCAAAGTCAAAATTGAATACAGCCAGAATCAGAATCTCTTGTGTTTTACGTGGACACATGTCTTAAATGACTTAATTCCACGGAAGGCCTACCTTCATCAGAGTCAGATTAAGTCCTGATCATTAACCCCGAGTCAGCCAAAGCTGTTCAGTAGCAAATTGTGACATGTTGCAGCATGTACACACCTCTTGCTTAAAACGAGGCCTATCTAACACCTCTTGAATTCAAGCATGCTTGAGACCCATATGTCTCCGCATTTGGAATAATGCAGCCAGTAAGAACAAAACTCGTATTTTTAAAGAAAAATGATTGTTGAAACGGATAATTTACCAAGTAAATCAAATAATTCTAGAGGAAAGCCAAGGAAATCTATAACGGAGTGCTCGTCATTTACCAAGAAACAGAAATTGATCAATGCAACTGAAGACATCACCACTGAAAATTTTTCAACAGCCTTAGTTATAAATAGTTCAAATAATAGTGAATATTAGAAAAACCCTCGGCCATCATCAGTTCATTTCTGCCGACCAATAATGTTCCAGTATGAAAAGGAAACTGCAGATCTTATAAGGAGCACAGTGAATGACATCAAAAGCCAAATCGCTGATCTTCAACCTTTTAAATATAAGAAGTAAACCATGAACTATTTTTAACGATGATCAATGGAAAAGTGTTGAATGAAATTAACGAAACAAAGTCGACACGTTCATGTCCCGTTTGCAAAAGAACGCAAAAACTTCAACAAAGAAGACCAGTCTACAAATTACGAAGCATAATTAAGAATATGGAAGATCTTCATTACATGCCAGAATCAGATGCATGGAATTCATTTTGAAACTTGCACATATGTATACTCAAACAAGATGAAGAAAATATTGATGAAAGTATTGGAACTAAGGAGGCAGAAAGAGTAAGGAAGCAAGATATCCAAAGGAAATTTCGCCAAAAAATGGGACTCGATGTGGATAAGCCACAACAAGGATTTGGAAACACTAGCGATGGAAATACATCGAGAAGATTTTTCGTGGAACCAGATGTAAAAGTTCGTATAACTGGAGTCAATATGGAGGTGATAAGAAGGCTACAAGTAATACTTAACGTTCTTCACTGCAGAGACAATGTTGACGGTTCAAAGTTTGGAGTTTATGCAATGGAAACAACAAATTTATTAAAGAAAAGTATGTATCCCGGAAAGCAACTTAGACCTACTCTTCTTAAATTTTGGCTCATGGCCAAAGTATAATCGAGTATCAGTCGTTACCAATTGGTAACTGTCAGAAGAACGTCAGGAATCCAAAAATAAAAACTACAAAAAATAAAGGTACCAAAATACCTGCAAGGTTTCAAGGATGCGGCAGAATGAAGACCTATTTAACATGCTTGCAGCCTCATCGGACGTTCTAATTTCTTTGCTAAGGCATGTTAGAACTGAAAAAGACCTCAAAGCACGATACTCTCCAGAAATAATTAGTTTTTTTTTAGAAATTACCACGCACTTTGACGAAAGTTTCCAAAAAATCTAGTTTTTTGTTTTTTATTTATTTTTAATTATTAAAAATAAAGGGTATCAACCACCTAGGAAAAAGAACCCGGGGTATGATAATGAATGCGCGCAGCTTCTCAGCTCAGGTATCTCGAGGAGTCTAGCACCGCCACAAACACCCACCGGTTCTATAAAATAGCCAAACAACTGGCATCAGGTTATAGGACCGGCACGCAAGCTCTTCGAAACAGCGAAGGGAACCTAGTCACCGAAGCACAGGGAATTGTAGAAGTATTTAAACAGCATTTCCAGCAACTGCTTAATGGGCATTATTTAGAAGAAAACACAGGGGAGCAAAGAAGCATAAGACCAGTCAATGAAGATCCAGTCCCACTACCCAGTACTGAGGAGGTTAAGAAAGCCATACACAAGCTTAAGAATAACAAATCCGCAGGCTCGGATTGCCTACCTATGGAACTCTTTAAGTATGGAGGAGATGTCCTGATAGGGTGCATGCATCAGCTCATTAACCAAGTGTGGGAGGAGGAAAGCATGCCCGACGACTGGTCAAATAGCTCCATATGCCCAATCTACAAAAAAGGCGATCCTATGTCCTGCAAAAACTACAGGGGCATATCCCTGCTTAATGTTACCAACAAGATCCTATCCACCGTAGTATGTGAGCGTCTAAAACCTTTCTGCAACACTATAATCGGCACATACTAGTGTAGCTTCAGGCCAGGCATATCAACGATAGACCAAATCTTCACATTGAGGCAAATCCTGCAAAAGACCAACGAATTTCAAGTCGAGACCCAGCATCTTTTCATCGACTTTAAAGCCGCATATGATAGCATAAGTCGCCAAGAGCTTCTATTGGCAATGTCGGAACTCGGGATCCCGAAAAAACTGATCCAGCTATGCCGCATGACGTTACAAAATACGCGGTGCAACGTGCAAATGGGTAACAGCTCATCCGAGCTATTCCAGACGTGCACAGGGTTCAGACAAGGAGATGCGCTATCATGTGATTTCTTCAACCTAGTCCTGGAGCAGATAGTGCGCAAGAGTGGTGTTAACCTGAAAGGCACTTTTTTCAACAGGTCTACCTAACTGCTTGGATATGCGGACGACATCGATATCATCGGCCGCTCCAAGCGAGCTGTGCAAGAAGAATTCACAGCTATTGATGAACAGGTGAAACGCGTTGGTCTTGAAGTTAATGAGGACAAAACAAAGTATATGCTATTAATAAACAAAGCCGCATCTGTCCATCGCCTAGGACAAAACGTCACTGTTGGTAGCAGTAATTTCGAGGTAGTCAAGGAGTTCACCTACCTCGGAACGAACATCAATCCCACCAATGACACCTTAGTGGAAATTCGACGAAGAATTACCCTAGCAAACCGCTGCTACTTCGGTTTGGCCAAACAAATGGGTTCAAAACTCCTTTCTCGAAAGACAAAGTGCACGCTATACAAAACACTAATTTTACCAGTTCTACTCTACGGCCGGCGCCGAGTGCTAAACGATAAGTAAAAAAGGGGAATTGATATTGGGCACTTTCGAGAGAAAAATTCTTTGGCGGTTATTTGGTCCTATATGCGAAGAGGGCAAAGGAGGAGGAGGAGAAGATTCAATCGTGAATTATACGAGCTGTACCAAGATGTGGATGTAGTCCAAAAAGCCAAAACACGTCGACTACACTGGCTCGGTCACATCGAGCGAATGGACAACAACGCTCCAGCCAAGAAAATCTTCGAATCCCAGCCCCCAGGTTCGAGACGACGAGGAAGACTGAACCTCCGCTACAGGGACCAGGCGGTTATAGACGCAAGAGCGCTTGGTCCCAACGACTGGAGGGAGCTCGCGAGGGATCGCAACCGATGGAGGACCGCAATAACTCAGGCAGAGACCCTCCATGGATCGGGAGCCGGTTAAGTAAGTAAGTAATTATTAATTTATTTATTCTCCACTGCTAAACTTGAAATATGTATATTATTGAAATAATTGGTTATGTTGAGACCATGTTCTTACTTCAGTTATTTATTATTGACATTTTTTGTGGTAAAATATTAAGTCTATTTCCTAAAGTCGCATTTCAGCAAAAAATTCTAAGACACACTGTCAATATTTTAAAAATTTATAGCCCTGGTAATTTCCTTCAAGCTAAAAAAAAATTACGACGATATCTTTATTTGCTTACGAGCTATGATTTTTGCAACCAAAAAAGTCAATATGCGCCACTGTGCGGTGGTACGGTAAGCCAAAAACGTAGTTAAAACTTATACGTTCCGTGTAGCTCGTTACGGTTACACATTTCGTGTAGCAACTTCCATTACGGAAGATTGTATTTAAGACCCTGTTTACATAAGGAATATTGCTTATTACATCATTACTTATTAAATTTTATTTTATCCTCCCTAAAATCCATTTTCAGAGTTGACATTTGAAAATCCGAAAAATGTTATTTTTAATTTTCGGCAATTAGCTGTTATTTGCAACGAAATTTCTCGATACGTCAAAAATTAATTTGTCCCTTATCTGTCATACCATATTATGCCAAATCTCGAATCAAATATTCTATACCTATTACATAAAAATGTAGATCGTTCTCCATCTGTCAAGACTTAAACTTTTGATGACTAATTGACGGTGGCAATGGATTAAAAAGAATTTGGTTTCCCCGCTTATATTTACTTTATCAATTTCCATTAGATACATGATGGGAATGATGTCAATGGATTAATAAGTCTCTGACAGGGGGAGTGAGATAAAGTACAGAAATCTCAAAAAAAAATAAAATGCACGACTGGGTCGCACGAACTTGCTCCTATGTAATCGACTAGGAATTTAAAAAACGAATGTTATTAGAGAAAACTGTTCATAAGGATAAAATGAATTTTTTAAATTCTTTTAGTAGTAAGAGATAAAAAACAGAATGCTATGAAAATATGAATTTATGCAGGAACAAAAATTATAAGTTGTTGTAGTGGTTCCTTAAAAAAATAAGCTTTTACATATGTGCAAAATTTTTAAAACATTTTTAAGAAAAAATTTTGGTACGCCAACCTTAAGTTTTTATTATTGTACGAATAAAAGTCTAATTTAAAAAAAAATACTTTGCCGTTCTTGAGATATCGAATTTTTCAAAAAAAATGACTTTTTTTTCTAAAAATTGAAAAAATATTTTTTCTTAAGTTTTAAAATGCAATGTTTTTTAAACTTTTTAGGAGCTTCTTTATAAAAAATGTCATTAAAATCCGTTATGCCGATAATGAGAAATTCAAAATTCGAAAAAATCGTTCTATGGTAGCTACAGTCAGTAATATCTAGATTTAATTTTTTTTTATTTAATTATAGATCGTAAAGATTAATCAAAATACGATTTTCGAAAACCATTTTTTAAAATTTGTATGGAAGGTCCCGTTAGTTTTAGATAAAACAAAATTTTTTTTCTCAAATCTTGTAGATTATGTTAAGAAACTTTTATTTGTCAAGTTTGAAAAAAATCCAGCATGGGGTTTTCGAAAAATTGAGTTTCCAAAAAAAAAATTTTGATTTTTTTTTAAATCCAAAAAATTAAAAATTGAAAATTTGGATATGTAATAATATTCAAACTTTGGAGAAACTTTGGCATAAAAAAAATGATTTAAATCGGCTGTACCGTTTTCGAGAAAATCAAAAACAAAAAAATGGACCCAGGGGGGCTACCAAAAATAACATTTTTTTGTAAAATTTTTTTCAACCATTAGCTAGTTTTAACCAAATGAAATTTTTCAATTTTTTTTTTTAAATTCTGTGGTACAGTTTTTGAGAAAAATAAATATTTATAAAACTTCGAAAAAAAAATCGTATGGCAGGTACCGTTATTTTTGGTCTTAAAAAATCAAATCAAAAAACGTCCGGGGGGAAAAAATTAAAACCCATATCTACCAAGTTTGAAGAAAATCGGCCGAGCCGTTTAGGCTGTAGTCGAACCGACAGACAGACAGACAGAATTGCGAGACCCACTTTTTTGATCTTCGCTATCAACGTAATGTCAACTTTGATGAAAATCTCGAGTTCGATTTTGTTTCCGAATGCATAACTTGCCTTATAGTACCTATAAGTCGCAAGTAAAAATCGGAGTATATTTAGCTCAGTGTGAACATCATCTATAGCAGACAAAAAAAAACAATAAGAGTCCGATTGTCAAGCCTAAACCAAATCTCATTTTCCATGAACTTCTCGAGTTATGCAAATAGTATACGAGTAAGAAAATATATCAAAATTAGTTGTATAATCAATAGCGGTAATTCAGGTGGATATTAGTGTTCAAGTAAATTTCTTTATCTTAAATTTCATCTATGCTCTTAGTTGGTCCGCCATGGTCAAAATTCTAATGAGAAGTGATGTTTGACAGCATGTTTGGCAAATGTCAACGCTCCTGTTTTTTATTCATCAAATATTCATCATACCGTGCTTGTCAAACAATTTTGAGAAAGTGAGCGCCCCTATTAATGCTCCGAGAAAATAGTTGTAGTGTTGCCGAGGTTGAGAAAATTGGGGAGTTAGCGTTCTTTCTTAATTCTGGTTTGCTTTATTGCTCTAGTATATTTCATTTTCTATTTGGCGTTCACTCAGTGAAATTCGCTTAACTGAGTAGAGTAAGGAGTGCGAAGAGATAAGTCCTTTTCGCTCGTACAAAGTTAACTTTTATTAAAAATCGCTGTGTTTAAAAGCACCAATTGCATCGAAAGGTAGCTAAAAGAGAATCAGAAATTAAAAGTTGTTTTCGTGTAAAAGCAGGCTATTTCGTATCAGATAACATCTCTGTTTTAAAAAAGGTGTACAAATTTAATATTTAGGCCTATTCGGCGAGATCTTTTATTCTTCTATTCTGTTATTCTGCTATGAATTTCCATACAAATGTTTGAGCTGTCAACAAATCTTTTATGAATTTTAATTTTGGTATTCAGCACGCTAAAATCTGTTATAAAATCTGCTAAGAAAACTTTTATGAACTGTCAAACGTTCGAACATAGAAAAAATCTTTTATGAATAGCATTTTTGGTATTCAGCATGCCAAAATCTGTTATGAAATCTGTTAAAAATCATAAAAGAATAAAAGACAAACTTCTGTGACTTTTATCATAAAAGATTTCAATACATACACAGATACGAGTATATCAATGAAAAATTGATATATCATCGTCGTCCACTGTGCAATACAATATTTTGCAAATATGGATGATCTGGAATGAATTAAATAAGAATTAAATTACATTTTTGTTAAGAATGGACGTTTCATAGAACGACGACGATATATTTTATATTTCGTTAACGAAACCTTTTTAAAATGAGACAAATGAAAGAAAATATATTTACACACATACGAGTATTATATAAACATATGTATATGTAAGTAGAGTAGAGGACACCAATAATGTGTAAGAGAAGAGATTACTTTTTTGTTCGTCATCCATTTTAATTTTGTCAGATGAATTATTTTATTTAATCACAGCTGATTATGATAGCAGATTTAGTTCAGTTTCATAACAGATTTCGTTTTCGAAGTTGCATAACAGACTTTTATAAAAGTTCGAGCCCCTGAATACCAATTATAAAAGATCTTTTAAGATGGAAATCTTTTATGATTCATAACAGAAAATCTATAGCAGAATAACAGATGTGGCAGAATAGGCCTAATTGTTTCAAACAACATCACTGTTTAAACATACATATACAGTGACGAGCAAAAGTGGTCAAATGATTTCGCTTTTTTGAAAAATTGATTTTAGTAAGGATTTTTTAATAGAATTAAAATCTTTTTTTATTTTTTTATTTTGTTTATTAAGCTCACATTTATTATGTATAGTAAAATTTTAAAGAAATAATATATTATACAAAAAAAAAAAATAATAATAATTTTCTGGTTTTGTCCAATTATGCACGTTTTAGTTTCAAGAGATTTAACATCGTTTATTCATCGAGAGATGTTCCTCTTTATTGTGCTTTGTTTATTTTACTATTATTTAACAAGTAACAGTTAAGATAATTTTATTTGTTGATACTTTGTTGTGGGTAAATCGTTCATTTTAAAACGTGTAAGGCTGATTATTGTCAAAATGAAAAAAAATTGTAAAAATACCTTCGACCGCGCTATTTTTTTACTATAAAGTGGTGAATCATCGCGTGAAGTGTCCAAAATTTTGAAAATTTCAAAAACTTCTGTGCTTAATATTAAAAAAAAAACAAAAACATCGATGTCCCCCCAATGAAAAAAGGACGGAAACGACTACTTTCTTATTTGGAAGCTAGAAGAATGGAAAGAGAGTTGAGAAGTTGTGGGTCCAAAACACCTTAGCAGGCAGCCCAAAACATAGACAAGCCAGTTAGTCAATGGACTGCACGTCGGGCACTCAAAAGAATTGAGTTAAACGTTAAAGAGAAACCGACGAAGCCTCTGTTTTCAGTGGAAAAAAAAATAAAGCCAAGTTAGCTTTTGCTAAAAAGCACAAACACTGGACCATTGACCAATGGAAAAAAGTCATTTAGTTCGACAAGATGAAGGTCAATAGAATAGGAAAGGATGGTAGATCTTTTTATTGGTCACGTCCTGGAGAACCACTTCAACAACATCAAGTTCAAAAGAGCGTTAAACATGGAGGAGGTTCGGTGATGGCTTGGAGGCTGTTTCTCGTGGAACTCTGTTGGTCCTTTGGTGAAAATCGATTGCATCATGAACAAAGAAAAATATTTGGACATTTTGAAGACAAATTTACCACCTTTTACTGCATCAACAGACTTCAATGATTGTGTAATAACTTTTCAGCAGGACGGAGATCCAAAACACACGTCAAAATTTGTCTCGGAATGGCAGCAGTTTACGACGGTGACATGGCCAACAAAGCCCTGACCTCAATCCAATTGAAAATTTATGGTCAATTGTGAAACGACGCACGGTTGGGGCAGCACAAAAATCACCCATCAAACACTCAGGAGCTTTGGCAACGAATTGAGCTGGAAAGGGGCCGTATTCCAGAGCAATTTCTTCATAATTTGGTGGAAAGTATACCAAAGCGTTGCTCCCAAGTAATTAAAAATAAAGGTTTACGGATTAAATACTAAAGAAAAAACATTGATTTTAAACGTGCATAATTGGACAAGTCTAAAAATCAATGGAATATTTTTTATTTTGCATAATATATTATTTTTTAAAAAAGTTATTATAAAACATAAAATTTAGTTAAATAAACAAAATGAAAAAATTATAAAAAGATTTTAATTCTATTAAAAACTCTTACTTTAAATCAATTTTTCAAGTAAGCGAAAACATTTGACCACTTTTGCTCGTCACTGTACATAAGTCTAACAAACTTTACGTTCCGTAGCGGAAACCAGTGCTGCGTCTGTTATATCTTATGCAAGAACAAAAATTATAAGTCCTTGTTGTGGATTTCTAAAAAAATAAGCTTTTATATAAAAAATTTTTTGAACAAGTTTTTATTACCTTACGAATCTAAATTAAATTTTCAAAAAAAAAATATTGAGCCGTTCTTGCAACGTTTTTCAATTTTTTAAAAGATTCTCTATAAAAAAATTTCGTTAAAATCCGTTATACCAATAATGAGAAATTCGGAAAAATGCTTGTATGGTAGATACATTCAGTAATACCTTAATTTCAAAATTTTTCATTTTAAATTATAGATCGTAAAAATTTATCATACAAAAAAAATGTATCAAAATTTTCGAGAAAAATACGATTTTGGAAAAGCATTTTTAACCTTTATATGCCTTGTATAGTGGGTACCGTTATTTTTAGATAAAATAATTTTTTTTTTCACATCTTGCAGATTATATTAACAAACTTTTATTTATTAAGTTTAAAAAAAATCGAGCCTTGAGTTTTGGAGATGCTGATTTTCTAAAAAAAATATTTTGAATTTTTTTTTAAAACCCCCAAAAAAAATATATTAAAATGACTGGTTCTTATTTTATTTTTGCATTGAATTCGAAATTAATATCAACTGATTAAACAAATTATAGCAATTGATAGACAGTTTGGTATTGTTGTTTTCAATTGAAAAATAATCTACTACTGTAAATACTGAACAAATATTAACAATTAATTGTGAATAGATATTTGACCTTTCAATTTTCAGGTATTGAATTTTCTAAGTTTGTTGTGTTTTTGATGAAATTTCTTTTTATTCTATATTCAGCCGCTTGTGCCGACTGTTTAGCATCTCAAAAGTGAAAAGCTGGAATTCACCTACAAAATAATCCCAGGAGAATCAAAAAGCAATGACTGAAGCGAGTATAATTCACATTTCACAATTTAAATGAATCTAGGTCTAACACGAACTAAAAAAATTATTAATTTTTTGTCCAAAAACCATTCTGTTGTGGTCATTAGAATGTTAGATTTCAAATAAAAACAGTAGAATCTACGTATCAACTACGAATTTGCAGTTTACTGGAAAATTGATAAATACAAATATTTTTGATACCGATAGGTACTATTAAGTTTTTCAGTAGAACAATTTACAATAGATCCTAACTATAGGGATAGGATTCATAGTTTATCAACAAAATTGATATTACAGAGATATTACCCATTCATCAAATTTGATGATTAATGTCAGATAGTGTAATTAGTGTAATTAACAACGTATATATATTTTATATATATTTTTCGTAACAATTCACTTAAAATAATTGCGGAAAAGTTTAAGACCCGGAAAAGTTTCACCCGGAATAACGTTATTATTATTTCCTTGTACTTTGCCGCCAAAGAAGATCTGGCAAACAATTTTAAGCATTTTTAAAAATAAAAACAAACAAGTTTAGTGCCTCTGGTTATGAAGGCTCAATGCCTTGTCATGAGAAAGTGCTGGCAATCTTTGAAGTTCGGAGTTGGTAGAAGATATATGCCTCGATGAATCCCACACAGGAATGATTGAGGGGGTTGTTTGAATTGTAAGTCACTTGGATCTACAGGTTTTCCATTATCTTGTCGAGGCACAAATTTTTTTTTGGGTTTCACTATTAGTTTCACTTTTAATTAACGTTACGACTAATATCGTTCTGAAGATACTAAGAAAGACTTAATAAAGATATTAGGAAAAACTGTTTTTGCCATCAGTAAGTAATGTTTTTTGATTTCTTTTGTTCCATTTTTTTCTGTAAGTAATTTGCTCCTGGCGCTAAAATTTGTTTGCTACTTTATGGTTACCGAAAAAAATCCATTTAATTGTGAAATGAACACTCGGCGTCAGTGGACTCATTAATTTGATTTAGATTTAGATGCAAAAAAAAACATTGGCGCAAAAATGTATACAGCCTAGGGATACTACTACCAGTCTAATTTTAATGTAGCTTACTAACTTTTTGTTAATTTTAAACAATTGTAACTATTATCGTTCTTAGGGTGTTTTTTTATAATATTTTTTTTTCAATAAATTGCGTCTGAACGCACCTAAACCAATGCCAATTCAGGTAAAAAACAAAGCAAACAGACCTTTTTTGACGTTTTTAAATGTCAAAGATTCATAGAAATTAGCACGAATCTAAACAAATGAAATAGCTTTTTGATGATTTTACTTCTTAATAAAACGTTAGAGAAAGTATGATGGTTAACTAATTGAAATTTGCAAAATCGTCGTTTAAACCAAGTATCATACTAAAATAGTTTTAACATTTTCCTAATCCGACCTAAAATTAAGTCTCTTAATTGATTTACTTAATTATATAGCTTCAATAAAGTGCAATATTCAACTATTAATTTGTTTTTGTATGTTAATTCATCAAAAAACATTCCCTCCTTGAAGTATTTTTAGAAAAAAAAAATAATTTTAAGAAATGGTGCATTATGAACAGGTTTAAATAATACGGTATTCAGACATTCAAAATAATTGTGCATCGCCATCTCCTTTTAAATCTTATAAAACTTTCCTAAGCGCTCGCACTGTGCTCAAAAATTTTAAGTGTAGGTAGTCAAAATCCCTTTGGTGCGCAAAAAAATAGCATGTACCGAAATGGCTCATAGATACCTAGATAATCACATAATGCTTTTCAACTAAGTTTGTCAAGATCACCCGTTACAGTCCATATTTCAAAACCAAAAAAAAAATACTATCTGAGGAATTATATTTTTTAAGGAAGTTTAAACGTTTAAAGTTCTTTGATATCTCAATCCGAGTTTGTGTTGTATAAGCAAATATAACATAGAACTGCTTGACCTGGCCTCCCCCCTACTCCAACGAAAAGAGATCAATATATTTTTCCACATAGCATTTTACGATCTTTTCTGTCATAATTGCATTAAATCATGTTGTCATCAATGGGTTGCTGGTTTACTAACTACATGTTGTTCAGGCATAACACTAACAACATGTAATTGAGTTAAACTAGTATGCCCAACGAGGATGAACACGAATAAAATAATGTGAATTATAGGCGACATAGAAATAAGACACGGCATTTCTCCGCTTTAGCTCAGCCACCATCCCTGGATATAAAAATATCTGAGACAACCACCAACAATCTCGAACATCGTGCCACACATCTTTCCTATCCTTCTTTCTCTTCATTAACTTCACGCCCGCGTTGTGTTGAAACATTTAAAGAGTAATCATAATCCCTTGAGCGCGGGTAGATTATAAAAAAAAAAAAAAATTAAAGTTTGTTGTTTGATTTTAGTAATACTTTTCCTTAATTGCCAATTAAGCACGTAGGGATTATAAGTTAGGTACAAATCTTTCGCATGTCACCAAGTTGATATATTATTGTAATTTTTAAAACTCATTTTAACCAATATAAATTGTCTTGTAGCAAATGAAGAGTTTAAAAACTTATGCTCCGCAAAGAAAAAAACGTAGGACAAAAACATAGACTTCATTAACGCATTCCGATCACCAGCAGAGTTCGGGAAAGTGGTTATACCAGAAAGAAATACTATTGCAGCAGATCTCCCTGTAGAAGATCACAAAACTAACTTCATGCAGCTTTTTAACGCAGAACAATTCGCACCACCAAATACATATGTATATACACAGCAACTCATCTTTGATAAAGCTTGGCATCAAGCTGTCTTATCGAAAATGCGTGCATTTGGTATTGATGAATCTCTTTTTCGATGGATTAGAAACTACCTTTCGAACTGCTCAACACAAATTTTATTGGATGTTTTTAAATCTGAAGTCTATAAAATAAATGCTGGTGTGCCACAGGGCTCCGTTTTGTCTCCTACTCTCTTTTTTTATATTAATCAATGATCTTTTGTCTGAAACTTCTGCTCCATTAAATTGTTTTGCTGATGACAGTACCCTCAGCGTCTCTTATTAGTTTCCAGATACATTTTCTTGTTGTTCGGATGTGGATTCATCAGAACGGCATCGTATGATAAGCTCATTAAATTCTGATCTTGTTAACATTGTCAAATGGGGAACGGAAAACTACGTAGCATTTAATGCGTCAAAAACCTAATGCTGTCTTCTATCGTTAAAGCGAAATCCTCCCCTTTTGCCGCTATCCAACTAAACAACTCCCAGTGCTCGGTATGTGCATTTCAGACCACCTTGTACAGAATGATCACATGTTCGACGTCGCCAAAAACGCTGCCAAGTGCTTCGGTTTCCTTTGACGTTGCAAGAAATTTTTACCCCTTCTGATCTGGCTGCAATCTATAAAGCCTATAATAACTCACTTAAGTCTCTTGGATAGAATCCAAAAAAGTTTTAAAATTGATAAGTGATAGAACTATAACAGAAATATTTGAATCTCTGGAGCACGGTCGCAATGTTTCTTGTCTTTCTTTATCTTAACGTTATTTTTATAGACTCTGTTCTAGTAAAATAGCCAGCTGCATTTCTCCCCTTAAACAATTTTACCATAATACCCGCTCTTCAATAATGCCCATCAGTTTACTCTTGGACCCAACTTCGGACGTGCGATTAAATTCAGGGATTCTTTCTTTAGCCGCACTACACCAATGGGGAATGCTTTACCCGAGCCTATATTTCCCTCCTATTATAAAATTCTGGCATTCAAAACCAATGTGCATTGATATCTCCTTTTAAATCCTCTCCTACCTTTCTAAAACGTTCGCACTGTGCTCAAACATTTTAAGGGTAGTCGTAATCCCTTTAGTGCGTGAAAATTATAAAAAAAAATGGATAAAAATTGGACTCAATTGAGAAAAAAGAGGGCAATACACAAATCCATAATTAAGGGATGGGAAAAACCGGCCGGTTAAAACCGAAACCGGTTATTTTGTTTCAATTAACCGGTTTTCTTCGGAGATTTTTTTATCTCGGTTAAAATCGGTGTTATTTCTTAAATCTAATATGCGGGAACCGGTTATTTACTTTGACAAAACAGAAATAAAAAAGTGTAGAAAACGTCTATATAAAGCAAGTTCTCCTTGTCTCATAACAAATGCACTTGTGTGCAACCTGCGACGTTATTTACCACCTCCACTTATTCTTTTATAGAGTAATTTAGTGTATTAGTACGAAGGTGAAATTAAAAAAAAAATTATCTAAAAAAACCGAAAACCGGTTATTGAAAAACCCGGTTTTTTCGTCCGGTTAAAACCGACAGTAGGTTAAATCGCCAGGGAAAATAACCAGACAAACCGAAAACCGGTAACTTGGGAATAACCGGCATCCCTACCATAAGTAATAAAACCCAAGGTGAAGATGGAATCCCGTTTGAAATTTTCAAAATTAAACAGAATCCTTGAAAGAACTGAAGTTCTTCATAATTTCCTTAAGTCAATCATATAGCCATAAAAGTCACAAAAAAGGTGACTGCGAAAATCCTCATAATTATAGAGGTATGTATGTATATACATTTTCTATAAATCGGCCAAAATTTTTTTCAATATTTTTTTAAAGTCTTTTCCTGCTGGTGGAAAAGAATCCGATTTTGCATGAGTTTTGAGCTAGCTAGTTTCAAGAGACAACTGTAGATCAAATATTTAGTTGATAGTTTAGCAGAGATCTTTATGCTTTCTTTGTCGATTTTTTAGCAGCTTTCAACTCCATAAGACGTGAAGCTCTCTTCTAAAAATTATATAAGCTTCGAATATCATCAAAAATGATAAATGTATTGAAGGCCCTGTACCAAAATAATAAAGCTCCTATCTGGGACGGAAAATGTCTCTCCGAAGATTTCAAAACAACAGTAAGGTTAAGGCAAGGTTGGCTTCTTAGCTCACTTTTATTCATCTGATACATAAACGATATCATTATAAAGGTGGAATTACGCTCCGTTGAAGAAAGATTACAAGTTTGCTATTGGCAGACGAGTTAGTGTTCCCGTTAGAGACAGTTGAAGACGTGCAGGTTATGATCAACAGATTAGAAAGTTATTGTAAGAGTTGGATTCTTATTATATGTCAACCTGAACAAATCTAAAGTTATGATTCGAAGAAGTGATGGAGGCAGGTATTGACGGGTGGAGAAGAGGGCGTTTCAATGCTATGAATGCTGATTACCTCGAACTCCAACATGAAAAAAAAACATCGTCAAGCCAAACTATAAAATGTTTAGTAAGTATTTAGAAAAAACAAAACACAAAATTTATACATTTGTCAGATATAATCAAAATTAATACCTATTTGAACACAAAGTATTTCAGTCTGATAGACGGCTTTCGCCCAAACCAAAAACTCTTTTTTGGTAAAAAGAATTCTTTTGTATAATTTTCATAAGTCAATAAAAACTAGGACTAAACAAAATTATCTCGACTTTAATGGTCTCAGTTCTAAATTCACCACATTTAATTCATTATGTTTTTGTTTATTTAATTTACATAACAGTGTTGAGAAAGGTCCTTCGAAAATTCAAAGCAAAAGAAACGATATCCAGCGATTGCACTTAAGTTAAAAATTCTTCAAGTTTACCCGGGGTAGGTATCTTCCTTCCTTCTTCTCATTCTATTCGTTCCTACATTTCAAAGCGAAATTATTATCATCCAGATTCAATCTCCCTAAACACTCATACCAATGAAGATATGAACACATAAACAAGGAAAAAAAAAAACAAAAAAACAATACGTCTAAAATAAACCATAAATGTCTACAAATTACCCTCGACACACGAAAACAAAAATAGTCCAGCTATGGGAGCATAAAGGACCCCTCACAATATATGTAAACGCAATCACACTATTAGTGAACAAGAAAAACAGGCACCCAACAACCAACCCATTAATTTCGCTTCGCCCAAATCTAAGTGAAAAATTGCCAAACTCAGAATTGAAAGGTGGCGTGTCAATATAGTCAAGGATTGCAGCACAAGCAGCAATGGACATTAATAAAAATAAGTATTTTATTTCCGACTGAAAGGGTTAGAAGGAGTCCTTGAAGGGATTTCTTTGAATCGTCATCCTTTAACGTCACGAATTCCCCCCACAACCGCCCACAAGTTGGAACGTTCCAACATACATAATGCATGTACATATGTCTGTATGAACTGAAAAATGAAAAATCACAAAAAAAGTCAATGAATCATGGAAAAAGAAACGGAAAGGAGTGCCCCCACACAAAATATAATCTGAGAAGAATTCCCTTCGGCCGTTCGATTAATGATAAGACTCAATAAATTATTCACACAATTCTTTTGCAGAAAGATTGTTTCGTTTGTTCTACCCATTTGTACCTTTTGGCCTTTTTTGATTTTTGTGTTGTATTCCTCCGAAGGATTGTTGTGTATTATGTCCGGAATTGATAGAGACAGCGGCAGGACGTATGTTGATGTTGAAGAAAAAACCTTTTTCGGCTTTCGTTGCTCCAGCAGGTGTATTAGTTTGTATCCACAAAAGGTTGCTTTCAATAGTGTGGCAACAGTGCGTATACATAAACATACAAGTATCCTTCTTCTTATTTAACCTACTCCCAAGAGAGTTGAAGGCCTTCGAACAAACCCACAACAATAACGACAATGAAAAAACGAACCAACCAACGAACTTTGCAACTTTTCCAATTATTTTTTATGTATTTTTTTGGTTGTTGTTGGGTTTGTGTGAACACTTTCGATAGATGTCACTATCTCTAGTGACAAATCACTTTTTAGATGACACTGGCACTGGGGAATTTTCCAATTTTTATATTTTGCCTTTCATCTGACATCCCCCACTGAATGAAATTTTAATTACAACTTGCACAAAATTGCGGGTCGAGTTAAAAATTTTACGAACAACACAAACAAGGATACCTCCTGCTCCTACAGTGAATGTAAAAACGAAGAGAAATCCGTTCGACCGCCCGGAACGTATCGGCGAAGGATCAAACAAATTAAAGTTCCGATAAAAAATCCACACCGAAACGGGACCGCACAATGTTGACCGAATTTCGTTCTTACGTTTTGGGGGCTTTTTTTTATTTGGTAATCCTTGTTTTTATTAGACAACCGTTATGAAAATAACATACGCGCAAATAACTGTACTACCACGATGTGCATTCAATGTGAGACTACTGAAATTCGAAAATTTTGTAGTATTTAAAGAGTCCTTATCGATGGGTGGAGCTTTTAGGGCCTTTTTTGGGTGGTCTGCAGGAGCTTCGCAGAGATAAGTCCCAAGGGTTGGTTATGTGAATCGTAGAACTACCATCCCCAAATGAGTGGTTTTATTTTTAAGAGAAAATGTTCTTTGAGACCTGGCAAGAGCATGCATGGAAAAGTTCAATGTCCGAAGAAAATCACTCGATTTTGAGTGGATTCAGTGATACAAAATTGAGTAACTTTGGCAAGTTTAAGAGAAAGCAGGTCTAGATTGAGTAAGGGTATGAACTTAAGGCTCTAGTTATATGAAAGCTTTGACATTAAGTCCTATTCTCTGAAAAGGAAGTCACGGAGATTGTTATTGCATCAGGTTTTTTTTTCTGTATTATATGTATTATGTCAAGGTCGGATAGATTAAGTGACAACAATAGAATTAAAAGCGTTACATCACGATAAGAAATAAAATAAGATCTTCTGTGTGCACCATCGAATGAGTTTTCTCAAGAAATGAAGATTTACACAATATTTAAGCCTATTGATTAATAATTATTCTTAAACTTCTTGAGTGACATCAAGTCATTAGAAAGATGAAATTTAATGAAAGATTATTCTATTCTCCGAATATCTTATCTTCCTCAAGGGGCCAGAGTTCAATTATTAATTTTTCTTAAAAGCTAAGAAGAATCAAAAATATATATGTATTTATTTTTAATAAATTTAATTTACTTGATTTGTAAATTACTGAGAATATATTTTACATATGTAAAGGGTGGTCCAACCATAATGCATGATGTTAATGTTAATTGTGAGTCACACCTTAACGTAAAGTTTTTTGCCCAACTTAATTTGACATTTCTCTGTTTCAGTGTTTGACAAATTCAACACGCGAATATGCATTTCGTGTACTTCGTGATTTTTTTGGTCAGCATAATCGACGAAATTTGGCCACAATCGTTAGAATTGTGCGCAAATTTCAGCAAACCGGGTCTGTAGGAAATGTAAAAACACCTGTGCATGCTGGCTCAGTTCGTTCTGCGAAAAACATTGCTGTTGTTCGCGATACTGTGGCAGAAGAGCCGTCAACCTCGACACGTTGTCGTGCCCAACAATTGAACATCACTGATGCGAATTTTGAATAAAGATTTACAATTACAAGGTTCAATTGACTCAAGAGCTGAAGCATACTGACCATTTCAAGCTTCGTCAATACGCCGAATGGTATTATGATTACCCTTTAAATCTTTGAACACAGCGCGAGCGTGAAGTTAAGAAAGAGAAAGAGGGATAGGAAAGATGTGTGGCACGATTTTCTGAGACTGAAGGTTGTTGTCTCAGATATTTTATCTCCAGGGATGGCGGCTGAACTAAAGCGAAGAAATGCCGTGTCTTATTTCTATGTCACTTTTAATTCACATTATTTTTATTCGTATTCATCCTTGTTGGGCATACTAGTTTAACTCAATCACATGTTGTTAGTGTTATGCCTGAACAACATGTAATGAGTAAACCAGCAGCCCATTGATGACAATTTAAGAAGGTTTTTAATGGAATTAAAACGACATAGACGACGGCAGGGATCTGTTGGTTGAACAGACAGAAGTGAATGGTTACTTTACAAAGAAAATCGTCTTCAGCGACGAGGCACACTTTCAGCTCAGTGGATTCGTTAAGAAGCAGTATTGCCGCATTTGGGCAAATGAGAGTCCACGAGTGATTGTTGAAAAGTCGATGAATCCACAAAGAGTGACTCTTTGGAGCGGCTTATGGGCTGACAGCGTCATCGGGCCGTACTTCTTCAAAAATGAACAACAGAACAGCAGTTACCGTGAATGGTGTTCGCTATCGCGAGATGATAACTGACTTTTTGTGGCCAGAAATTGAGGATATGGGCCTGTACGATATGTGCTTCTAACAGGATTGTGCCACTTGCCACACAGCCAACGAAACAATGGCTCTTTTGCGCGAGAAATTCAATGTCCGTGTTATCTCACGTGCGTCGTGGCGATGTTAATAGTCGCGATCATGTGATTTGACAACGTTGGACTTCTTTCTTTGGAGATAATTAAAAGAAAAAATGTACTTCAATAAGCCAAAAACAATTCAAGAGCTAAATGATGAGATAATTCGGCACATTAACGACATTAAAACTCAATTATGTATCAGAATCATTGAAAATATGGCCCATTTGATAGAGGTATGCCGCACCAATGCCGTGGCTAGCATTTAGGCGATATTTTGTTTCACAAATAATTGTCATAGATTATTCTATCATAATAAAAAATATTAAGAGAATTCCTTGAAAACTTTTCCGTTTTATTTACTATTAACATCGTGCGTTTTCGTTAGACCACCCTTTATAAGGAAGTCAAGTACTTGCTTACTACTAGAAGATCCTGGTAGTTTCTTATTTTCAGCTCAAATTATGGGCTAGAGGAAGTTGGGATATTGAGATATTCAGAAGTGGAATTCCCTTAACAACAATTTAATTTTTCATTTCATTTAAAAAAGCCTTGAGATAGGATTTAGCGCAAAACTAATCACCCTATCGAACGGTGTATTAATTTTTGTAAAGAACGTCAATCATATTTGACATTTGTGAACTATTCAGCTGCAGTATATACAAACAGACATGCAATCTAGCGCTATACTCCGCAAGAGCATTGAATAATTATGTCGATTTTTTTGACTAATAAAATCGGTCCGTGATGCTAAGCTACTCGACTTCACTCGATACACAGGAGACCATGCAGGGCTGGCCGCCAGTGGACTGGTCGTTCGGCCGAGAATATCGCAGCTGAGAACGTTGAGAACGAAGAAACATTAACCAGACGACGAGCCACACAATTGGACATTACAACACGGGCCCTACAGCGAATTTTATTGAAACTAACACAAATGTTGCCGTACAAAAGCGGTTTCTGGTCGCGTAATATTCCGTTTTGGTGATTTGGGATGGTTAAATCGGGCGATCTTGCTTTTGAGCTATATTTGATGTCGCGGGCTTATGCCAGCAATCCTTAGACAATCGCAGCCCTTAAGGAAAATATTCGCCAGGAATGCGAACATTTATCCGCGGAAATCTTGCGGAAAGTCATGAAAAATGCGATAAGACGGGCACAAATGTGTGTTAACACTAACGGGAGCCACTTAACGGATTTCAACTTCTCCGATTAAAACAAGGAAATGTAAAGGTCCTAATAAAGATTTCCATCACTCAAAATCATTTTTTTATTTACGAGTAGTTAAAATGTAATTCAAAAACCAAATTAATAACAATTAATAATAATTTAATAATTAAATAATTAAAAAAAAAAAGTAAATAAAAATAAAAATTAAGGTAATTACTGAACAAATAGAGAGTGAAAGTGGAACGCTTCGTCTGGGTCCTATAGGTGATTTTGTTTTTAAAAAATTAATACTTTATTGAATTCATCTTGTAGCTTACGGGATGTAAAATGAAATTCTCAACAAGTATCTAACACCTCCATAACTGTTTCTTGTTGCATTTTGTACATGATCATTCCAGGCAGTGGCGGCTGTACCTTAAGTGCGCTCGTGCGCTGAACCACCAATTCAAAAGATTTAAAAATTACAAAATATTACTGCATCTTTATTTTTAGATTCCCATATTAATATTTATTTTTTAAACATACAAGAACACAAACAAGTAAAATTTCCAATTATGACGAAACAATGTAAGCGCTTTGCTTTACTATTAAGACTTCCTTTCCCTGCAAATAAAAATTCTCGTGCGCTTCGGCGAGCGCACGAGGACTGCTAATATAACTTGTATGAGTTACAAGCAAGTATCCCTGACACGTGAGACAAAAGATATTTCATTGAAGTGTATCGAGAAATTAGCCTGCTCTCGTGCAGCGCACGAGAACCGAAGAAGATTAACTACAGCAACCGATGTTTGACTAGAATGCGCTGCGCCTGCGAATATGTAATATTGTTTCGCTCTATCCGTGACTGGTTAAATAGTGTAGGTTTGTAGGGGTTAGGTTAGTAATTGTTTTTTATTAACTTCCCATAGGGAGTTATTGTAATCGGTCCGATTTGTCAAATTGGAATTTTTGACATTTCTCGACGTTTCAAGGTCCCTAGAGGCTATATCAATCATTTTTAGAGAGATGTCTGTGTGTGTGTGTGTTCGTACGTTCGTACGTTCGTACGTCCGTACGTTCTGGTACCATTTTTCGTCGTCGATATCTCAAGAACGAGTAAAGATATCGACTTCAAATAAATTTTGTTTAATAGATAATAACTTCGAAAGAGGCTGAAAGGGCGTTTATTAAAATTCAGTGAGTAGTTTTTTAACTATAACGGTTTAAAAAAAAAAGTAAAAATTTTGGTTAGTTTCAAATATCTCACGAAAAAATAATGCTATTGATTTCAAATAAGATTTAATGTACTCATTATAAGGTCGTACAGATTTGGTATGAATTTGGAAAAAAATTAACATACCGTTATTTTTTTAAATAAAAAAAACTGAAAAAAAAAATTTCATAACCTAGATATTCTAAGAACGGAAAACAATTTGAAACTCAAAATAATTTTATTTTACGAAAAATAATGTGTTTGACAACTGGTGAAAATTTCAAAAAAAATCAGTTTACAGTTTTTTTTACAAAAAATAAAAAACTATATAAAATTCTATTGAAAATTGGTAAAAATTGTTTTTCGACTCAAATTTCTCGAGAACTAGTAGTGATATTGACTTCTAATTTGGTTATTTTATACATAGTATAATTTTGTACAATTGGTAAAATGTTGACAAATATTGAATTAATAGTTTTTTTTTAAACAAATGGGAAGTTATCAGTGTGGGTCGCACCCAGCCTCTTTTTTTGGTTTTGGTTCGATTCTCTATTGTGTACAGTGTGTGGTGTGGGATAAAATTAGCAGTGATTAGGTATATTTAAGACAGTAATAAATCTTTTTAAGATAAAGTTACCTGAATTCACGATTTGACGCATTTAAGTGAAAAAATAAAAACATTATTCCTTGCTAAATGTAATAAGTGTGTCAGTTTTATACATGGTCGAAATTCTTCGAGCAATTATACAAAATAATAAAAAATCGACATATACATGTAAGTAGGTATAAGGCTACTTGAGAGCGGGAACCAGATAAGAGTTCATGGGGGGTCAGATAAGAGTTTGTAGGTACGGTGCGGTTGCGGTTGGGTTGATAAGAGTTTGTAGGTACGGTGGCGGTTGTGAGATAAGAGTTTGTAGGTACTGTGGCGGTTGGGTTGATAAGAGTTTTAGGTATGGTTTGTTTTAGGATTTGTACATCTGTTGTGATTGATAATGACAAATAATATGTATGACGTGTGGAAGTGGATGCGGTATTAGATTGAAAATGTGTTCGTCTTGTGTTATGAGAATAGTATTTTATGTTTATGATTCATATTTTGAAAATGTATGGCTATTTGTGAGAAATGTACTATGATGAGTTGATGATATTTAGGCAGGGGCGGGGGTCGGAATCGTGGGGTTAGGGTTGGGGTTGGGTGGGAATGGGTTTGCTTGATTTGGAATTGAGTGGGTTGTGTTCTAGGGTGGGATGGGTGGTATGGGTGGAATGGTGGGTGTGGGATGGGTGGTATGGGTGGTATGGTGGGTGTGGGTGTGGGTGTGGGTGTGGGTGTGGGTGTGGGTGTGGGTGTGGGTGGGGTGGGTATTGCTTGTGTGTATTAGGGCGCGCTTGACGATGGCGACAAAGACTTTAGATAAATTATTTGTGGTTAGGTGAGTGTTAATAAATGCTTGGTTTGATAATGACTTTAGATATTTTAGGAATATATATATATATATATATATATATATATATATATATATATATATATATAGTATGTCAGGGGCTTAATTGAATATATTTATAGTTTAACTTTTGTTTGAGGTGGACCATTAAAAAGAGCAAAAAAAAAATATGTTTTGGTGTGAAAGATTACGGGAGGGAGAAACATTCTGTATTTGTGAGTCCGGATGGTTGGAAATAAAATTTACGGATCTAATATTCTATCGTGAAACACTGAAATTACTTGTACAACCTGAATATGGAAGAGAATGCGTGCTGTTTCATTTGAGAAGTGGGGAGGCAATATCTCCTATAATCAATCATAGGTTACAGTTTCAGTCCATGCAACATGTGCGGTTTAGACTTATGGGTGAGAATATGCCTTTGGAAAATATTAAATAATATTATGAAACTAAATTATCTTTATATAGGTGGGGAGTTAACACTGAGCGGATCGATTACACCTAATTCGAATGTCGTGAATAGAAAAGAGAGTGCATATCCAGTACTTTGTCCGTTTGGTGACACAGAATTACTTAATGATCCTCAAAAATATAAACAGAAATTACATAGAATTGACCAAGCTCATGAGACATTTCAATCACATGTTTCTTAATATTTATGTATATATATATATATATATATGAGAGAGAGAGAGAGAGAGAAATAGAAATATTTAATAAAATTGATATAAATTCAAATCTTGAAGTGATTTTGTATCATTATATAATATACGTTTGCAAAGTAAACATATTTTTCAAAATGCTGTTTAACTCAATCGTTTTATGTGTGCTTTCAATTTTTCCTTCACTAATTATTACTTTACCCTTACCGTTGGATATAAAATTACAACAGCCAAATATAACTGACAATCTTTCGTTTTCGTTGAGCTTACCTAATAATGATACTGTACAAATAGGTTTATCGTTTCGATTATTAACCTTTACAAATGGTGCAAATTTACTTAATACTACAAAAACGGGCACAGAGATATTTCAAAATGATGATGATACATCATATGATGCAGCAGTTAAGTCAACAACAGCAAAAACAGTGCACAACATTCTGGAGAAGAAAATAATAACCGTAGAGGAGGCAATCGAGAGTTTTAGGCAAGACTTAATTAAAAAAGAATCCGAGATATCGGGAATCATTCAAAGTAAAGACGTTTTTTATAGACATTTCAAACTTGAATTTGATGATGATAAGGCTTTAACAATTCGATGTTCGTATGATAGCAATTATAATTTGCGCACACTCAGTATCAAATGCTATGAATATCATGAATATGAAACCGAGAGAGTGTTAAGTAATGGAGAAGTTGAGGTCTTTATGAAGGAGGATCTTGAATATAAAACTGATGTCGAATTACTGGACTTTAAATCAATGAAACAAACATACCAAATGAATATTTCTTAAGAAAATTGTACATATGTACATATACATTTATTTGTCAATAAAAATTGTTATTCAAAATACACAAAAGAAGTAGTATTATTATTTATTTTTTTCTTTAGGGATAGGTATCCAAGAGTTGTGATCTGATGAAAAACCCAGCCATTTTACAAATATTTGATCTTTTTTCCTTTGAAGTACTTTTTCGATTAGATATGTATCGGATAACTTGGTTTTCTGTAGTTCCAGCTCATAAAATCCGCCTTTAATGGGTTGGCCTTGGTAGTCTTCCAATAAGTATGTCAATGGATTAGTACGCTGCACTTTGATTATCTTAAAGATTTCCGTGGTCCAATTCGGTGTGTATCCTTTATCGAAAACATGTTTGTATTTGCTTATTCTGACAAAGTCGCCCACTTTGAACTTTGGAGTAATATGGATTTTAATGCGATTATAAATTTTGGAGTGTAATATTTTTTCGTTTGTAGCATTGACTTCTGAAGGCATCATCTTTATGGTACGATGTTTGGAATTATTGTATATTTTTGTTAGTTTTTCTATAATATCAATCCATCGATATGAACCATTTAAACTGAATTCCTTCCACATAAGAGTTTTTAGAGTACGATTAAATCGTTCGACAATTGAGGCTTTGAGTACACTAAATGTAGAGTAATGATTTATTTGATATTGCTTCATTAGATTTTTAAAATTTGTATTAAAAAATTCTTTTCCATCATCTGTTTGTAAATTTTTTGGGTGACGACCTTTATTAAATATATCCTTCATGGCGGTAGTAACACTATTTCCTGTTTTATTTTTAATAGGAACCGCCCAAGCGAATTTAGAAAACGTATCAATAACTGTAAGAAGGTATCGATAATTTTCATTATCAGAAGAGTACACAACCATTTCGACTAAATCAGCTTGCCAGGAATCATCTATCCCCTTGATAATAACACGTCTTCTTGTGAAATTCCTTCGAGCTGGTTTATGTAGTTCTTCGACAACGTTTCTTATACTCATCTTGGAATTGAATGATAAAAACAAAAGTGTTTATTCTTTTTATGGTTGTTTATTTATTCACATATTTCATATAGTACATATACAAATAACTACGTTACATTTTGCTCATATTATTTTAACCTTTTTTTTATACAAACACATCAATTTTTTTATTCTTAAAATTCTATTTTCAAGCATGTAACATGCACATGTATCTGGCCCGTCCTGACATAAGTTAGAAGACCAAGGACAGTTGTAAAAATGACATCCATGTTTTGTGGTTATGGTAGATATATTAATAAACCTTTTCAAGAAGATTATGCCATTCAATATTTCCTCATGATGTTCTTCCAGTATATCATGTTGATTTGATTTTAAAAACTGTAAAACTTCATCAAAAATCAATGAAGTATCTATACCTGACATAATAATTGTCTTGTGCATATACTAAGATGGTAAGCTGAAGACTGAAGTTAAAAAGTATTACTGTCCTTATTCTCACTTATAATTTCGTATCTGTTCTTCATATCTTCCATGCAGTCAGAAAGTAGTTTCTGAAATTTTTCAACAATTTCCAATTTAATATATTCTATAAGTCGATCATATGTGTCATCAACATAATGCTTAGTAGCAGCATCTTCCTCTTGTTTCGGTCTTTGAACATTTGTTAGTCGTTTAAAGGTTATATCGTAATCATCATTTTCTGTTTTTAAAAATCCCTCCCCTGCTGGTCCTGGTAAACCTCTCTCTCCTTGTTTTCCTCTCGGTCCCCTCGGAGGGGTTCTATTTGAAAAACGACCAAATTTATCAACACTCATATTTCTTTAGATTTTAATGTTTTTATTCAATAATATTGGCTTCTTTAAGTTCTTCAACGATTGAAACAATTTCATTAGAGTGATTGTTGTTACCAGCCTGTTGTGAAGCAATAAGAAGCCTCATTCGATCTACGAGTTCATTGGGATTATCCCAAAATATATAGTCTTTTTTCATTTTCGATAATTGCATTAAGCCGTTTCCTGAAGGAGAGTGCATTAGTGGTGATAGTGACGTAGTAGTGGAAGTATTTGTTGTCAAGTCGAATAATTTACTTATAATTTTTTTATACTTATAACCCCGATTGCCGTGTACTTGTCTTTGTGAGTCATGAGCAATTCTATGTGCATTGGTGTCAAATAGTATAGTCTTGTAGTTTTGTAAATCTTCGTTAGTGTACATATTTGTATTGGGGTTTTTCTTAAATATAAGCTCATACAATCCATTTGTCCCTTCGAAGGTTTTATTTTTAATTTCTATATCTTTTCCAATGATTTTGAACTCTGCATTACCGATGTACCATTTCCCATCTCTTAAACGTACACCATATGTCTTATCAAGGCTGGCGGAATTATTCATAAATAAGTCTGTATATTTTTTAGGTGTCTCATGAAATTGTTCTTGTGACATTCGTTTTGCAAAGCTACTATGGCGCAACTTGTTCTTTGTTCTTTTTGGGGTATCAGTATCAACAGTTAAAATGGGTGAATCATCAATAGAAGTGTTAGGCGTAATGAATTCATCGTGTGAATATTTTCTCGTATCATTTTCTTGTGGTTGATGTGGTTGTTCATAGTCTAGTTTTTTCTTTTTAAAAGGCCGCTCGAGAAAGGTACTTTTATCTTGCTTGATACTTGATTGTTTTACTAATTCATTTAGTGGTTTCGTAAGTGGTTTGAAAGTTTCTTCAATTTGAGTTTCGTAAGCTTCCCTGCCAGTCTTTAGAGCTTTGTATTTTTTTCGCAGAGCATTAGTAGTTTTGATTAGTTCTTTTGTTAATTTAACATCTATATTCATAATGAATTAAATTTTCTTAGAGAAACAGGTGGTGAATAAGTTTCGAAGTCGTTGAAAGAATCGTTCAACAGGTTTTAAACTGAATCTGATATTGAGGTTACTGGTCTTAACTGAAGAATACTGGGTCTCGAACTGGTTTGAACTGTTTTTTACTGCTACAATCTGCTCACTGAACTGTTCTGTACTGCTCTCATAGAACATCTCTTTAGGTATGATATGAAATTAAATGTGACATCCTTTTTTTATAACATAAGGAAACAGTCGAAACCTTTTCTATAACGTCCTTCATTTATAGGACTTTCTTTGTCAATGACCACAAAGCCGTAGTCTGCATTCCAGCATTCTGCACATACCTTTTGAAATGCAGTGAATGTCATATCTGAATTGATATGGTCATTATAAATGTGTTTTAAATTCATATCATCTTGTTTGAAGATGATAAGGAAATTTGCATTGTCTCGAATTAGGTGTTTGGGTATTCGTGTGTACGTTTGACACAAATAAAAGCTATCGAGGCCATGGTGTCGGCCCATACTAAAGTATACTCGGATTGTGTCTTGTTTTTCACAAGCAATGTCATCAAAAATAAATATAGAATTAGGCTTGGTCTCTTCGACTGGAATAACATCTGCGTTATTGGAGAAAGTGAAACAACCCATATTTTTGATTGGTTCTATGGCTTTTTGCAAAAACTCATACTTTGGCTGGTGTAAAGATTTAGAATATATATAGATATTTTCAAATTTCAATCCATTGGGATGATGTAACAAGCTCATCATGACATTTGTTTTTCCACAGTTTGAAGGGCCTGTTATTAACCCTCTTATACTATTAGGGAATAGTTTGCCATGTTTTTTTCTTTCAATATTTTTAGACAGTTCCATATTTTGTACAGGTAACTGACATTGCTGTTTAACGAAGCGCATAGTGATAAAGACTAAATTTTCCTATAAAATGTAAAGTTTATATTCAAAATTTTCATTTAGTTTTCAATTGTTCTTAAGTAACGATGTTGATGATGGTGAAAATCTTATAAAATGTTTGATTATTCGAAAAACCCCATCAGTCGGCGAAACGTCGTCGTGAAGGGAAGAGGATTATTGAATTCTGTAATAAATAAACTTCCGATAGAACTGCATTTACCTGGTTATCAATACTGTGGCCCAGGAACAAAACTCCAAAAACGTTTAGCTCGAGGTGATTCAGGAATTAATTTGCTTGATCAAGCGTGCAAACAACACGATATATCTTATTCAAAATTTAGCAATACATCTGACCGGCATATTGCTGATAGAATTTTAACTGAAAAAGCTTGGCAACGAGTTCAATCAAAAGACGCTAGTATAGCTGAACGAGCAAATGCACTATTGGTTACTAATCTTTTGAAGGCAAAAACAAAATTCGGCATGGGTTACTCTAAAACTAACAATGAAATGCCTAAGGGGAGAGCGAAAAATAAAAATGTAGTTAAAGAGATCAAAGTAAATAATAATAACAAGATAAGGCCACCTTCGTTTAGAAAAATAATGAAAGTTATTGGAAATAATCTCAAACGCAGAAAAGTACTTAATCTGGAAAAAGCAATTAAAATAGCAGTATCAACTGCCAAGAAAACCGTTACAAAAAGCAGTAATAAAGTAAAAACACCTAGAGTTATTGCAGTACCGAAAATTGGTGGGGCAATTCCATTCCTTGTTCCACTCTTTGCTGGGCTATCAGCTCTTGGAGCCTTAACGGGAGGGGCTGCAGGAGTAGCCAAAGCTGTTAATGATATAAGCTATGCTAAGAAGGAACTGGAAGAGAAAAAGCGTCATAATGAAAAAATGGAATCCATTGCAGTTGGACACGGCTTACACCTTAAACCTTATAGAAAGGGTCTTGGGCTTTATTTAAATCCACCAACAAAAAATTTTTAAGTTCGCTACCCAAGCGTGCATTAACTGAAATAGATTTGAGAACTTTTGCAAATAAATATATTTCGAATTTTCGAGGAGTTTTCATGCGAGATAATTTACCGAAAACTAAACCTCTGAAAAACGAGTGTGGAATTATAAATCTCGATTCCTCAACTGGTCCAGGTACACATTGGGTAGCATATAGCAAAAAAGGCAAACAAATTGAATATTTTGATAGCTTTGGAAATCTTCAACCACCTATGGAAATCATTAATTATTTGGGTGACAAAATTAATTATAATTATAAAAACTATCAGGATTATGACTCTTTCAATTGTGGACATTTATGTTTAAGATTTTTGTATGATTCAATAAATAAAGAGATTTAAATACATTTGATTTCATTGAGTTTTATATCATCATGGCGATGACACTTACACTAAGCGGGACAACTTCTATTCTTTCAGCAGAGTATTTTCCAGTTCTGAACCTGGATCAAGACTATGTTTGTGGATTGATTGATTTCCAGACGTACAATTCTATACCGAATGTTGATGTGCGTAACAACTTTTTCCATGTGGGGGAACATGAAATTAAAATTCCTACTGGGTCGTATGAAGTTGACGCCATTGCAGAACATATATCTGCAGAATTATTATTGCGAAATACTACTATTGCTGTAGACATTGAAGCAAATAATAACACCATGCAGTGTGAAATTCTAAGTACCGAGAAAATATACTTCAATAGGGATAAAACTATTGGAAAATTATTGGGTTTCAGTGAGCGTATTCTTGAAGAGAATAAGACTCACATTTCTGATTTACCTGTTGACATAAACAAAGTAAATGTAATACGAATCGAGTGTAATATCATAACAGGGTCTTATTTTAATAATACCCCTATGCATACAATACATGAATTTTCACCAGAAGCAGGATCTGGGTATAAAATCATAGAAGTTCCTAAAAATGTCATCTATTTACCCGTGAATACCAGGCGAATAAGTACTATAACATTAAAACTTGTAGACCAAGACGGAGACTTAGTAAATTTTAGAGGAGAAAAAATAACAGTGCGGTTGCATTTAAGCCCAAATCGAAATAATGTTAATCTATAATAATTATATAAAAGAAACCAGAGTGAACAGTTCAATTAGTTCTACTCGAACATCAAAACTGTCAACAACTAATCTATCACCTGAAAATAAAGCCTATCTCCTTTCGTTAGGATTCAAATTAAAATTAAAATAATATGGATGATATACTTAACATTACACATGGACCGGGCTTTGATAACAGCATATCAAAGTTTGAATACCACAGTTACTCGTCCTTTCTTCAGTCCTTCAATCCAAGTGATGAAATACGTATCCCCATACAACAACAGGACTTATGTATATTACCTAGTGAAAGTTATATTTATATTGAAGGGAGTCTAACAAAAGAAGATGGAACTCTTTCAACAGGAAAATTAACTAATAATGCAATTGCTTTTCTTTTTGAAGAAATACAATATGAACTGAATGGAGTGAATATTGAAAACAATAAAAATGTGGGAATAACATCAACCTTGAAAAATTATATATCCTTAAACGAGAATGAAAGTAAAAGTTTAGAAAATGGATCATGGACTGGTAACAGCAGTAGTTTTTCTCCTGCATCTGGTATTTTTAATTTTTGCTTAAAATTAAAATATCTCCTAGGATTTGCTGAAGACTATAATAAGATCATAACAAATGCAAGACATGAATTGATTTTGATTCGCACTCGATCTAATGAGAACGCTTATTTTTCTAAAGATAACGAAGAATTAAAACTCTCAATTTTTAAACTGCAGTGGAGAGTTCCCCACATAACCTTATCTGATTCTAATAAACTAACATTATTGAAACAAATACAATCATCGAATCCAATTCAAATACATTTTCGAAGTTGGGAAATGTATGAATACCCAACACTACCAACTACCACTGATCATGTATGGACAGTTAAGACTTCAAGTCAACTTGAGAAGCCAAGATATATTATCATTGCTCTACAAACTGATAGAAAAAATCAACAAAATAAAGATTCTAGCAAATTCGATAACTGTGATGTAAGCAATGTAAAAGTTCATTTAAATTCCGAATCTTATCCACGCGAAGATTTGAATGTTAGATATAAATTGGACCGATATGCTGTTCTCTATGAAATGTACAGTGAATTTCAACATTCATACTATCGGAAGCAGTCAAAACCTCTATTATCGCGACAAGATTTTAAGGATATCGCCCCAATTATAGTCATCGATTGTTCTCGTCAAAATGAAACAATTAAAACTGGACCTGTGGATGTAAAAATTGAGCTCAAAGCACTAACGTCAGTTCCCCCCTTAACGAGCATGTATTGCTTGATTCTTCATGATCGTATAATTGAATACAGTCCATTAACTGGGGAAGTACACAAACTTACTTAATAAATTGGGTGACTAATCAAGTTTTCGAGTTTCATGGATGTTATTATCATGGACATCCAGTATGCATGACCAATAGAAGGAATGAACCTTTAGAAGGAGATAAGCTCGATACTTTAAATTTAAGGTTTGAAAGAACGCAATCTAAAACAAAACGACTTAGATCATTCAAATATGAGGTCATCGAAATATGGAATTGTGAGTTTCAAAGAAAACATTCAATGATGAGCCAGGAGGATTTAGTATTCTTGAGAACACATCCTCTTATTGAAAAGAAGCGCCATTTTCTCCCCAATTACAGTTCCCTTCCTTATGGATTCCAAAGAAAAAGTATATCATCATCAAATAACCAATTAATAAAACTATAGTATAAATAAAAAGAAATAATTTTAAGTATTTTGTATTGTTTTATTTGAATCAGGATTTTTTAGCTTCACAAATAAACTTTTTTAATAGATAAACATTTTGGAGTGCACAAATCTTTCTATGGTATTTACATTTTAGAGTTATTTCTGGATACATATTTTTCAGTTCTTTAATATTTGGACATGTGTTGTTGCTGTTGTTGCTGTTATTGTTGTCTTCTAGGTTCACGACTTCCACATTTGCGTTATTGAGTAACGACTGAAGCCATTGTTTCTTTTCGGAGCCCTTAACGAAAACGACTCCAGTTTGAATTTGTTCTTGAAGAAATAATTTAACTTGGTGAAAATTAACGTCTCCTCCATCCCAGGTTAAACCGTGATGGTTTTGGTGTAGCCAACGAACCTGCCTTTTGAGATATAATGGAAGATAATTAGAGCTGAATGGTGGTGTTAGTATGAAGTGCTGGTGATGTCCATTGAAAAGCACCGCTATTTCCTTTAAAATAAACTCGTTGTTTAACCCTCTAAAACCTTGGAAGTCCGCAAAGTGGGTATCCATGTTTAGCCAACTAGTTTTATGCTAACGAACTGGTAAGCGGTGCCGGCAATGTTAATTACAAATGCAAATTTAAATAATAGTGCTCCCCTTTTTATATGCCTTAGCTTGAAAACAGATAAAACACAAACATCATCCCTTATCATTCCCTCCCTCCAAATATGTTTTATTAATCAGCATAGGCAAATTTAACATTTGATGATATGATGTGGTTTCTAAAAGTTATTATATTATTTTTTAATCATTAAGCTTCTCATCCATAAGTAATTTAACTTTAATCATAAGAACGGAAATACAATTTTAATATTTCCCATTAAAATTTATTACCACTCACCTAACCGCATACACAAAGCAGATATGACACTGTATCGCCTGACAAGATGCGGCTTTTTCAAAGTTATTTTATTTTGTCTAATCAGTAGGCTATTCTCCCATACGTAACATTAACCATAAGAACAAAAAAAAAAAAACAATTTTAATATTTCCTATCATTTGCGAATTTGTATCGCCTGAAAAGATGCGGCTTTTTCAAAGTTATTTTATTTTGTCTTATCAGTAGGCTACTCTCCTATACGTATATTAAAATTAACCATAAGAACAAAAAAAAAAAAAAAATAATTTTAATATTTCCTGTCGTCTGAAAATTTGAATCGTCTGACAGGTTGCGGTTTTTCAAAGTTATTTTATTTTGTCTAATCAGTAGGCTATTCTCCCATACGTAACATTAACCATAAGAACAAAAAAAAAAAACAATTTTAATATTTCCTATCATTTGCGAATTTGTATCGCCTGAAAAGATGCGGCTTTTTCAAAGTTATTTTATTTTGTCTTATCAGTAGGCTACTCTCCTATACGTATATTAAAATTAACCATAAGAACAAAAAAAAAAAATAATTTTAATATTTCCTGTCGTCTGAAAATTTGTATCGGCTGACAAGATGAGGTTTTTCAAACACACCCACACCCACCATTCCACCCCATCCCACCCTAGTAAGCCCCTGACATACTATATATATATATATATATATAATATATATATAGATCAGGCACGAGGCGTGACTTTTTCGATAGCGGAAGCACTGAACATAAAAACCAAAACTGAAATACCTTTGAGATTCAACCTTTTAAATTCCACTTAATGATAATACACATAAAATAATATACATAAATAATATATTACAGTAAAGTCTAATTAAAAAAAAAACCTTGATGCCTTGCGCAAAGGTTTATCCTTTTTCTTTTAAGGCAAAATTATCTAAGTACGAATTGGTGAGAACTAAGCTACGAGGAGATAACCTTTCTTGTCCACATTTATTTCTAAAAAAATATTTAATTCTCTTAAAACATGAATATGATCTCTCTACAGATGCCATTATTACGGGATATTAAAAATCTTAAGATTCCTTGAAGTTTTTTTTTTGATTTAAAATTCTCATAATTGAAAATTATATTATATTTCTGCTGGAATGTCAAGAAACCTCAGATATTAATATTAGAAATACTATTTTGACCACCTTTTTTTTTTTATAATATCAAAAAATAAACAGAAAACAGGTGGATTGTATTTATCGCCACGAAAATAATTAAAAAACTACCACCTTTTAAATTCATATTTGTTTGTTTTTTGATAGTTATGAATTGCACCTAAATTTGCACACACATTATATTAAAATAAAACTCTTCTACCCCTTTTGTCCACGAAATTAAACTCATTATCAGTTTGAGACAATAAGCAACTCAATAGATACATTTTTGTTTTTCTATCTCTCTTGTAGGAAATTCTCGTAATGCATTCACTCAAGTCATTCTTCACACATTGTGCAAAAGGCAAGAAACGAGACAAATTATTTTGACTTTGGGTTGAGATCTAAGTTAAGTATGTGAAATAATGGAATGCCCAGCTGTTGTGCATTCTATATTGTTTGAGAATCATTTTTTGTTTGAGCATTTTGTGAATATTGGTGAGTGATGTTGTAGGTATATTTTCAGTTGACTTGGAGTGGAAGGGTATTTTGAAATTGAGTTAAGGAGGCGATAATAAGGAATGCATAGCTGTTAAGCATTTTAGCAAGAACTTTCATGAGATTGAGCATTATAAATAATGGAGTGATGTTGAGCATCCTCAGTTGGTTTGCAGTGAAGTTGTAATAAGCAGAGATCTTTATTTCCTTTAGAAATTTTAGTAAAAGATGTTGTCATAATGATGTTGGAATGTAATTTACAGTATAGAGTAAATGAAGATTCATTAATAGATAAAAATAATATAATAAGAAAATGAATACAATTTGGAATTTTGAATTTAATTCCTTGCTAGGTACGATTTTTAAAATGGTTCAACGGAAGCACTCATTCCACTCAATATATGGACGCTTCGTCCCTGATATATACGTATATATATATTCCTAAAATATCTAAAGTCATTATCAAACCAAGCATTTATTAACACTCACCTAACCACAAATAATTTATCTAAAGTCTTTGTCGCCATCGTCAAGCGCGCCCTAATACACACAAGCAATACCCACCCCACCCACACCCACACCCACACCCACACCCACACCCACACCCACACCCACACCCACACCCACACCCACACCCACACCCACACCCACACCCACACCCACACCCACACCCACACCCACCATACCACCCATACCACCCATCCCACACCCACCATTCCACCCATACCACCCATCCCACCCTAGAACACAACCCACTCAATTCCAAATCAAGCAAACCCATTCCCACCCAACCCCAACCCTAACCCCACGATTCCGACCCCCGCCCCTGCCTAAATATCATCAACTCATCATAGTACATTTCTCACAAATAGCCATACATTTTCAAAATATGAATCATAAACATAAAATACTATTCTCATAACACAAGACGAACACATTTTCAATCTAATACCGCATCCACTTCCACACGTCATACATATTATTTGTCATTATCAATCACAACAGATGTACAAATCCTAAAACAAACCATACCTAAAACTCTTATCAACCCAACCGCCACAGTACCTACAAACTCTTATCTCACAACCGCCACCGTACCTACAAACTCTTATCAACCCAACCGCAACCGCACCGTACCTACAAACTCTTATCTGACCCCCCATGAACTCTTATCTGGTTCCCGCTCTCAAGTAGCCTTATACCTACTCATGTAAATTGTTGTTTTTTTGCGATTTTTAATCTTAATACCTACTTAGTGAGCAAGTAAAGTGCACCACCTGTTCAACAACCCACCAGCCGCCACTGATTCCAGGTGAAAGTTTTGTTCAAAATGAAACCTAAATTTTGTATGGTAGACCTGAATGGAATCATATGACCATTTATTTAAATTGGGGCAAATGAGAATCATTTTAATATCTTCTGTACGAGTACCTATATAATTATGCTTTGCGATTTAAATGGGTTCAAAACTAAACTAACTGTCCACACATGTATGCTATTTAAGTCATCATTTATATTGCTGGATGCATCTTCCAAGAAGACAAGAGGAAAATACCAATAGATCTGCAGATGGTCAGCATAAAGGTGGTACCTGCTGTATTTAGTAGCATTAGCAACACCGTCAATAAACATGCTAAAAAGTAGTTGTCCCAACAAGGATCCCTGAGGGACAACCACTTTTAGATCTAAAAGGTCAGAAACCAAGGCTCCAATGCAAACATGCAAACGGTTTATCTACGGGTTATTAGATCATTTTTAATTGAATTGATATCTTTATTTATGAAATAAAATCGAGTGGTTAACTGGTTTGACCACTGCTCTGAAGTTTTCTCACTGATGCGCTTGTTGTCCGGAGTAAGCAAACGCGGCACCCATCGCGCTGACAGCTTTTTTTATGCCCAAAATTTCATGGAGGATATGACCCACGCTGTCTTTTGAGATGCCTACTATTTCAGCTATCTCGCGCACTTTCGATCGGTGGTCTGCCAATACGAGATCGTGGATTCTTGACACGTTTTTCTCATTTTCGGGGAGCTTGATATTTCTAAGGCATTTGATAGAGTTTGGGACCAGGATCTCTTATCGAAAATGCGTGTGCTTGGCATCAACGAAACCCTTATTCTTTGGATTAGAAATTACCTTCTATATCGTTCTAAACATGTTGTATTCAGTGGCGTACGCAGAGGGGGGCTTAAGGGGCGTCAATAAGCAGAATTGCCGCATTTGGGCGAATGATAAATCCAAGAGTGATTTTCGAAAAACAAATGCACCCACAAAGAGTGACTGTTTGGTGCTTTGTTTATGGGCTGGTGGCATCATCGGGCCGTATTTTTTCTAAAATGAGGCCGGTCAGGCAGTTACTGTGAATGGTGTTCGCTATCGTGAGACGATAACGAACTTTTTATGACCCGAATTTCAAGATATGGATATGGACGATATGTGGTTTCAACAGCACTGTGCCACTTGCCATACAGCTAACGAAACAATGGCACTTTTGCGCGACAAATTCAATGGCCGTGTTATTCAAGAGCTAAAGGATGAGATAATTCAACACATTAACGGCATAGAACCTCAATTATGCCTCAGCGTCATCGAAAATTTGGACCTTCGGATGGAGGTGAGCCGCTCAGGTCACGGTGGCCATCTGGCCGATATTTATAAATCAAAATTTCATAATAAAAAGAAATGACAACAATTTCCTAAATAATTTGTGTTTTATTCAAAATCAACATCGGCCCTTAAAATTTAACCACCCTTTAGATGTACTCTGCTTAGATGTACACGTTGGAAGTGAACTTGACAAACAGCTGTGTGTATCGTGAATTTATTATTTTATTTCTATGATTTCTATTTCTACATATTTTCTATTACTATTTTCACATGCAAATAGTCGACTGATTCACATAATCTCTTCTGATGGCACTTCTAATTAATATTAGCTTTCAAATGCTATATTTTTTACTGTCGGACGATCAGTTTAAGTATATTAAAAAGGAACTAAAAAAAATTGTTGACGTATTAATACATATATACACTATACAGGGGGTGACCGCCGGGAAGGTATACTACTTTGTTTTGCCGCCATTTTGGTAAACATTACTCTTGACAGTTCATATTTGGCAGTCGTGATTATTATGGAAAAATATTCGAGAATCCAACGTATTTTAATCGTTAAAACATTTTATCAAAATCAATCATCGATTACTGTGACGATGAGAAAGTTACGTGAAATATTTGGGAGAAACAACGTGCCAACAAAACGCACTATTTATGGTGTAATGAATGATTTCGAAGAAAGAGGGTCTGTAGGTGATAGGCCTAAGTATGGACCACAACGTACTGCAAGATCGGCTGAAAATATTACTGCTTCTCAAGGAAGTGTTCAAAACAATCCATCAACCTCAATTTGACGCTGTGCTCAGTAGCTTGGTCTTCAAAGAACAACTTTGGCCACAATTTTGCACGAGGATTTGCATTTGTTTCCATTTAAGATTCAGTTGACACTAGAGCTTTTCCAACAGGATATTACAGCTAGCCCATGACAACACCGATTTTCATGAACAAATCATAATGAGTGACGAGGCACATTTTCATTTGAATGGATAATATGTGAATAAACAGAATAGTCGGTTCTGGGCAATGGAAAACACTCAAATTATTCATCAGTCACAGTTGCATCCATTAAAAGTTACAGTCTGGTGTGAAATTTGGTCAGGAGGAATCATTAGACCTTACTTCTTTGAAAATGAAAACGGCGTAACGGTAACTGTGAATGGGGAGCGATATCGTGATATGATTGAAAACTTTTTAACGCCACAACTGCATGCTTTGGGCTTGATTAACATGTGGTATCAACAAGATGGTGCCACATCACATATAGCCAGGATTATAATGGAATTACTGCGAGACCTCTTTCCACAACAAGTTATTTCAAGAAGTTGTGATGTTGATTGGCCTCCACGGTCACCTGATTTGACTGCTCCGGACTTCTTTTTGTGGGGATATCTGAAAAACAAGGTTAATGCAAACAAACCAGAAACGCTTGAGCAACTGAAACAAAATACTCATGATGAAGTTAATGAAATACCGCGTGAAATGTGTGAGAATATAATGAAAAATGTGCTCAAAAGGGCTCGCATTTGTGAGACTAACAGAGGCGGACATTTACCTGATATTGTATTCCATACATAATTGCTGACATTAAATAAAACATTTATCAATATAAGATCCATTCTCTTTCATTTAATCAAAAATTATAAACAAACAAAGTAGTATACCTTTCCGGCGGACACCCTGTAGATAAAGGTCTCTTTAAATAGAAACACTTGAGCGCGAGTGAATTATAAAAAAAAAAATCCTGGGCAGGGCTCATCAAAAACCGATATGCGAACACGTTCAAACTCGTTATACTACAGCATCCAAGAGCTCTTTGATTTCGCTGCGCGATTTCCCTTCCAAAACCAAGAATCAAATCTACGACTGATATTGCTCTTTTCCCATTTTTCTAGAATTCGCGGACAAGCTTCCTTCCACACGTGGTCAAAACAAAACTACAAGTGCGATTCGGCTGAAATTTTGACAGTAGCCATCGAAGAGAATTTACTAGACGATAGTAAATCTTTCTTGTGATACGGGCATTATCGGTCCGCCCTCGTATATCTACACTGGATTTTCTTATTTGTTGTTGTTCATGAATTTAAAACTTAATTTGTCAATATGGTATTTAACATAGAAAAATATTTTTGATATAATTTTAAAGACAAGAACAATACCTTTCATTTGATACCAATGTCGCTTTTCTAAGTAATTTTTCCACACGTTATGAACAATTATTTGGAAAAAAGCTGAAATCTTTATTTCGCAACCGGCAACTTCAAGCTCAATTATGTCGACTTGTACATCATTGATTTTGAAAATATTTCACTCACATAACAAGCTCAACGCCACCTTTCATTTGATACCAAATTCGTTCGTGTTCACTCTGCGCCAAGACTTCATAGTAGGAATGTCCATTTACTTTTTTAGTGTGGTACTTAAGAGTTAGTTTGTGCGATCCAGTCATGCACTTTATTTCCTCGTGGTTTCTTTTTTTTTAAATGGAAATAATAAATAATTTAATTAATTTATTTAATACAGAAAATTGAAATTCATGAATAAGGAAGCAAGAGACCTTCAATAGATTATTAAACTTAATAATTAAGATTTCTGGATATGGAAAACAATTTTTGAAAACTTCCAATTCTTTAACTGGTCTTACTGACCACAGTTCTCGAAATTTCTTATATTCGTTTCCAGATACATGTCCTTGTCCTTTGAATGAGGATTTAGAAAGGTAGCATATGATAATAAGCTCATCAAGTTCTGATCTCGATAGCATTATCAAATGGGGAACCCTCTTACCAAAAAAAAAATCAAATTAGAAATTGACTTAAAAAAGAGTGCAATATTGCAAAGAGTCAATACTTTAAGCAACCAATGCTTGGCAGTAGTCAATTGTAGTAAGAATAAGACCGCCAACACAGAATTATACGCACTTTTTTCGCTGCCTTAAGCTAGCCCTAAACGACGAACATGCTCGCCGAACTTGTTCGTTTGCGTTAGCCCCTACACGCGAACACATTTGGCGAACATTCATTTCGTGTTGATTCTTCACAGAGTAAGCATGTGCGACGCACAGTAGGTCCTGTTCATACTAAGCAGTGCTCAAAATTCAGTCTTGTTTAAAATGCTAAAAACTGTTATAAATAGATACTAACTGCTGTTGAAAATGAAAATATTATTAATAATGAATATAGTTCTGACTTTTAAAGAAGAAAGAAGAAAGAAAACTGCACAAAATTAAAAATTCCACGTGTTTAATGAAAAACCAATGACACCGAGAACAGAGTCAACTTAAATGTACCGTAACTTGGCCATTAGACAGAGAGGAAAGATAATACTGTGTTATAATATTTGTTATAATATTTACATTGATTAGGCATTTTTATTTTGTTTTTATTGACAAAAATTAAAAACGGTATTTTGAGCACTGTTAAGTATGAAGAGGACCCACTGTGTGGCGTTAACAACAAAAATAAGATTTGCTAGCAAACATGGCCCTACATTGCAAACATCGAAGCCAACGAACACGACAAAATCGAAATTTTTCGCCAACAGCGAGCGGCTCGCGAACCAGCCCCTACACGACGAAAACATAGCGAACACGAACAAGTTCGGCGAGCATGTTCGTCGTTTAGGGCTATCTTTAGTCACAGCCGCTTTCCATCCTCTCCAATCCTGTGCACGCTGCTTCTATATATCATCTTTAATGGCTTGATTCTTAAACCGGAGGTTTGGTCTGCCTTGTCGCTAAGAACATGGGGGTTGCGATTTGAAGGCTCTCTTGGCTAAGGCATCACTGTTGTCCAATAGCTCGATCTGGCCTAATTCCTGTAGTTTTTTTTTTATAATCTACCCGCGTTCAAGGGATTATGATTACCCTTTAAATGTTTCAACACAGCGCGGGCGTGAAGTTAATGAAGAGAAAGAAGGATAGGAAAGATGTGTGGCACGATGTTCTCAGACTGTTGGTGGTTGTCTCAGATATTTTTATCTCCAGGGATGGCGGCTGAGCTAAAGCGGAGAAATGCCGTGTCTTATTTCTATGTCGCTTATAATTCACATTATTTTATTCGTGTTCATCCTTGTTGGGCATACTAGTTCAACTCAATTACATGTTGTTAGTGTTATGCCTGAACAACATGTAATGAGTAAACCAGCAACCCATTGATGACAATTTTTAGAAGGTTTTTAATGGAATTAAAGCGACATAGACGACGGCAGGGATCGAACCTGTCATCATGAGGTTGACAGGCGAGCACACATCCATCGCGCCACGGCCACTCCTTAAGTAGTGAGAGTATTCGAGTTATTGAACTACTTTTTCATTCATAGTTGGATAGGCTATGAAATGTCATTCGTAGACTTGAAATTGAATCCTGTTATAATTGCTTTAAATTCAATGAAGATGGTGATTCTCATATGAAAAGTCATAGATTTTTCGTATCGATGGTCTAAGGTAGTTTCCGAGCCTGGAGATGTGAGATGCGCCTTGATATTTCTTTCACTGCAAAGGATCGAATTCTATGCTAATTGGATAGTTAATTCTATAGTTAAACAATTTATCAAAATCGTGTTCTATAGGTTCTTTTACTTTTATTGGCAAAACAAAATACAAAAACCCATCTACAGACTCCGCATGAAACTCTAGGTACCAAGGAATTTCAAATCAACCGCTTAGATTGCATAAGTCATACATACTGAAAAGGCCCTGCAGGACATATTTTGTTGTCGATTGACACAACATTTCTTAGAATAAGTACAACATCCATTTCGACTCATAACTTACATATATCATGTATATCTATTCAAATACAACCAATTTTGCTTTAACACCCTTAATGTGTCTTTTACCTGTTGAAAAAATTTCGGAAAGTTCTCTTCTCATTGCCAAAGAACGTTTGCGGACACATGTTTTTCTCTAAGGGTAAATTGCATGAATTAACTCTTCCGCAATTTAGTCAACATACGAGTACAGTGCACCTGCCTCACGCATTTTTTGGTGGCTAAAATAAACAAGCTCTCTATAAACTTCCCATAGGCTTTCGACCTCTTTTAAGAGCACAACAATTTTCTAAAGATATAAAATTAAGAGATATTTTTCATAGAAAAAAGCTTAATCATGCGTCCTTGAAGCAAACAAGCATACTGGCAAGTAGATTCTATGTTTTACTCACAAAGGAGCTTTTCGGCAGGTTATCATAAGAGATAATGTGTATTCTGAACAGAATTTTTGCTGACAGGTGTACATCACTATAAAAGGCTCGTTTTTTTGCAAGTCGGTAATTTAAATCCAATAAGAAACTCCTATCTACGGATTTAGAGAAGATGATTTTTTCGGAGCCAAATTTTTAGTTCCGATTTCTGAAAGATTTGAAAACAAACGTGGAATTGTCTTTCCAAAATTGAATTCCACATTGAGAAGGAAGAACTGATGATATTTATCTATATATTTGTATTTTATTGTAGCAGAATATTTACACATTATTTTTTCTTAACCTATATTGCACAATTTACAGAGTTATGATATAAATCCACCTTACAACACCTGACAACTGAAATAAAGGAAAGGACAAGACAATCAAAAGTTTTGAAGGAAAAGCTACTTAAGAACCTTCATTAAACAAAAACAAAAACAGATATAAAAATATAATATTTATAATGGAGTAAGAATAAGTTGAACGACGGGTGGTGTAGTAATTTTTCAGACCAGGCTTTAAGCTTTACAATTATTAAATCTACGCATAAGAGATAAATGACAGTAAATTCATTGATAACAAATAATATAAGTACTTAAATATATACAATGAAAAATAAATATATTATAAATAAACAAACGAAGCAAATAGGCAAGATAATAAATAAATAAGTAAATAAATAAGTAAAGAAATAAAATAAACAAAAACAATTTAATAAATAAATAATAAATAAACAAAAAAAAAACAAAAAGTAAGCAAATTAGCAAGTAAAAAAGAAATAAATAAATTAATAGAAAGAAAAATAAATAAAGGACAAAAAAGAAATATTTTTTTTTACAAATAAATAAATAAGTTATTAAAATTAGCATCACAGAATCAGTCTTATTTAAAATAATAGAGTGCTATAAAGCTAAGTTTGAAATTAGAATGTTATCTGACAATATGCAAGTTGTAATATAACGTTCGTTAAGTTTATCAATTCTGGTTGCTACCAAATCCATATTTGAGATATCGTGGAGTTCAGAACTTTGTTTTTGGTTATTTGAAGACTACGGATATGACTAGATGCATACTTACCCAATGCTGGCTTATGAGTGCCTGCAGGAGTTTTTTTTAATTACTTAATTTTGATTTGCGATTTATAAAGGGTAAAGTGTTTTGATAGTTAAGGTTAAATTTTTTAATTACCTCTTGGACATGCGTTGCAAAAGTTAATTTTGTATCGAGGTTTACACCAAAATATTTAACATTTGAACACCATTCAGTGCTCAAACCGTTTACTTGAAAATTGTTGCTTGATAGACAGTGTCTTAGAAGCATTTATTTTAATCTTTCAATCGAAAACATAATTCAGGGCAGATTGCAAGTTTTTTTCAATATTGAAACCAATTGAATCCTATGAGAAGATTCAAGCAAGTGTCTTCAGCGAAAATAGTTTTTTTCGCAGTTTACAAGACATGGAATATCTTAAGTGAAAATAGTATACAAGATTGAGCCTAGCAGCGATTCCTGAGGGACACCTGCTACGATATTATAAATACAAAAGTAGCAATTATTATTGACTGAAACTTCGAAATTTCTTTCAGATAAAAAAGATTGAATCATTTTAACTAAGTACATTGGAAAACTAAGTCTAAATACTTTGCGTAATAAAGCATCATGCTAAACTATATCGAACGCTTTTTCAAAATCAAGCAGAACCATTCCTAAACTTTTCCCTCTCCTAAAATTAGATTTAATATTATGTATGTATTTTGTTATTCTATCAATTTGATGGACTGTACTATGTTGGGCGCTTAAACCATATTGTTTAAGTGGTAATATTTTATTTCTTGATAATTGTGAAACAATTTTACTTTTTATTACTTGCTAACAGAACTTAACAAACTCATTGGCCTATAATTGTTTGGTATATTTGCACTTTTACCGGGCTTTAAGATTTGTAAATTTTTTGCAGTTTTCTATGCTTTAGTATCATGACCTCAGACAGCAGTTAAAAAGAAGTTGTAAATATTTAGATCCTGATTTTGGCAAATTCTTTAGGATCAGTTTCAAATCCAGCAGATTTTATTGTTCTTAAATTTACAAGTACATTTTTGACGTCTCCAAATCTAATATCTTCCTAAGCACCATTAGAAGAACTTAAATTGATAATATTGACTGAGTCACCACCGTTTCAACTGTGATATTAAAAGGAATACCACTAGTTACCGAATGGTTATCGAAAAAAGTTTATGCAAGCCTTTTTACTGCTAGAAATCAATAAATTGCTTCCTAGCTTCAAAGCTGGAATGAGTGTGTTTTTATTTTTAATTATTTTAACCATGTTCCAGAATGGTTAGCTTCCTTTGTCCAAGCTCTGAAGTTTCTCATTCCAAGAACTATTACAATTTACAAAAATAAACGAACGCTAAAAACGAACTGTTCGGAAAAGATGGCATCAATCCCGAGCACCTCAGGACAAAACCATTTTAAACCGCCTCTCGAATGAACTCAAATATACTATCCTCGACTCAAAAAATCGTAAGATTTCTAGCTATCTTGAAGGTCTGACTGCAGATAAAAATACGAACTTTTCATTGTCGAAAGCTATAAAAGATGTTAAAAAGCCACAAATACATTCAGCACCAAACAGACAAAATAATGGTGGATGGGCAAAATCCGATTGAGAAAACGCCGATTTATTTGCTGAACATCTAGAGGAAACTTTTAAACCTTTTTACGGTCAGGCGTTGATGAACATGGTGATATCCAACTGCCATCTGAAAACTTTCTTATTCGGAATATCAAGTTATCAGAACTTTATCAAGCTATTAAAAATCTTGAAAATAATAAAGCTCCTGGGTATGACCTAATAAATGCTCGCGTGCTTAAAGATAAGATAAAGATTTGAATAAGAAAGGTGCCTTAAGTCTAACATAGGTTTTTTTTTATTTATGATCTTCACGTCGCGTCGTCGGCTTGAGCAGTGCTAACGGTCGTTGGTTCGTGTGGTGATGAAGAGGTGGGTATGGTAGATACAGGTCATTGTTGATTGCTGGCTGGTCTTTTGGTAGCTTCAAACTCTGTTGTGCTGCGTTCCCGCAACATCATAGAAATTCCCGAAGCTGTCTTCTCCAGTTATTCCAAATGCTGGGTCCGTCATGGAGAGTATCAGGATATATAGGCTTCGTCCTCATATATGCCTTTAATGCTAAGCCACTTATGAACCTTAAACCGCAATTCAAGAAATTCAGTTGTGAATATTTTGTTGTAACTGTAATGTAGAGAGGTTTCATTTTGTTTTTAAACAACACCACGAATTCGATTATAGTAAGAGAGTAATTCTGCATCCGAGCTATTTCCATATCAAAGAATTTGTCCGTAGTTCATCAGCTAGAACTGGGTTTTCTATTAACAAAAACTATTGAATGGCAGGCTGCCTTAGAAACTATGCCATGTTGTTTGACAGACAAAAACCTTCCTACGTATACAATTCATTTCACATCCTAGTGAAATATTCTCTGGAAGATGCAGTGCTATTTTTCATGTATTTTGGAATTTATTTTGCTTCTTGTACATTCGAACTCGAGAAGAATTTTTATAGTTTTGTGCTCAGGTCCAGAAAATATCTGGACTTTCACTGAATTCTAAACAGGAAAGGTTTGGTCGATGACGATGGATTCTATCTATGCAATGGGCCTCTTACAAGACTGAAAGGAATTTTTTGGAATTTACTTCGTAGATCCTCATATCGCACCGTGTTATTTTCTAGTCAATTTTTGACTCAGAAACTGACATCATGGTATTTTATTTTGCTTTCGGAAGAAATCGAGATATTTGGATGGATTTCAGATGTTTCAAACGAATACGATTTCACACGCTAATTTTCTTGTTTAAAATTCGTATTTTTGATTTTCTTTTCGAAATATCGATAAAGAGCCTACTTTTCTTGCGATATAGTACTATAGGGCAGGTTCTGCATTTGGAAAAAAAATCTAACTCAAGATTTTGATCAGAATCGACATAACGATAATAGAGAGCACGAAAAAAGTGCGTCCGGCAATTCCATCTGCCTGCCTGTATGTCTGTACCTCGACTTACAGCCCTAACTAATACGAGTATAGGGGTATTTTCTTCAAACTCGGTACTTAAGGGTCTTCGGTGATTCCCTAGAGGAGGAATTTTTTGCTTAGCTCCAAAACTAACGGTACCTTTAATGCAAAATCTTATTTATTTCAAAAAACGGCTCTAACGATTTTGAAAAAAAAAATAGGTGAGCTATTATGAGCATGGACTATATTTGGTCAAAGAAAATTATAGGAAAAAATTTCATAGAACCATTTTTTTTATTTTCGAATTTCTCATTAACAGCACTGACGATCTTAACCGAAATCTTAATGCAGGAGCTTCTTTAAATTTAAAATAATATTTTATATAAAAATATTCCAAAAAATATTTTTTAGGTTTGTTGAAAAAAATTTTTTTTTTGAAAAATTAATATCTTCAAAACGTGGAAACGATTTTTTTTTTTTAAATTATTTAACTATTATTTATCCCAAATTTTTTTCTTGAAAAATTTTAAAGAAATTTCTTATATATAAATGAATTTAATAATAAAACGATTTTTAAACTTTGTTTGTATGAATTCACACTCTTCCAGAAATCGTACTCCAGAAAATCCGCAAGATGTTTCGCAGACATCTATTCACGAACGTTTGCAACGTTTGCAGCTTTCTTGTGACAGTGGGTGTTACTTTCCAAGTGCTGCATCCATAAAAAAGCACGGATTCTACATTGGAGCGGAACAGTCGAAGCTTGGTCTTTAGGCTTATAGAGTTGTTTCTCCATATTTTGGACAGCATTCCGAACGCAGCTTTTGCTTTCCCTATTCGGCTGGTTTGGTTATATCTAGTTCGGTCCTCCCATCAGTACAGACAATACTCCCAAGGTATTGAAAACTCTCTACCGTCCCAACTGGTTGGTCCAGAAATATCTTCTCCGTCTTTCTCCGGCTTGCTGGAGTTAGACAACTAAGAAGACTCGTAGAACCTAAAACATAGGGCACGTGACATACATAACAATAAGCGATCGAGACATCTCTTTCGTTCGATGTATGCAAAAGCAATCTAAAGTAGTGATATAAAATGATGTAAAAATGAGATTGCTAGATAAGAAAATTGAAATTTTGAACGCTTGGAGGACATCGGTTGTAGTTCAAGCCATGTCCGAAAAAATCTCGGTGCTATACCCAATCTCAGAAATCGGATACATCCGATCAGAAACTGAGCAACGGGTCCCTGGTACTGATTTATACAAATCTTGAACAATGTGATGTGGGGGTCACGGCCAATGACGAAAGGTAGTTGAGCGAATTGACCGTCTCTTATGCTAAGTAGTCTTGGTAAAGCAATGCAATGGACGGTCCTTCCCGGTACCTGAAATTAAATTGCGGGGAATGTCTCTATCCCTTTTGGTGTAGGACGAGAAAGAATAATCGTATTCGGTGCAGGTTGTGGTTGGCTTCGGTCAGCTGTGATCTGCACCTTCATTTGCTTAATTTATTAAGCGCATTTAATATTACTGGTGATATTTCTAAAATAACTCCATAATATTTTAAAGTAACAAGTAAGAACAAACAAGATAAAGATATCTTCCGTAGAGTGATATCTATAAGAGAACACCCTAATTAGGTACCTCGGGGATAGTGATTGCTGAATCCCCCGCTAATTATAGCCCCCATGGAGTAAGGACCATGGAATCACTGTGACTGGGAAGGCCCACTGTAAAGAGAGCTCGAGGTGGCTGATGGTTATACCAATCAATTTACGCGATTGGCTATTGTGGCATGCTGCAATAGTTAGATAAAAAACAATTAGATCCGTACCAAAGGGTAATGAACTGCCTACACAGTACAAAATTTGGAACAGCCTGGAGATGCCTGATTCGCATCACTCCCTTGACAAGACCAACGATGATGCATTTGAGAGCGATGCGGAGAACAGTTTGTCTTGGGGGGCTAGTCTTGCACGAGGCTGAAAGGGAGTGGCTGCCTTTCATCCAGATAAAAAGCAACTGGGACCCTGTCCTGGGCCGTCAGTGCTTGAGGTTAAGCAGTGGGGTAAAGGCTTAACAGCTAGGTATCCACTATAAGCTTAAATTTCTGTCCAGAAATATCTATTTGAGTAGATGAAAAAGTTCCAAGGCTGATCCTTTAGTTTTGCCGTATTGATCTTAATTCAAATTAGCTTTTTTGGCCTTTAGTCCACAAAAATTGGCGTTTCGTCCGGGTGATCTCATATGGACTCATCAGTTGACTTGTGATTTATTTCAGTAGTATATAGAGTTTGTATTATAAAAACCTTCATATAAATATGCAATGCCAGGCCACGGGCAAAAAAATTCCAACATTAATGATTACATTCTAATCTTTGTTGGATATAGTTCACATTGGATTTTTGTCAAAAAATTCATATAAGATGAACTGAACTTAACAAAAATTGCGTATTGACAAGGTCCTCACAAGTCAACTGATGAGTCCATGTGAGATCACCCGGACGAAACGCCAATTTTTGTGGACTAAAGGCCAAAAAAGCTAATTTGAATCAATAATTCAACAAGTCCAATAATAGTGCTAAGTCTTCTACTTGGCTGATTTATTTCAGTAGTATATAGAGTTTGTATTATAAAAACCTTCATATAAGTATTGATCTTAAGCCCGACGGTTTCGGCTTCTCTCTCCGCACTCTTGTTGTCATTTGATGGAGATCCATGATCCTATGAGAGAGTAAGCACACGTCATTCTCGTAGTCCAGATGTTTCAGGTGTGATGAATTCCTCCATTTAAAGTCGACAAATCTGCATGCACCTCATCACTTATTACCAACAGGAACAGTATCGGTGACAGCATACAACCTTCTCTAACACCACTTTAGATTTCAAACTCCTCTGACAACCTTCCTTTATAAAGAACATGACATTTGGATCCTTCATATGTAGCCTTGATAACAGCGATCAATTTATCCGGGATGCCCCGCCTGCGCAAGGCGAGCCAAATAAATTCTCTATTGATACTGTCAAACGCCTTTTCGAAATCGATGAACAGCAGATGAAGTGGTGATCGATATTCAACGCACTGTTCGATGATGATCCGCAAGGTGTTGATGTGATCCACACAGGAAGATCCAGTGCGGAAAAGCTGCTTGTTTGGCGTCAAGCGTGTCTTCCAGGTGGTCTTTTAATCGCTCTAGGACGATTCTTGCTTTAATCTTCGCTACAGCAGGCAGGATGCAGATTCCTCTCTAGTGTTCGCACTTGACAGCTTGACAATCATCCCTTTTTTCCACTCCTCAGGAAAACTTTCTGTTTCCCAAGCTCTTTCTATGAGTGGGTGCAGGAGCTCAGACGATGTTGTTGGCGCTGCTCCTGCTCGTAAGAGCTCCTCTGCAGGGAATACCGTCAAGTCCAACCGCTTTGTTGTTTTTTAGTGCTCTGATTGCGGTTAAGATTTCTTCTCTACTGGGGGATACAGTGCGTATTCGGAAATTTGTTACTACGGACGGATCATTGGGTGTTAAGTTGACTTAGCTAGTGAAAACGCGATTTAAAACCGCAGAAAAGTGTTCCTTCCATCTTTTGAGCTGGTCCTCATCCGAATCTAGCAGTGATCCGTCTATATCCTTTACCAGGTGTTGTTAAGAGCTTTGGACACCTGTTAGCTCTTCGGTAATTCTGTAGACGGTCCTACTGTCGCACCTACTTGCGGCCTCTTCTGCTTCTGTTGCCAATGATATAGTAACGCTTGTCACGTCGCACGCTACGGTGAACTTCTCTCATCTTCATGCGGTACGTAGACTCTAGCTCGTTTCTGCCTGCTGCTGACGTTGTTGCAATGCGAGCTTTGGGCTGTTTTCTTTCTTCGATCGTAGCCACGTTTGCACCTCTTCTGTTTCGAACGTCCTGGAAACTGCTTCTAAATTCCCATTATGTTGATTAACTGTTTCTGACTCATTTCCATGTGTTTATTTCTTTTAGTCATCTTCCATTCCTAAGTGTTTTCAATCATATGAATAGCTGCTTTACTGTCGATCAATAAATAAGCAGGTTATTTCATAGCGATTCTTAGATCTGTCATTATTCTTTGAAGCCAAGAAACTTCTTGTACGCCAGTTACTAAATGAGCAGCAGCACTTCTCATGACAAGAGACACTCTTGGTAAGACGAAGTACACCCGTGAACAACTCTTTTCGACTCACCAAAGACTCTCTGAATAACAGTCCAATGCAGTAATAATTCTGCCAAGCTTCACTAACTAGTGGTTATATCACAACATGGGCGCACATTTCCAAGAACTCCGTCTTTCCTGGACTTCTGTTTAATGACGTCCAACTTTACGAACATCCAACCCGAGTTCCTAGACTTTTCTTGTTTTGCACCCGATAGTAACTCGGGGTGCCATCTGGCGGTTGAGATGAGAGTCAGATTGAATTACAGGATAACAACTGAGCTTATTGAAGAAATAGAAACTCGCTTTCACGAGAAGTCATCAACCTCCGAATCCTTGACCTTGTTCAACGAAGGAAACCCATCATCTGGAAAACTCCAAAAAATCAACAGTAAGCGACAAGATTTCTTTTGACTATAATCATCAACAACCGTCTGCTATTTCCCTAAATCCTGGAAAACGACAAAAGTTGTCCACATTCCGAAGAAAAATAGCCGCGCCAATGTGGAAGGATATCGATCAGATGGAAGAGCAAGAAACTGGAGGTGTTAATCTTGAAGAAACTCAACGTTTTCTACAGAGAAAGAGATTTCATACCGGAGTTCCAGTATGGCTTTCGAATCGAATCAATGTTACATTTGGACTCACCAAAAAGGAAACAAATTTAGCGTGCTTGCTGGACATCCTCGGAATTTGGACTTGGTAAGAATAATTACAAATTTTCTAACCCATAGACTTTTTTTAGGGAACCAAGAGAATCAAAGCTGGAGTTCCTCAAGGATCAAAACTGGGACCACTGCTATTCAACATTTACACTGCTAATCAACCAGACAACATACCAGGTCCAAAGACGATACTTTGTGCAGACGATTCCATCACATGTACCACCGATTTCTCACCAGAAATTGCTGCCAGGAGAGTGAAAGAGCACATTAAAAACCTATGGGAATACTGTGTCAAACAGGAAAACAGGGACTGAAGATAAACAGCAAAAAGACCAAACTCATCTGCTTCCGAACACCAGTAACTGTCATTTGAAGACGAGCGTTTGCAACACGCTGTGATGCAATCAAACTAAATTTTCCACACAACACGGAAGTAACAGTAAAATCATCAACGAAGTACTTGAGGAATAATTTTTCCAACAAACTAAAATTCAAAACACATTCAGACTTGATGTTTGAAGAGAGTCAACTTTTCTCTGCACTTGGTCCATCCGTTAATCGGGAGGCGAAACGTGGAAGTTAAAACTTATTCATTATATTGTTTCATATTCGCCGAACTTAGAGGATTGCCGAATAAATTAAATATCCAAGAAATCAAAAATGCGGTAAGCTTCCGAAATAACAATTGAAACTGACTCAATCTGTCAAATATTGACATATACTTTTCTCTGCCTCTCTTAAGGTGGATCCTTATTAAAAACGTCAACTAGTATCTTCATGGTGAGAGCATATTTTGTCATTTCCTTAATTATTATACGTGCACAGAAAGGCATATATCCAACTTTTTTTACTGAAAGGAAATATATTATATTAACCAACTCAATTATTCGTCGGCGTTGATACAAAGGAAAGGCCTGCGGTCTTTATATTTCAACTTTAAACAACTGTTCGATTTAATCAAGGCCGGAAAACCCCTTTTATGCCTTGTAAAAGCTGTCATCATGGAACACGGAAAATAAACTCTCCGAATGTATTTCGCCGAAATTATGTGATAAATTTAGTCCTTGCTCAAGCGCTGGAAATATCAACCCAAACATTGTTATGTCCTTTTTAATCAGGTTTCGGTTATAAACCACTCTCGGTAACAATCTCTGGGAAAAAATCGACAAAAAAACTCTGCCTCTGCCACTACGCACATTACAATACCGATTAAAAAAAAAACGTGATTATATCCTTGGCAAAGGCTGTACAGCAATTTATGATTCTCTTGGCTGCAATTTGTCAGAACCTTGTTTCATTTTATTAATTTAAAAGACTCTACGGCCCCACCTAACCACACCGTTAATCCTCTTTAGTACGAAAGCTTGTCATCGAACTCTTGCAGCCTTTTTATTTTTAGGGAGATTGTTATGAATTGTATGAGTGTGTAAGTTATATATGACAACTTTTGTCCAATAAGTTCGCCAGAGTTTTTACTGCACAGGTTCCCAGAAAGGATACACCTATTGGAATAATCCACCTTTACCATGATGTGCTGAGGTTTTTATAATATGATCAACCTGCTTGGCCTCACTTGTCGAATTTGGCAGAAAATTATTGTTAAAAAATATAAAAGCCATAGTGTCGAAAGCTATTTGTATATTTACACAAAATGCATCATGCAAAACTATGTCCTGTGTATATTGATTTTGCAAGCCGTTCAATTATTTTAACGCAAATGGCACGTTTATCCCAGATTAATTTATTAAAAAATGATTTGGTAAGATTGTTTTCAGAAATATTGAATGAAATATGAAATACAGACACATTTGAAAAACTGCTCTCAAACATTTTCGACAGGTGATATTTCCTCGAAATTGATAGTTATAATATATATCTTATTGATTGATTAAATGGTCTTTAATGTTATGAATGGAATATGAATTCTATCAAGTGGGTGCTTCTGGCCTGGGGTGGAAAGGCGAGCTCTTTTAAGCACATTGTCCATAACAATTTCGCAGGCTTTTGTTGTTATTTCAGCAATTTCGTTTCTAATATTATATTTAAGCTTCGAGGTTATGGTTGGTTTGCTGATGTACAACTTTTCCTTGAAGTACCCCCCTAAGAAGAAATAGACAATAACACCACTTTTCGACATTATTCAATCGCGAAAAATATCTCGTAAAATTCGCACGCACTATGCGTGATGTTGCACCGTCTTGTTGGGACTTCATGTAATGTTGGGACTACATGTTATGTTTACTTAATTCATCCAATTCGGGCAAAAAAAACTTACCAACATATCTCCATAGCGGTCACCAGTTTCTGTTACAGCATTGCTTATGACATGCATCCTTCAAGAAATATTGATGATTAGCAGAAAAATTCGCACGAGCTGTGTTTTGTGTCATCGTGTTGTTGGGACCACATGTTTGGTTGACATAATTCATTCAATTCGGACAAAGGAATGTTTTCCAACATATCCTGGTAGCAGGCACCAGCAAACATCATTTCTTTTTATAAACAAAGCCAGCCTAGTCGAAATGTCGTTCGTCACTTAGTTTGCCAAAAATGGCGGTCGTCTATAACCAGTTGTAAAACTCCTTCACTCTTATCTCTCTCTCTTGCTGCGTTAGATAATCCAGTATTAATTTTTACTGACTGCTCCCCACTCAAATACCAACTGTCAAATTACGGTCTTCTAATTCACCGTAATTTGCTATTTCGGTTGAATAAACAAGTTCTTTCGTTTTTCACCATACAAAGAAATCCAATATTGTGAGGACAAGAAATCTTGCAGGCCAGTGGACCGGTCCATTTCTTCCTACCCAACGATTAAGGTACTCTTCATCTAACAAATTCTTAAGCTTCCGACCATAGTGGGTTGGAGCGCCATGAAGCTAGTTGCATAAGTGAAATGTACTCCAATAGTTCCTATAAATCATTGCGCGAAAACTTCATATAGTTTGTAGAATTCAGATTGCGCGGAGTCATTTGAAATTGTTCACGTTTCTTGAAGCCTTCGACATGTATTTCCAAATACTCGTAAGCTAGGAAGTCGTTGGTTTGGATAAAGTTTCTGGTATTTTTGTCGTGCTCTATTTGAAGTTCCATTGCACAGCCCATAAACGAAATTAATGCCTGTGTATTCTTGGATTATAAATGTAGAATTTCAAATTTTCAGCTGTTACCTTCTCGTTAAAAGTTTAACATCATGCATTAATTAAGTTTTCTAATCTTTTATACTATTTTTCTTAGGTTAATTTTCCAAATGGGCCTTGATACCCAAAACCTAACTCTTTTAGAGAAATTTTAACGAAATGGGAAAGGAAATGAAGGTTTTGTCAAATAAAAAAAAAACCGCTATGCTATTTTTGCAAGATTGTTGGAAAACTACTCTTATTGTCAACTGCTGCTAGAAACGTGTCCTTTTTACTTGCGACTTATAGGTATTATAAGGCAAGTTATGCATTTGTAAAAAAAATCGAACTCGAGATTTTGATCAAAGTTGACATTACGATGATAGCGAAGACCAAAAAAGTGGGTCTCGCAATTCTGTCTGTCTGTCTGTCGGTTCGACTACAGCCTAAGCGGCTCGGCCGATTTTCTTCAAACTTGGTAGATATGGGTTTTAATTTTTTCCCCCACCCGTTTTTTTCTTTTTTTTAAGACCAAAAATAACGGTACCTGCCATTAGATTTATTTTCGAAATTTTATAAATATTTTTTTTTTTTCAAAAACTGTACCACAGAATTTTTTAAAAAAATTTGAAAGATTTGATTTAGTTAAATCTAGGTTGTGGTTGAAAAAAAATTTCCAAAAAATTGTTATTTTCGGTAGCCCCCCTGGGTCCATTTTTTTGTTTTTGATTTTCTCGAAAACGGTACAGCCGATTTAAATCATTTTTCTTATGCTAAGGCTCATTTTTTTTTTGGATTTTTAAAAATTTTTTTTGGAAACTCAATATTTCGAAAACCCCATGCTCGATTTTTTCAAACTTGGCAAACAAAAGTTTTTTAACATAATCTACAAGATTTGAGAAAAAAAATTTGTTTCTTCTAAAACTAACGGTACCTTCCATACAAAAGTTAAGAAATGGTTTTCGGAAATCGTATTTTTCTCGAAAACGGTTCAGAGAATTTTACATAAATTTTTTTTCTTTCAATTAATTTTTAAGATCTATAATTTAATAAAAAAAAATTGAAAACAAGATATTACTGACTGTACCTACCATAGAGCGATTTATTCGAATTTTGAATTTCTTATTATCAGCATAACGGATTTTAATGAAATTTTTTATTAAGAAGCTCCTTAAAAGTTTAAAAAACATTGCATTTCAAAACTTAAAAAAAAATACTTTTTCAATTTTTGGAAAAAAAAGTCTTTTTTTTTTGGAAAATTCGATATCTCAAGAACGGCTTAATATTTTCCTTGGAAATTTAACTCTCAATCGTACAATAACAAAAACTTAAGTTTGGTGTACCAATTTTTTTTTAATGTTTTAAAAATTTTGTGCATAAAAGCTTATTTTTTTAAGGAACCACTACAATGACTTATATTTTTTGTTCTTACTACTAAAAGAATTTAAAAAATTCTTTATATCCTTATGAACAGTTTTCTTTAATAACTTTCGTTTTTAAAATTCCTAGTCTATTACATAGGAGCAAGTTCGTGCGACCCAGTCGTGCATTTTATTTACTTGCTATATAGGTACTTAAGGGCAAATTCTGCATTTGGATCAAAGTTGACATTACGATGATAGTGAAGACGAAAAATGGGTCCGGAAATTAACATTTTTGTTTTTATATAGTGATCTTTTGTGGAGTAAGATTGTAACGAAGCTTTACAACACATGCATCCAAAAGACAACGCCAACAAGCGCGCCCAGTTGGTTGAGTCACCTACCATTCAAAGTTATAATTCAACATCAGCCACAGCTTCAACTTCGACAGCGCCATCGAAAAATTATCAGCCTCCAAACCTGCTCCAGCCCAGCCCTCAAAAACAACCAAGGTCACTGCTGTCTTTAACTTAGCAAAGGTCCAGGAATGCCAAGGATATTTTGCTTTTCCGGAAGTGTTGCCAAAATAAGGAGACACTGCACTGTATCGGTAACATTCAAAAACAAACTCACAAAAAGAATACCATCATAAACAAGGTGACAGAAAGTCATTCGTAGCAATTAACAACCATTTATTATTAATGAAAATACAATTCAATTCATTTACTCCTGGAAAAGATAGGAAGAACCTCCTTATACTTAAGGATATACATTTATCACGTACAGCCATTGAAGTGGAAAACGAGCTCCGCATCGAGGGCCTACCGATCATTAAGGTGACCCACTTCAAACCTAAGAAGGCACAGGCAAAGAGTTACAAAAACTTCGTCGTCGAAGTTTCAAAGACCTGTGACATCAAAGAAGTGTGCTCTAAGACCCTAATAATGAACAAAAGGGCTCAAACTGAGAGAGAACTGAGAGAGGCTCAAATCGAACGACATCGTTCAGTGCTGAAATTGCCAACGCCTTGGGCATGTAGCCATAAGTTGTGGACGCCAGTACATGTACGTCAAATGTAAAAAAGACCACGAACACGGAAAATGTCAACGGAAAGAAAACACATGTTTGGACGCATGGTGTGCCAAAAAGAAGGTCGCCAGCTTCAAGGGCTGCTCCACCCTTGACTTGACAAGAAATCGCAAAAAGAGTTCGTCGCAAAATCTGTTTGTGTGGTAACCCGCCCAACACTCAGCTACGTGGCTATGGCGAAAAAGAGTTCAGCACCCAGAAAAACAACAACCTCAACAACTCAACATCAACAGCAGCAGCAGCCAAGGATTCCAGTTAAAACTGTCCCTGTGAACACAGCTCTCTCCAAACCAGCCAGCCCATCATAAACTCCTACATCCATGAACCTCGACAGCGAAGTCTAGCAGATCTTCAGTTCCAACCTCTTCTCCATTATGCATAAAGCCCGGAGTGCTGTCCCAGCCAACTACAATTAGCTAAGTGATAGTGATAAGTCCGTTGTATTGCCCTCCCTCATCTTCTAAATATGCCACTAAAGAAACTCCGCATCCTGATGTATAATGTTGATTCACTATACATCCTGGGCAAAAGACGTCATTCAGTTTGTTCTTGAAGAACAACACCCCCGATTTTGCCCTCATCAGCGAGACAAACGTCACTAAACGTAACAACATCAAAGAACTTAAAACTTTCCGGCAGGACAAAAAACGAAGACCGCGTTGGGACGGCAATCTACGTTCAAGAAAAATTCTCCCCAAATACAGCCGAAGTCACCATCCCAGGACTAAGGACTAGTAAAGCGACTGCCATCAGGATGAATTTGGAAAGAAATGAGACCCTTACAGGCATCAGCACATACTTCAAGTGCTCATCCTCGGCAAGGAACATACAAAGTGACCTGCACATCCTCAATGGCGTCCTGAAACAAAGCACCTATGGAATCATTGGCGGTGACTTCAATGCAAGACATCACTTATGACTAGACAAAAAAATCAGCAGCGAAGGCAAAGCAATCGCAGATTGGATGAAACTGAACAGTAATGAGCATTCTCTTGTAGCTACATCCCAACCGAAACCCACCTTTCCCAGAACACCATCAATGCTGGACTTCTTCCTGGCTTCCTCGAATTACCTCGACCCAAGACAAGGTGGAAGCGTTCGCCGACTACTTCCAAGGAAACTTTACATCCAACCCACTTACTGACCCATGGTTTTTACAGGAAGTTGAGGCAACAGTTCAACAAACACTGCGGCCAAATCCGGATAAAATCAATTTTGATAAGATCAATCCAACAAATTATCCCACCACATTTATGCAATCTAGAGGAGGTTGTAGAAATCATGGGCAATTCTAAGGCAAAAAAGTCTGCTGGACCAGATACTGTCTCCTACTACGTTCTGAAAAGGCTGCCACATGCAACAATGATTTTCCTCACAATCATTTTAAACAACCGCATCAACAACCGTTACTTCCCCAGAAGTGGGAAACAGCGAGGATTATGCCAATTCCGAAGAAAGGTGCTTCCAACTACAGGCCAATATCACTTCTCAACAATATCAGCAAATTACTGGAAGATGTAATCCTCTGAAGACTGAAAAAATTCAGCAGTGAAAATTCCATCATCCCTGATTATGCAATTCGGATTTCGAGTAAAACACTCAATCTTGCATCCACTGGTAAAATTTTAACACGATATCACTACAGTCCTCAACAGTAATCGTATCACCGCCGGATTCTTTCTGGATGTCGGGAAAGCATTCGATAGCGTGTGGATAGACTGCCTAATCCACAAACTTCATCTTATGCAAGTAACTTCGCCATTTATAAAAATTTTTCTTTTCTTTCCTATCTTTCAGGAAATTTTTCGTCCAACTTGATAACTGCAAGTCAAGCATGAAGACCATAAGAGCTGGAGTCGCCCAAGGCTCAAACCTAGGCCCCTTCTTCTACAACTTGATGACTTCCGACCAACCTTCTCCAATTGGTTACGAGAACATTCTGTATGCTGATGACTCGCTCACTTACGCCACATCAATGTCATCACTAATCGCTGTCCGTAAAGTAGAAACCCACATCAACTGACGGGGCATCCGGATCAACATGTCAAAATTGGAACCTGTCTGCTTCAGGAGACCTTCAACTGGTAGAGGTATTCGCACCACAACAGTCTGCGAAAATCTGGTCCTGAGACTCCCTGATGGATCCACCATAGCGGCAATGCCAAACGTCAAGTACCTAGGAGTGCACTTCAACGAGTTGCTAAAGTTTAAACTGCCACAAGAAATGTTCTGAAAAAGGCCAGGTGGGTCTTCAGCCGTTTGCACCCATTATTTAAAAGAAGATCAGGTTCAAGCCAACCGACAAAGATATTAATCAACAAGCAGCTACTGCGACCTGTGATCAGCTTTTATTTCCCAGTCTGGTTTTAAATCTCGAAGACAGCTATGAAGGAACTTCAACTATTCGAAATGAAGATACTGGCGATCTACACTGGACTCTACTTTGACCGTTAAGGACAGAAACACTACAGCAACGAGCATCTCTACACAGAAGCTAAGAAACAAAGTTAAGGCACTGCCCAGTATTTGCTGCAGCTCTCTTTCATAAACGATTTATAAAGTTCTCTCACCATGATCACAACCCAACTCATCACATCGTCCACAATAAACAGTCGTGGGACAGCCTTGAGGTCCCATTAATATTCTATATCCGTTAACCAACAGAACTGTTTCATCTGTCTTACCCAGTTCCTCCGAATTGCACGAGGAGGATGTCTCGGCCATTATGGAGCCGCCTATCAACAGTCTCATGGCCGAGGTGGTAGATTACCGGAACTGCCATTCTATCCAACGCACTAAGTTATATACCAATACAATCAATATACTACGCGAATTAAAATTGACGTTTCAGTAAAAATCCAGATACTTTCTGAACGTAAAAGCAGTTCAAGTAAATAACCTAAGCACAAAACTACAAAGAATCTTCCCGAATACGAGTAGGCAAAAAAAAAATTCGAAAACCCATGAAAATGAAAAAAAAGCACAGTTTCTCGGATATAAAATGAAATGTAAACCAAGAAAGGACTTTTCCCTATCAAACAAAACTGCATAGTTTCCAAAGCAGCCTGCCATTCTCTATTCTTTACTAAATAGAAAATCCAGTGCCAGCTGAAAATCGGCGGACGAATTCTTTGATATGGAAAAAGCTCGGTTGCAGCAATATTCGAAGGAATTGGTGGTGTTGTTGACAGACAGAATGAAACCTCTTTATATCCCGATTAAGAAAATAGACTGTGTGTAGTGGTTTCGCGAAAACATTTTCCTTTTTTTTTAAGGGAAGACACGTCTTCGCTTTGTTAACAATTTAAACACCAATTATCTAAAAAATTTTGAAAAATTAAGATCTGAATTTGACAATAAAAACATATCAATTTTACTCCTGCTCGATTTATCAAAAGCTTTTGATAGTGTTGATCACCTGATGCTTATTAAAAAGTTTAAACTAAATTTCAATTTCAGCAAAACTTCACCACTTTTCATTGCTAGCTATACATAAATAAAAGGTATCAACAGGTTTGTACCAACTCTAAGGTGTCCTCTTTTTGAGAGTTGCTTGCGGTGTTCCTCAGGGCTTTATATTAGGTCCACTCCTTATTTCTCTATTTATAAACAATCTTCCCGATGTTTTCATGATGTTACAATGGATCTCTATGCTGACGATGCTCAGATTAAATTCTCAAGACCTATTGGTCTGAATTACACCCCGAAAAATCTGAGGGGATAGTTATTTCCAAGGACTTTATTGACGCTTCTACTATACCAGCCCTTCTTTTAAATAATAATATAGTACATTACGTAGATGAATTAAATAATATTGGAATCGTAAACACTATCATGAAAAAATCATACATTTAAACTTGGTTATCAAACGAATTTATTATGGTTTATGTCAGCTTTATTTCTCTTCCCATTTTATTCCAATGTCTAGTTAGAGCTCGTATCTTAGCGTTTATTAATTATTGCTCATTAGTTTATTGAAATCCCGATGCTGCTTCTTTTCATAAGCTGGAACTTGCATTTAACTCTGCAATACGTTTTATATGTGGACTTAGGAAATTTGACCACATTTCGAGACTCTCTTCTAATGGAGCTGAATATTCTCTCTGACAACATATTAACATATTCTTTCATAGAATTTTACAAAGCCGTCAACCTCCTTATCTGTTTGAAAAAATAAGTCTTGCGAACTCTATTCGTACACAAAATATAATTTATCCTCGTTTTAATTATTTAAATAGCCAAAGACTTTTTTTTGTTCACGCTATAAGATTATGGAACAAGTTGTCTTTGTCAATTCGGTCAATTATTTCAAGTATAACGTTCGAAAAATTTCTGTATTCATATGTTAAAAGTAATTCTATGAAAAACTTATTCAATTGAAATTTAGAATTATTATCTACCCTCTTACAATAATACGAGTAAAAGATTTTGTTTTCTAGTAAGTAAATTTAATTATTATACAAAGTATATGTACAAACTAAAATAATTTAATTCTTACTGTACTCCCCATCTTTTTTTTGGAAATTAATAAATCAAAATAAATAAATAAATATGGAAGAGTTTCGGTGACAAAATGGAATCTTGAGGCATACCATAATATATTTAATGGGTATCAAACTTAAACCTTCGAGATCAACTCGATCTTCAATCCTCTCCAAGTATCCGAAACGCACGTCTTGTGCTCGAACAACTTAGGCGTACTCATAATTCTTTTAATAGAGGAGCAAAGTTAAAAAAAATAGAATCATTGAAGTTTAGATAGAAAATGTCAATGTTGCAACCATGCAAACATACAGTGCTCACACATTCTAGGTGGGGACGAACAAAAGAATCGTACAACGGAGATGTTATGAAACTATTCGAAAATTACTTACTCTAAAGCTTAATAAAACCAACCACTTCCATGGCTTCGTTTTCAATTCTTCAATGTGGAGTAATAAGTCAAAGTTTTGTGAGAATTTTTTTACGCTCAGGTCACATTCGATTTCAATCATAAGAGTATAGATTGATTAATGTTGTATTTACAGAATATTAAATAATTTCTTCTAAAAATGGATTTTATATAATCATAATATCATTAGCATAGATAAGTTAACCTACAAGAGTTAACTATCGAAAACACATAATAGTTATCAACTCTTAAAAGTAGTGGACCAAGGTGACTACCTTGACGCAAACTAAAATCAGAAGTACTTCACCTGAAAAGAATTATGTAAGACTATCCCTTCAAATACGTTCTGATCTATGAGTATCGAAGGAAAGCTGAAAGGGAACTAGAGATTAGAGCTTGATTTAAATTAGGTTAAGTGTAGAAATAACTAATAAGCCGCATACTGCCAATGGCAATAAAGTCAGCATAAGCATAGCAAAGAAAGTGAGCAAAGAAAACTAAAAGTTTGTTGATACCTTGCAGACAACTTGTTTTATTCAATTTAAACATTTATTTTTCTCTAATGAAAAACCTTTTATAATATACCGCTACTTAGTTTTTGCCCCAAGATAAGTATCAGCGATACCTCTTACGCTCAAAGAAACGGTCTTTAGATCCACAGAAGGAAAATAATCATCTTGAGAAAAACATATACTTATTCTAACGAGCAAAGAACAATTGCAATCGACCAGTTGGAAAGACTTATTCTGAAATATTCGTCCGTATGTAAATGTACAATGAGAGTATTATAATGTAACTATTTTTTTTTGAATCCTCAGATGTTTCGTGTTCATTTTCTATGAAACATATTGTTCAAAGTACTACCCGGGGATAGGAAAATTCCTTTGGAAAAAAGGATTGTATGTGGCATGGAATATCCGAATTTGACATTCCCAAAAGGAAATGAATACTCTCTCTATAAAAATTTTGAAAGTAAGCATTGTTCTAATATTGTATATTGTTTGACGGTCTATCGAATGAAAGACTGAAAAGATTTTGAGACAGATATACACACGAGTATATTAATGTGAGTAAATGAAATACCGTCCATTTATTTATTGATTTTTACCTACATATACATATATATATTTGTTGCAAAGAACTTGCATAGTGCTTGCAGAACTATTAAAACATTGAAATGCCTTTAACAGTTTTTTTTACTGAAATAACTAGGTAAAATTTTTTGGTAAAAAGTAACGCTGAATTTCCTACTCAGGATTCATGTTCGCCTAATAGCCTCCATGGATATTCGCACGCGCAGTTTTGCACCAACCAGGTAGTGATCCAAGTCAATGTTGGCTGATCTGTACGTGGGTACGCCAAGTATGCTAGAGGAGTGCCTTCCGCCGATAGCAACATGATCAATTTGGTTGCACGTTAGATCATCGGGGGACCGCCAAGTACCCTTGTAAATGTTGATAAGCCTGAACCCGTTTCTGGAAGTGATGTCGTGGAGGCTTTGTTTTCTGACTGTTCTACCAAAGATGTTTTCTTTACCAATTTCGGCATTTAAATCTCCCAGGATGTCATTTTTGGGACATTGCTCATGAGTTTTGGCGAGGAGCTCGTGGTATTCTTCCTTAGTAGTGAAATCTTTCTCTTCCATAGGGGCATGTGCGTTTATAATGCTCAGGTGATGAAATTTGGTTTTGATGCGGATTGTAATCACTCCCTCGCTGACGTCGCGAAAGCTTAAAACTCTTTGCCTAAGTTTTCCTCTGACTGTAAATCCACACCCAAACAATCGCTGCCTTCTATTGAGTTAGTAAAAATCGCATCCTTCAATCTTCCTCTCACCCGGTCCATTCCATCGCATCTCCTGGAGTGCTCTTATATCAGCTTTGACTTTGGTGAGGGCATCGGCAAGCTGTTCTGCTTTGCGTGTCCGGTTAAGCGTACGCACATTCCATGTACATGCAGGAATGTCGTTGTCCGTTTTTCGTTTGTGGGGGGGGGGGGGGGGGGAGAGGACGTTGTCAACATTATCAGTCTGGTCATCCGAGGCTAGTATTTGTATTTTCATCACAAATGGGTTTTCCTTTAATGGCCGGCTTGTGAGGCCTGCGCATGACTGATGAGATCTTTAGGGCCGGTTCTTCAGAGCGATATTTGTTCTTTTGCACTTACTTCCTGAGAAGATAGATCAGGTATCACAACCCTGGATCTGATGGCGCCGCCGCCTTTTTCAAACTTCTGCTTTAAACTATTTTTTGTAAGCGAATGAAAATATGGTCTAAGCATGAATTAGAAGTTGCAGTTATTCGCGTTGGTTCATTAACGAGAGAAATAAACCCAAACGAAGACATGACTGAAATATAATTATCAGCATCAGAAGATTCAGATGTCTATATTGAAATCACCTAAAAGAGCTATATTTTTAGACCAAGTGCTATTTAAAAATTACGAAAACATGTAAAACTATGTTTTATGTACATGATCACGAGCTTAGGTAGAAATTGACTCTGAAGGAAGGTACCTACATAATATAGAGATTTTTGTTGATTAAAACATTAAACTGAACTTGTTCACGAACCAACTCGATAACATGAAATTGAAGACAATTCCGCTAATATCATTTATCTATTTCTCACATCTGATGCTGAAATGTGAGAATTAGTAACTCTAGGAACGTCAGACCAGTGCATTATTTCTAAAGAATTGGATAGAGTTTGGTGCTCTTTCTTCAAATAAGCGTTCATTTGGTATCGTTGAGGCTCTTCCGATTGGACTATATGCAATCTTTCTGACGGCTCAATAAGAGTTGTTCTGGACGGTTTTGTGTTTGATATTCATAAAATAGATCATGATATGCCCCAAGGGTGTACTTTCTCTCCGATAATCTTCCTTATCTTCATAAGTGACCTGTTGTCTGAAACTTCTATACAATCATCTTTTCAAATTCGTTTGGAGACTCTCAACTCTGTACTGAACTGAAAAGGCAACATAATGCTAAACTCATTAGATTTCAATCTCGACAGCAATGGGGAAGTATTCTGGCGGAATTTAATGCCTCAAAAGCATAAAAGCGTCTTCTTTCAGCCAAGCGAAATATATTAGCCATGCTATCCCGTCCACTAAAGCTACTTGCTTCAGAGAAACTGAAATGGTTTCCATTGTCAGTATGTGCGTTAATGACCATTTCTTACGGAATGATCATTTATTCGATGTCGCCAAAAATTTGAGCCAAAACTTGAGTATAACTCCCATATATGGACTGGAGCCCCTATTACTTATTTCAACCTTTTAGATAGAATGCAGAACAGAGTCCTTAAACATATAGGAGACAAATCAATTCCGGAAACTTTTGTTTCTCTTGAACACCGTGCGTCGTAACGTTCCCTGTCTTTATAATCACTTGGTAAGAATAATCACAAATTTCCTAACCCATAGACTTTTTTATGTACAGGTAGCAAAAGATGTACCATCAACCAGGAGAATCAACGCTGAAGTTCCTCAAGGCTCAAAACTCGGACCGCTGCTTTTCAACACTTAAACAGCCGATCACCCAGCCAACATATCAGGTACAAAGACGAAGCTTTATGCAGACGATTCCATCACATACGCCACCGATTTCTCATCAGTAATTGCTACCAGGAGAGCGCAAGAGCACATTAAAAGCCTATAGGAATACAATGTCAAATGGGAACTGAAGATAAACAGCGAAAGGACCGAACTCATCTACTTCCGAACACCAGTGACTGTCATTCGACGACGAGTGTTTGCAACACTCTGTGATGCAATCAAACTAAATTTTCCAAGCAACACGGAAGTAGCAGTCAAATGATCAACGAAGTACTTGAGAATCAATTTTTCCTAGAAACTGAAATTAAAAAATCATGCAGACTTGACATTTGAAGAGAGCCAACTATTCTTTGCACTTGGTCATTCCGCTATACTCTGGAGGCGAAAATGACTAAGCAAGAAGACCTTACCTACGCCTTTCCCATCTGACTTACTATTTCAACTACAGCAATTAAAAAGGTGAAGCATTTTGAAAGAAAGATGCTCCGCATTTGCACTGGGCTGTACTGTAACCCACTGACAAAGAAATATATACCAACTAAGAAGCTGTACGAAGAAGCAAAATTAATACCACTGGACAAGTATTTGCTGCAGCTCTCCGAAAAAATCATCAGGAACCTCGAAGGTCATCCCAACGTAGAAGTGCAGCAATGCCTCCAGCATAAACTAGAGTCTAGTGACAGGCACTGCCAATAATTATACTTTTTGGATCAACTGACCGTTTCAGTTTCAAAAAATGCCACGAAAAACACAGAAGTACAACGAAAATGACACATTTTCCGTCAAAGACAGCGATATGTTTTTTACAATTATTTTTAGAACTTTGTTCGAGATTATTTAAAACACCTTTTATCGTAGAAAAAGAATTTGCTTTTAATGAAAAAAAAAACCATAACAACTTACCCACAAAACAATAAAAACTTTTTTTAGATAATTATATGTGGCCGAACAATTTCTTAGTGGAAAACCACTTCCCTTTGTAAAATAACATAAAGAAATACTTTTTGTATTATTTTAATTATTTAAGACATGAAACACTTTATCCTACACAACTTTATTATATTGTTGTGAACAGAGCTTTATACTACTACAGCGCCATCTGTTGGAAAATTACGTATCTAATTTCTGGAAGAAACAAAAAGCTCTTTTCCAATGTCAAATGTATTTCCCCTTATTCCAACCATCTAGAACATTCCAAGACAAGAACTTTCGAGAACAACTAATTTGAGTATATAAGGGAGTGTTCACGGTGAGCGGGACACATTTGATTTTGGATTATGAAAGTGTGCAAAAGTATTGCTTATTGGATTGTGATATTAAACAAGTGTGATTTAAATTTGAATAAAAATAATTTGAGTTGTTTATAAATTGAGATTTACTGTTTTGAATTGGAAAGTGTGAATAAAGAAGAAATACGAAAAAGAGTAATAAGTTTTATTTAACGAACCTAGGAAAAATATTACATTGGATTTCAGAAGTGGGATAAAACTTATTGTGCAGTGAAGTGTACGAAAAAAAAAAATAAAATAAAAAATGAGCAAGTTACTGAAAGAGCTCAACTGTAATGAGCTGAAAAGTGAATTAGGCAAGCGAGAACTTTCTAGAGCAGGATCGAAAAATGAGCTTGTTCTGCGTTTGGCCGAATAATTGAAACAACAAAATGAAGACCCGGACATTTTCGTCTTTGAAGCTGACGCTGAGGAAGTGGACGTAAGTAAAAATGTAGATGTTTCAAATATGTTTAGTCTTCTACTTGAGCGTTTCGATGAGCAACGAAATGAACAAAAGAAAGAACAAAAGAATGTTCTCGAACGTTTCGAAGAGCAACGAAATTAACAAAAGAAAGAACAGGAGAATGTACAAAGGAACGTTCTCGAATGCCTGGAGAAACAGCATAGCGAACAAAAAGACCTTCTCGAAGAGCAGAGAAACATGCTAGAAGGCAAGCTTGTTAACATCGAGAAGACTGTATCTGCACTTGATGAACGTGTTTCATTGTTGGAGAATCAAGCCGAACGTGTTTCATTATTAAAGAATCAAGTCGACAAAAAAATGGAGACGTTTTCAAAAGAGCTAGATCGCATTCGAAATATAAAGATTCGGGAAAGTTCTGGAGAAACCTTGAGGAAAAAGGAGATGCAACCTCCAACCTTTGATGGACAAACTTCTTGGTCTATATATAAGAAGCAATTCGATGCAGCTTCTACAGCAAATGGCTGGGATGAGGCTGACAAGTGTTTAGCTCAAACCCTTGCTCTTAGAGGAGCAGCTGCTGAGTTATTGCTAACCATACCAGCAGATAAGAGCGGCGACTTTAATTACTTGGTTGAGGCTATAGACAAACGCTTTGGTAATAGCCATATGAAAGAAGTCTTCAAAGTACGACTCTATTCCAGAGTTCAGAAGAGGGGCGAAACTCTACAACAGCTACAAGCGGAAATTGAAAGGCTTGTTCATCTTGCATATCCAGATGTTGGAGAAGAAATCCGTAACCAGTTTGCAGTTGAGGCATTTGTTCGCGCCATTTCCGACATACATCTTCAAAGGGCCGTGCGAACTGCTGGAAAACGAACGCTTTCTGAAACATTAGCGTTTGCCTTGACAATGGAAGCAGCTGAGCAAGCTTCTCACGGAGTACATCGACTTAGAGAAGCCATCGTCGAAGAATGCTCATGCCGAAGAACTGATGTCCAAAGGAATCAACGAAACGGACTTGCAAAGTGCTGGAATTGCAACAAGACTGGACATTTACAGCGTCAATGTCGATTACCACCAAGAAGAGCTTGTCAACATTGTGGACACGGAGTTTCAAACTCAGAACAAGGTAACAAGAACACCAGTGTTACTTCCCGAACAAGTTTACCAACAGAGAAACGAGTAAGAACCAACTTCGAGGGACAGAAGCTGGTTTCTGGTATCGATGGCCCCAGAAACACCATCCATGGTTTCTCAGACCAAACAAAACAATAGAAGTCTGACTATCGAGGCAACGTCAAATGGCAACAAACGCATGGTCGCCATCAACACTCTGCGAATAACGGTTGACCCCATTTGTGGATGGAGCAATGAAGAAATAAGATCTGCTCAACAAGAAGACCCCGACATTGAACCCCTTCTCGCATGGAAAGAACATGAAGAAAAACCCACTTGGAATAACATTTCCGATAGGAGTCCAGTTTTAAAGGCCTATTGGGCACAATGGGACTCACTTCATGTGCGAGAAGGTGTTCTTCGGCGAAAATGGGAGTCCGCTGATGGTAAATCCTATGTGATGCAGCTTGTGTTACCTCAATCGAAAATCAAAGAGGTTCTTCGAGAGATGCATGATGGACCTTCAGGAGGCCATTTGGGAATCAACAAGATGTTAGAAAAAGGGAGACAACGATTCTACTGGTTGCATGCAAGAGACGACGTTAAAAGGTGGTGCCGAAATTGTGAGGCTTGTGCGGCAACCAAAGGACCTGGTAGAAAACTGCAAGGAAAAATGATGCAGTATAATGTTGGCTCACCGTTTGAAAGGATTGCTGTTGATGTGGCTGGCCTGTTTCCGGAAATGAATGCTGGAAACAAATACATTCTGGTGGTAATGGATTACTTCAGCAAATGGCCTGAGGCATACGCTATCCCGAACCAAGAAGCCAAGACCGTGGCCGACCAGATTGTGTCTAACTGGGTAAGCAGGTTCGGTGTGCCTATGGAGCTACATTCTGACCAAGGAAGGAACTTTGAGTCAAACATATTCCAAGAGGTCTGCGTGTTCCTTGGCATTAAGAAAATGAGAACCACACCACTTCACCCGCAATCTGATGGAATGGTCGAGAGATTCAACAGGACCTTAAAAGAGCACCTCACTAAGGTCGTAGGCGACTACCAAAGAAACTGGGATAGGCACATACCACTATTTTTGATGGCCTATCGGAGTGCAGTACATAGCTCAACAGGACAAACACCATCTCAAATCCTGTTCGGAAGAAGCATACGGCTGCCTAGTGAGTTAAGGTTTGGACTACCCATCACAAGAGTCTCAGGAAACAGGGGATTACGTGAGTGACCTGAAAGAGAGGCTAATCGACATCCACGAAAGGACCAGGACTAGAATGAGCACTTACAGCGATCGAATGAAGACAAGGTACGACACAAGAGCAAACACGACAGGATTCCAAGTAGGAGATCGTGTATGGCTCTATAATCCACACCGTCAAAAGGGATTGTCGCCGAAACTTCAACAAAACTGGGAAGGCCCTTATACTGTCGTCACGAAAATCAATGATGTCGTTTACCGAATTCAAATAGGGTTAAGAGGAAAGTTAAAAGTTGTGCATAGCGATCGACTGCACCGATACAGTGGCGAAGCTGGAGATAGAATTGTTCGGGACGAACAATCTTAAGAAGGGGGCAATGTTGTGAACAGAGCTTTATACTACTACAGCGCCATCTGTTGGAAAATTACGTATCTAATTTCTGGAAGAAACAAAAAGCTCTTTTCCAATGTCAAATGTATTTCCCCTTATTCCAACCATCTAGAACATTCCAAGACAAGAACTTTCGAGAACAACTAATTTGAGTATATAAGGGAGTGTTCACGGTGAGCGGGACACATTTGATTTTGGATTATGAAAGTGTGCAAAAGTATTGCTTATTGGATTGTGATATTAAACAAGTGTGATTTAAATTTGAATAAAAGTATTTGAGTTGTTTATAAATTGAGATTTACTGTTTTGAATTGGAAAGTGTGAATAAAGAAGAAATACGAAAAAGAGTAATAAGTTTTATTTAACGAACCTAGGAAAAATATTACAATATAATAAATATAGTATAAATATACTATTTAACTTAAAGACTAAGCACTTAAATTTACAAATTAATTAATGTAAAATATAGATCAACGCTTGTAAATAAACTTTCTGCTTTCTGTTGTCAAATATAAACATATGTCCCTCAAGTTCGCACTATCACCCCTCAAAATAGGGTAAAACGAACTCGAAAAAGAAAAAGGACAGGATAAATAATTATCGTAAATTTGTCGTAATTATTTCGTAAAAGAAAACAAAAATCGTCACATCATTTTTTCTCAAAAAAATGCAAAAAGTCCTTAAAACAGCATTTTTTTCATTAAATCTAGCACTACTATACCAAAACTATCTCTTATAACAAATTTCTTACTGTGCAATCTGTTTAAACAATTGTACTGGGACGTCTTTGAATAAGTTCCGTCATAAAATAATTTGTCGCGCCCTTCTTGCCCAAGAAAATGCTCTAAATATGACGTACGCGTACGTAGGACACACACTCTTTTTTTTTACAAATGCATGACTGGATATATTAATGAACTTATATCTTATGTATCGCAATGATGAAAATAATGAAATATTTCACAGTTTTTATCAAGAAGCCTCTAGTGGTTTTATATTTGTAAAGGTAACAGGATTGACGGTAGAAGCTCTTAAAGTATTTTAATTTAAAATTTGTTATTGAGATCTGCCGAGAATTCATAATAAAGGATTTAGTTCGATGCATCAGAAATATGCATTCCACGTGCAGCGATGTATATGCATGGAAGAGTGCAGATATGCTGCAAATCTTTTTTTAACGAAAATACCTTAAATTGCTTGTTGCTTAGAGAAGTTATCTTTTCAAAAAATTTGAACGTTCGACAAAATTATTGACAGAGTTGAGATAATGCAGATTATTTCCAATATTTGTTTTTATTCATTACCATAGCCAATTTAAAGTCATGCCAAAAGTTTTATATCAAACCAACAAAAAACATAAAGTAAGCCAGAGATACAAGGTACACAAAATATAATCTACCTACCTAAACAAAAAAATACATCCTGCAGAGCAAATTGAGTCGTATTAGAAATTGCGTCCTACTCCAATTGCCATCATCATTCCCATCATTGCCACACCAAGACTACTTCCAATTTGGCCTAATATCCTCTTTCGGGAAATGTTTGTACTTTTTATTCTTTATTCGTATTTTTTTTTGTGCAGAAATCGGACGATTTATAAAATAAGATATTTTATGTCATCATACAATTTTACAATGGCGAGCATACATCTACGATTATGTTTTATGGTGAACATCTGCTTGGGGGTCCGTGATGCTCTGGGAACTAATTTAGGTCCCCATGGTGATATGGTTCAGGTTCTGTGACGAATTACTGATATGACCGTATAAATATGGTCTGGTCTGATAAACGACAAGGAATCACATTGAGGTATTCGACCCAATTAATTGGCTTTCGATTTCACTTTGTCAGAAAATGATGTCCGCTCAGTGTCCTTATGACTACGGCATTAGAAACGAAAGTTGAGTGGATATTTTTTTTCATTGTGCACTCGTATATATGTATGTTTGATTATTTGACAGAATAGATTTGTGGTCTTAAACATGGAGCCATTAGGTGAGTTCGTTTTTCCTCACAGCTTTTAAATTTGTGTGCAGATTGGCATAATTTTTTGAGGTATTAGAGGCGCTCAGCGCCAAAACGGCCTAACCCTCATTTAAAAAAAAATCAAACTGACTATGCAGATCGAACCGGAATATTATGAAATGTATAATAAAAAAAATCCCTTATTGTACGGTATACAATGTTATACAGTAAAAACCGCTTAAGAGAAACCCGCTTACCTGAAACACTTTCTTCATCCCCAAGTATTTTCCGACCAATTTTCCTTAAAACACTCCGCTTAAGTGAAACTCGCTTAAGTGAAACTCGCTTAAGTGAAAAACCCGGATAACTGAAACATATTTTCAGTTAATTTTAATATTTTTCATTGAAAAAAACTCTCTTAAGTGAAAAAAAAAAAAATTGAATCAAACAGAACAAAATTTGCTAGTTTTCGTTGTTCAATAAATTATTTTTGTGTTATTTAATCGTTGTTTTATTTAACTTCTTTCAAGGCAAGTACAAAAGATAAAAAAATATTTTTTCTAGCATTAAATCTCCGCTTAATGGAATTTTTAAATCCGCTTAAGTGAAATTTTTTTTTCACTTATCCGAACTCCGCTTAAGTGAAATTATTTTTCACTTAAGCGGGGTTCGCTTAAGTGAAAAACCCGTTTAAGTGAAAAAAATACTGTGACATTATGCCGTTTCTCTTAAGCGGGTTTTACTGTATTACTTGCGGAAAACTCTTTTTGCTCTATGCGAAATTAAAAAAAATGCCGACGCCAAAATGGCCTAAGCGCCTAAGCCGCTTAGGCCGAATGGAATTCTAGAAATAAAAAATATATGTGTGGGTTAGGCCAAAAAGCATTCAACCCTTCAACCGGAACAAAAATTCAAAAAATAAATCAAGTTAGCCAGGAGGTATTTAAACCTTCTTAGAAGGCTGTAGATACATCCCGAAGCGAAACGATGGAGTAGGCCGAGAAATTTTTGTTGGTTTTTAAATATCTGTGAGATAATTCTATGCGTCTTTACCTTTAGTTCATACATGCTTATTTTGTTGGTGAGACGTTAGATACGTTATTTTTTGTAAGCATCGGTATAACTCATTGAATAGTTCTCGACTGAAAAGGTAAAGTATCTTAAGTCAATTTTGATGATTTTTCAGGAGAGCAAAAAAACACTTCAAAGCTGAATCCCAAAACATCTTTCAAATATAGACTTTATTCAGCAAAGCATTTATATGTAAAATTTTATGATCTTTTTTTTGAAATTATTTTCGAAAAGATATTTTTAATATTTTGGTCGTAATGAGGAAAAATATGACTTAAGATAGTTTGGCTTTTCTATAAATTGAATTTTATATTAATTTCCAAAATCTTAAGTTGAGATAAGATATTTTGCCTTGCGTTTTCGAAGGACGTTTTCAATTCTTATGTCCATTTAAGATGAGTTGCGTGTGCAAAAGTGGAAAAAAAGAGATTTAAGATGATATTTGGTGGTTTTTAATTTAAGTCGTATATGAAAAAGTCACATTTGTTCTATAGAGCTTTAATAATAAAAAAAAATAACTAATAAAGACTTGAATTTCTTTAAAAAAAAGGCTATAAAATAACATTTGGTTTACAGAATAGAAACAGTTTAGTTTTATTCAAATAATTTATTTAAAAAATATTAAAATAAAATATAAAATAAATTATTAAATTATTTAAAAAATCATTGATCATTGTAAAAAATATTACATGAAAACATATTTTTAAAAGTCAAATTAATAATAACAAAAAACTATTGGAAAAAATTTACCTAAGGGACCCAAGGGGAGATAGGAGAAATTGAAAATTGTTTTTACCTCCGAAACTAACGCAACGGTATCGCACCCGTAGTGTAAGATCTTATTTATCTCGAAAACGGCTCTCATGATTTTGATAAAATAAAATTTTTGAATAACATGTTATTAACTGTACCTGTCATAGAACGGTTTTTTTTTTTAAGTAAAACTTCTTCTCCGCCGTTGGGGGTAAAAAAATGTATATGCAGCTGTCAGTGACGTGTCAAAACGACAGGCTATCAGTCAAAGACAGCGACATGTAACGAAGTTTTACTTCTACGGCGCGTACGTCAGTACATACAACCCTTTTCTTTTTATTTTCGATTTTCTCATTAACGATTCTAACGATTTAAACCATTTTTTTTGGCAGGAGCCCCCGAAACTTAAAATAATATTTTATATAATACCATTTGCAAAAATATTTTTTGGATTTTTTGAAGAAAAAAAAAACTATTTTTGTTTTTTGAAAAATCAATACTTCAAAACAAGTGAAACGATTATTTTTTGAAATTACTTCCTAAAATCAATGGCACAAAATTTCAATTGAATTAGTACGACCGACGTTAAAGCTGATTTAATATGAAACTAAGTTAAATCAACAATTTAGAAAATTTTATTCGAGTATAGCATCATACTATATCTATATCTACCCTTTTATTAAAGTTAAAATCATCGTAAGAATATCGTGCTTTTAGAAACGCCACAAAAGGTTTGTTTACTTAGTTTTTTGCACGAACTGTCAATGTTTTCGGTGCGTTCAGAAGCAATTTATTAAGAATTCCTTTAGAAAGATACTAGTTGGAAAATGTTTTAAACTAAGAATGAGTTAGTAAACTACTTTAAAGTTAGCAAATTGTTAAGTAGTATCATACAAAGAAATTAAAAATAATAGGTTGTTTGACATTTTGCGCCAGTCTTTTTAGAAGTATTCGCCAATACTACTACGTAATTACTTAAAATTGGTATCCCAAATTTTATTCTTGAAAAGCTTTAAAGAAATTTCTGGCATAAAAATTCTTTTAATAATAAAACTATTTTTGAGCTTTGTGTGAATAAATTCTTAGTTTTCTGGAAATCAGACGTCAATTTCATACAAACATGTGAACATTTTTGTCTCATTAAATCCATGTTTTATTTTTATAAAATGTATTTTTAATTCCAAATTCGTGCAATTCAACTCTTTTTTGTTGTATACGTATGTGTTTCATTTGTAATAATTTTTCAATCGCGTATGAAACAAAACTGTCTGAAACACTAAATGAAAAAATAAGAAAAACGGTCGCACAAATAAAGACAATCTAGAAACAAAATACGCTTGAAAATATCTTATGTCCTTGTTATTACGGAAATTGTTTTAGGTTTGCAAACGGTAAAATATCCTATGAGTACTTAGGGAGCGAAAATTTTCAGTTTTAAATTTAAAAATTTATCTTATGTTCAAATAAGATGATTTGCGTTTTCACACTTTTTTGGAATTTTTTTAAGGATTTTATCTTATGTCGACTTAAGGATGACATTTGTTCCTGTTTGCACGCGCGAAAATATCTTAAGTCAACTTAATACGATTTACGATTTTACAATAATAAAAAAGTCTTAAGCCAATATAATCTTAAGTCTATTTTAGGTTTTAAAATTAAGCAGAACACACAATCTTATGTGGACTTAAGATATTTTACCGCGTGTAGAGATGTGTCTTTTGAACATAAGATGAAGTTGTTTTTGTCTATAAAAAAGCACAGGAGTGAGATAGAAGGAAGCCGATAACACAGAACTGTAGCCTTTTAGAATGGCACTAAGGATCAACAGAAAAACGCGAAATATCTTAAGTCGACTTAAGATACTTTACCTTTTCAGTCGAGAGTTATTCTCTTTAATTAATAAATCCACTAATTTGTCAAAGGTAAGTTAATAAGATCTTCTTTCAAAATATACGTATGATTAGTTGTTTTTTTTAATTGAAAGTTTATTAGCAAGAAAACATAGTACGTAAATAATAATGTCTGAGGCTGGCTCGATAAGCTTACAAGATTTTGAAAATTCTGGATCGGAGTACGTCCCAACACCAAGTGGTTCATCAATTTCATCGCGCTATTCCGAAGATACATTGCCTGGGCCATTGGGAGTTGCAGTAACTGAATCCCAGATCGATATAACAGAAAATGATAGAAGGTCAGCTGAACCAGAAATTGAAGTAGAAAGCAACAATGAATTGAAAATATCTACCAGAAAACGGATTGCTAATAAATCGAACTGGAAAAAACACGTAAGTAAAGTTCAGAGAAATTCCGGAAAATATTATAAAACTGTGAAAAGAGTTGTGAAAACAGCTAAAACACTTGATGCACTTATATGTCCATGTCCACTAAAATGTCAGCAGCATTTCAGTGAGAGTAACTTGCGAAGTATTTTTGAAAATTTTTATAAAATTGGTGATCATGATTTGCAAAATGCCTATCTATGTGGACAGATTGCAGTAATTGAAAAAAAGAGATGTTATAAGAAATCTGTTGGCGAAAGCCGAAGATTTAGTACAAGAATTTACAAACTTCCTGGGGTTAATAATCTCGAAATTTGTGTCTGCAAAATGTTTTTTAAGCAGATTTTACATGTAACTGATGGTCGTATTACACGTGCTCTTAAGCATAGAACACCTGGAAGTGGTACAACTACACCAAAATTGGACCAAAGAGGAAAACACCCACCTCATAATAAGACGAGCGTTGAAGCTACAGATCTCGTAAAAGAATTTATTAATAAATTTCCAAGGTATAGCTCCCACTATTCAAGAAATGAGAACATACAAAGAGAATTTCTGGCACCCAACTTAAACATATCGATTATATACAACCTGTATCGTGGAACTGTAGAAAACGACAAAGTTGTTTCAAAATTTGTTCTTACCAAAATATTTTCACAACATTTTAATTTGCATTTTCGGGCTCCAATTTCTGACAGCTGCAAGAAATGTGATTCTCTTAGAGTAAAAATTGAAGCCGCAGATGATCCTTTTGAAAAGCAAAGGATTGCGAACGAAAGAGATTTACATCACCGAAAAGCTGAATCAGCTAGAAGTGGGATGCAATTGGATTCGAAGCTTAACAAGGATGAATATGCAGTTATAGCGTTCGATCTAATGAAAACTCTGCCGACACCAGTAATTTCCACAGGGGTAGCTTACTATAAAAGGCAGCTATGGACCTATTGTCTTGGTATTCATGACCTTATTACAAACAAGTCATTCATGTATACCTGGAATGATGGAATAGCTTCCCGTGGCCCTCAGGAAATAGGGTCTTGCATTAAGCATTATGTGAAAGCCAATGTCAAGAGCAAGAATTTAATAATGTATAGTGACCAATGTGGTGGCCAGAACCGGAATATAAGGATGAGCACCATTTGCACATACATGGTCAATAATTCTACATTCCAAGTGGAACAGATAGACCACAAATTTTTAGTATCTGGCCACTCATTCCTTCCATGCGACCAAGATTTTGGTCTCATTGAAAAAGAAAAAAAATATTATAAGGACATTTTTACGCCTGATGATTGGGATCGCGTAATCATCACAGCGAAAAAAAAGGCACCATTTCAACTAGTAAAGATGACAGCAGGTGACATTAAAAGCATATCCTCAATCGAGAAATTAGTTACTAATAGAAAAAATTTCCACGGATAAGACTTCGAAAGTTGAATGGCTTAAAATTCAATGGCTTCGATTCCAAAATGTGAAGCCATTTATTATTCAATATAAATACTCCAACAATATAGATGTTTTATTTCAAGAAGTTGACATTTCAAAGAGGAACTCCAGTAAATTCGTAGATGTGGAATTAGAATCACTTTATCCTGAAGGAAGATTCATTGAAGCGGCAAAGTTTAAGGACTTACAAAAACTCAAAGAATTCATACCTCCTATAAACCACTCCTTTTATAATAATTTAAAAACAAATACAAGAGCCGAAGACGAAGACATTCAGGAAGAAGACGAATAAAGATTTTCAGTTAATTTGTATTATTTAAAAAGCTGTATTATTTATATGAAGAATTTTATATTCGTATATGTTTTAATAAATGGAAACAGAATGGCCTAACCCTCAGTTCCTATCAATATAATTTTTTTTAATGGATTCCAAAATGACCTAAGCCACTTTTTTTTTTATTTATTGCTTAAAATAGCCTGTCTGTTATTCAATAAAGACCTTATTATTAACTTGAAACAAACATTAAAACTAATATTTATTTCCGATTAATAAAAAAAAAATATAAATATTTTAAAAACATGTTTTCTTTTAAAGCCGTTTTTCTCAGAACGAATTTTTCGGGCTTAGACCGTTTTGGCGCTGAGCGCCTCTTATGTGGTAACAAATTTAAAAAGTTTGGAAAATAAATTTAAGAAGTATTCCTTCGAGTAGAAATTGATCCTATTATCAAATATTTCGAAGACTACATCGATTTGAAAAAATGCATAATTGCATATTTATAGCTATTCTTAATTCAAATGAACAAAATGGTTTCAGAACTTTCCACTATAGGTCTATATATACTTACACAAAGGCAAATATCCTAAAAGAACAGAATAGCATAATTGACTTTCTTGATATTACCTATCAACATTATGTCGGATTTAAGATCTCGTAAACGATTTATTTTAACCCCAAAACGTACCCTTTAGAACCTTTATCGCTAGTGTAAAGGGTTGGAGTTTATGTGTATTAATTATTCACATGTTACCGAATATTTTAAATTTAAAGTGCTTCTTCTTTCGCGAAGATACAAATCTCCTATGAACAAAAATAATTTTCTAAAACACTGTATTCAATTGAGAATAGTGCCATTTACTTAAAATCAAAAGAAGATTTTTGAAATTCTAACCCTCTTTTTCAGTACGATTACATAAATCTGATAGATTATTTTTAGACAACTACTCTTTTAATTTTAACAGTATAACAATAAGTTATATTCAAACGAGTAGATTGTTTATTATTGAATTAGAGATGTGTGGACTACAAGGAAGTTACTCGTTTAAAATTAAAAGGGGCGATAACAAGTTTTTCGGCTCAGCTTTTTATTTTAAATTAATAATTTTAATCCTGTGGGCTAATTTAATTTTAGCAACATTCATTATGTAGGTTTAGAACGAGACTATGCTATTTTTAACTGATTTTTTTTAACCATCAGAGAAACACTCCTGATTAGAGCTTTTTCCCTTATATATAGTACGAGTAGTATATATGTCAATTTTTATTTCCACATTCAACTTAGAGATTTATCCTTATTTGAATCTGAAGATTAGGATTACAGAATTATTTTGAATTATTTTGACATTCAATTTAATTAGAAAGTATGCTTCGTACAATTAGAAAGCTCACTTTATCAATGGAAAGTTCATTCATCTTTCAAAAATTAATAGCCCGGTCAAAATAGACATTCAAGGGTACATTAATTCGCACAAAGCTGAAAATTGGCATGAATGTTGAGAACACTATTACAAACAATTTGCCAAAAGTCCCCCTCGATCCGACGTGTGGAAAAAAAATTATTCAAGGTCAAATGTTGCAAATTTCGGTTTTTTGCATTTTTCAGCTGAACGGCAAGTTTTATCATAAGATAGGTGAGACAAAAATTATTCATCATGCAATTATCTAAAGAAATTGTCTTAACACTTTTTCTCCTAAGAATCACCATTTTGGAGATATAGCGAATCAAAAAGTTGAAAAAAAATTATTCAAGGTCAAATGTTGCAAAAATCGTTTTTTTGCATTTTTCAGCTGAACGGCAAGTTTTATCATAAGATAGGTGAGACAAAAATTATTCATCATGCAATTATCTATAGAAATCGTCTTAACACTTTTTCTCCTAAGAATCACCATTTTGGAGATACAGCGATGCAAAAAAAAATTGTGTTCTTCATAATATGTATGTCAATTACCGTTATATACATTACACAACGGTAATACAAGTAAAAATATTAGTTTTCGTGGCGTATAGATACATATTATACAATTCTAAAGCCAGATATACATATACACTGTTCAAATGCATGACAAGCACGCGCAAGTGTATTGGTGAAAAAATCACACGTATAGATTGGATTTAGGATTAAAGCAAAATGAAAATCTTTTGAGTTTCTTTAAATCTAGCGTCCTGCATTGAAGTAGTTTATATGCAAGATTGATGATTGACCATGCATTTATTGGTTCATTGGCGTATAGTTCGTTGAAGACATGAGAACACAGTACAACATAAGCACTGATTTAAATATTAAAATAGTAAACAAAAAATGTATGATGAAATGGACATACAAAATAAAACAAATTACCTACTCGGATAAAATTGAAAAAATCTCAAAGACGTTCTTATATTCACAATTTCGCCGAAAAAAACTCACAAAGCGCAACGTCCTCTCACCACACCGTCCATGTTAAAATAAAAGATTGAAGACTCATGCTTGGTGTGTGTATATGCAACTTTAACCCGAATTTTCGAATACACTTGTACGTGCTTGCTATACATTTGAACAATGTATATTTGGCTTAAGAATATAAACTCGAAAGAAAACCCAGTCCCTCATTTTATGTGACCGTACGGCCTTGAGCAGCATCTGTCTGCGACGCTCGTATACCTGCTCCGTTTCTAAGGGCCCAAACAAAATAGTATTAGTCCCAAACGTTCCTTCGTATGTAGTAGAACAAGTAGTTATTGCAAACAGAATTTGTGCAGTTTAATATTTGTAAGAGAAATGTATCAATTTTGCTTTATTTGTAGTAAACATTTGGCGGAAAAAGTACACTCGGAAGAGTACCATTACCGTAGTTAAAAGACGTCACGAACAAGAACAAGCTGGTACATCAATAATAAGTCCTCCTCGTACTAGAGCACGCGTAAATGAATCTGTTTTTTGTTTAGGTTACGTTACCTTAGGTTAAGGTGGCTGCTGACCGGAAAAGCCAAAACACTTAGACCAATATTTGGTCCGTTGTGATACTACAGGATTTCAAAAATCAATCTTACTCGTTAAACCATTTTGAGCTAACAATGAAGCATTTGAGACAGTGAATGTCAGAATTGTTTTTTGTTTAAAAGAGTGCTGTTTATTCTGTGGCAATGAATTGAATAAAGCGTTTGAAATGAAAAAAAAGCACTGCAATATCGGCGTCAAATTTGTAATGTAATTAGGTGCTTAGATAAGTTTCGGTACTTATCTTTTGTAAAAAATACTCATTATCGCTTTCGTCATTTCCAATAGTAGTATTTTTCAATTAGATACAAAATTTTCAACTCAATAGGACCACAATAGATCGTTGAATAGGCCTACCGGGGAAGCCACCTTTAAAAAAACGCGCCAAGTGTACTACTTCACGGGTGGCGCGGAACCGTGTGCATATTATGAAGAATACAACTTTTTCAACTTTTTGCTTCGCTATATCTCCAAAATGGTGATTCTTAGGAGAAAAAGTGTTAAGACAATTTCTATAGATAATTGCATGATGAATAATAAAAAAACAACATTGAGTTAGAAAATAATAATAGTATGTGACCAATTCAATAGATTTAGTAGAAAAATTGAAAAACATAAATGTTTTACCAAAATATTAACTTTTATCATTTGATGTGACAAACATGTACACTAATATACCAATTGACGAAACCACAAAAATATTAAAAGAAAATCTGGACAAAAAGGCAACACTCAACAATCAACAAATAAACGAATTATTATCCATATTAAAAATAGTTCTAAAACAAAATTACTTCACATTTAACAACAGATTTTATAAACAAAAAGAAGGACTAGCTATGGGTTCACCATTGAGTGGATTAATGGCCGATATATATTTAAATTGGTTTGAAAACAAATATATATTATCAAACAACAACAAACAAAAACAAAAAATTATATCATATTCGAGATACATATGTTGACGACACTTTTATAATTTTTGACGGAACACATAGACAAATAACTATGCTACATAAATACATTAACAGTATAAACAACAAAATAAAGTTCACAATTGAAATGGAATTTGAAGATAATATAAACTTCTTAGACTTAAATATCAAGAAATTTAACAACAAATTAAAATACAAAATATACAGAAAACCAACCACTACAGATATTACTATACATAAAGAGTCGCATCATCCATATTCTCAATAAAATGCACGACTGGATCGCACGAACTTGCTCTTAGGTAAAAGTACTTTGGAGTTTAAGATACATTTTATAATTATTATAAAACATGAATTTAAAATTAAATTGCCGTCTGATTTCTAGAAAAGTGTGAATTTATGCAAACAAACTTTAAAAAATCGTTTTATTATTAAATAAATAAATTTTTTATATAAGAAATTTCTTTAAAATTTTTCAAGAAAAAAATGTGGGATGCGAATTTTAAGTATTTAATAATATTGATTTTTGGAAATAATTTCAAAAAATAATCGTTCATAGGTTTTGAAGATATTGATTTTTCAAAAAAAAATTTTTTTCAAAAAAACCCAAAAAATAATTTTTCGAATATTTTTATATACAATATTATTTTAAACTTAGGGAGACTCCTGCTGAAAATTTTTGGTTAAAATCGGTAGAGCCGTTAATGAGAAAGTCGAAAATCAAAAAAACGGTTCTATGACAGGTACCGTTAATAACATTTTGCCCCAAATTTTTTTTTTTACCAAAACGTAGTGAATGTCCATAATACCACACCTAATTTTTTGTATCAAAATCGTTAGAGCCGTTTTCGAGATAAATAAGATTTTGCATTACGGGTGTATGGGGGGTACCGTTAGTTTTAGAGCTAAAAAAAAATTTTCAATTTCCCCTCTAGGGAATCACCGAAGACCCATAACTACCGAGTTTGAAGAAAATAGGTCCAGTGGCTTAGGCTCCAGATCGAGGTACAGACATACAGACAGACCGACAGACAGACAGACAGACAGACAGACAGACGGAATTGCCGGACCCACTTTATTCGTCTTCGCTATCATCGTAATGTCAACTTTGATCAAAATCTCGAGTTCGATTTTTTTTCCAAATGCAGAACTTGCCCTATAGTACCTATATCGCAAGTAAAAAATGGCAGCATATATTGCATTCATAAACAGATTATTAACAATACCCATGGATAAACAAGATTATATAAATGAACTCAACATAATAAAACAAATTGCATTATCAAACGGATACAAAATCGATACAGTTGAAAAACTTCTAACTAAAAGAAAAAAGAAAATAAAAAACAAAAACAATAATGAGAAAAATAACAACAATAAAGACATTAAGTTCATATCAATGGAATACACAAACATATTACCACACAATATACAAAACGAATTAAAAAAACATAACATAAATGTATTATTTAAAACGAGTAACAACATTCAAAAATTTACACAGCCCAAAAGAGAAAACGACATAAAAACTTCAACCGGAGTTTACAAAATAAAATGATGCGATGATTGCGAAAAATACTACATAGGACAGACAGGAAGAGCTTTCAAGGAACGATTCAAAGAACATTTACCAAGACCCAACTCAAAATCAAACTACGCTTTACACTTAATCGACAACAAACACAATTACACGAGCTTCAGCAACAATTTAAGCCCAATGCATTTTTGCAAAAAAGGGAAAGTACTAGACACGTTAGAAGAATACGAAATTTATAAATCAACGAAAATAGAACAAGACAAATTACTAAATGACAAATTAACTTTAAAACCAAACGCACTATATGACACAGTACTTACATTCAACACAAGAAGAAAAGAGACAATCATAAATTAACTATATACAAAAAATAAGTAAATATAAACGACAAGTGGCAAATCGAATAAATTAAAAATCCGCCTGAAGATGGAAACATAATTTCCGAAACGCGTAGCGATTTAAAAAACAAACTTAAGTTGTGATATTAGTTGATAAAATATAAAATAATTTAAAAACTAATTTTTTTTTATTTTATCTTTTTCATATATATAAATAATTTTTGTCTCATCTATTTTATGATAAAACTTGCCGATCAGCTGAAAAATGCAAAAAACCGATTTTTGCAACATTTGACCTTGAATAATTTTTTTTCAACTTTTTGCTTCGCTATATCTCCAAAATGGTGAATCTTAGGAGAAAAAGTGTTAAGACAATTTCTTTAGATAATTGCATGATGAATAACTTTTGTCTCACCTATCTTATGATAAAACTTGCCGTTCAGCTGAAAAATGCAAAAAACCGATTCTTGCAACATTTGACCTTGAATATTTTTTTTTCCACACGTCGGATCGATGGGGACTTTTGACAAATTGTTTGTAATAGTGTTCTCAACATTCATGCCAATTTTCAACTTTGCGCGAATTAATGTAACCTTACCCTTATTTTTGAAGCTAATTTGACCGGGCTATAAGCAAATTTTCAATTTCGAATCGTTCGAAAGAAATGTCATTTCATTCTCGTTCAATTTTGTATGACCAATCTGTTTTTTTTTTAATAATTTTTATTTAAAAAAATTATGGTCTAAAAATAATACTTTATCATTTAAGAAAAATTAAAGTAAAGATAAGTAATGTTAACAGCCCGTTAAAGTTCAAATTTAACAGATATCAATAAAAACTGACATTTTAAAATTTGGGACCAATTCAAACAGTACATTAAGTTTATTGATATCAAAAAGAAGTAAAATAACGGTACAACTTCTCTGTATAATAAAATACTTGATTTATGTTTAAATTTTCATGTAAACTAAATTGTGTTCTAAATTGATAAACAAAAAAACAGGTATTCAGAAGGCAACTTCACATATCTGGTCACACTTCAATTTTGAATTACCATTTGTAAATTGTTTCATAAAAATATTGATAAATTCAAGCGAGACGTTAAAAAGATAGCAATTGTTTTAATTATGGACAGTGAAGCCGGTGAGGAGCAGATGTGTAGAAGGATAATAGATGCATCAAATTCATGAAGTTGTATATTTATGTGCAATCAGAATCGTTTTCAATTCCTGATACATACATACATATATCATTTCCTTGAAAGATTTGTAAAAAACTTTCGATTGAATAAAAGTGTTTTCAAATACAAGAAGCACCATCTTGAGAAGGAGGTCCATAGCTATTCAGCTTCTTGGCAACATCTCTTCAAAAACAATCAGTGTCAACCCGATTTGTTGAAAATCCCTTGGCCTTATCAGGATTTGCTTTAATCAATCTGATCAGAACTTCTTTCTGCTTCCGGCTTGTCCAATTGGAATGCGATTGCGACCTTCATTAAAAACACCAAAAAATAATCAAAAAAGGAATTTATTTTATTTATCATTCAACAAAAATACTAAGCTTACATGTTTCATGAATCTATTCGCCAGAAAAAATTGAACGAGAATGAAATGACATTACTTTCGAACGATTCGAAAAAGAAAATTTGCTTAGTATTCGAATGATAAATACATATGTAAACTTTCCATTGATAAAGTGAACTTTCTAATCGTACGAATATCAATTCGTTATTCGAATTCGACATACTTTCTAATGAAATCAAATTTCAAAATAAGGCTGATCTACCACTAGGCAATAACTCTAAAATTAAATTGTGTTGTGAAGCATTCTTGAGCCCCAACCTGATAATGTAATAAATTGTCTGATTTGATTTTTGTATGTTTTGTTTTTCGAAAAAGCGAGTGAGCTTATAAGATCTACTATAGGCGTTTTTCTTTTTTCGTTCAGAGCAGAGTTCTGAACAGAGCTCGAACATGTCAAGCATACTCTAAACGTCCTCTGAACTGAGTCTGCTCAGTTATTTTATTCTGAGCTCACAGAGCTCGCTCTGAACACGCTCAGAACCTGCTCAGAACGAAAAAAGAAGCACATATTCGAAACTCTGAACACTCTAAACTAAAAAAGAAACACAGTTTCTATTTTGACAACTCAGACTCTATGAACTAAAAAAGAAAAACGCCTTATATAAACATGCGATATATTAGAAAGAATTTCTGTGCTGCATATTTCCATACTGCGAAAAAGGGCCAAAAGTTTTGTCTCTCAGAGAAATTCGGGTTGGTGAAAATTCTGATCACTGCTTCAGCGCATATTAGGCAATTATGTAGCTTACCAGATTCAACCAAAATAAAGGACTTCTTTTTAAAGATAAATATTTATTTCATGAGGCTTAATTTCTCCATCCATAAGCATACATTTACTAACTTGCGACCTATAGGTACTATAAGGCAAGTTTTGCATTCCTAAAAAAAATCCCACTCGAGATTTTGATCAAAGTTTACATTACGATGATAGCGAAGACCGATCTTCTTTAAACTTGGTATAATATTTCTACCCACGCGTTTTTTTCATTTTTTTTTTAAGACCAAAAATAACGGTACCTGCCATATACGTATTTTTTCGAAATTTTATAAATATTTTTTTTTCCCAAAAACTGCGACAAATTTAAAAAATAAAAATACAAAAAAATTTCATTTAGTTAAAGTTAGGTAATGGCTGAACAAATTTTCAAGTTATTGAGGGTACCCCCCATGGAACCACTTTTTTGTTTTTGATTTTCTCAAAAACGGTGCCACCAATTTTGATCATTTTTTTTTTTTTTGCTCAAGCTCCCCAAGAATTTAAATAGTATTGTGAATTCAGATTAAAAAAAAAATTGGATTTTTAAAAAAAAATATCGAATCTTTTTTTTTCGAAAGCTATATTTTTTGTAAACTTGATGAATAAAAGTTTCTCAATTAAATTTACAAGATGTGAGAAAAAAAACTTTTATTTTGCCTAAAAATAATGTTACCTACCATACAAATGTCAAAAAATGGTTTTCAAAAATTCTATTTTTCTCGAAAACGGCGCCTAGAATTTTAATAAATTTTTTTTCTTTTAATTTATTTTGATTATCTTTAATTTAATGAAAAACATTTTGAAATTAAGATATTACAGCTTGCACCTGCCATAGAACCATTTGGTCTAATTTTGAATTTCTCACTATCGACATGACCGATTTTAATGACATTTTTTTCATAGAGATGCTTCTAAAAAAAATAAAAACATTGCATTTCAAAACATAAATAAAATTATTTTTTGAATTTTTCGAAAAAATATAATTTTTTTTGGAAAATTCGATATCTGAGAAATGAAAAATGGTTCAATATTTTTTCTGGAAATTTAATTCTCATTCGTACAGCAATGAAAACAATACTGGCGTACCAATTTTTTTTCTTAAAAATGTTTTAAATTTTTTTTTATATAAAATCTTATTTTTCTTAAAGAAACCACTACAACGACTTTTAATTTTTGTTCTTTCGTAAATTCATATTAGCTTGAAGAACCACATGGGGTATTCTGTTCTCATGTTTTACTACTAAAAGAATTTAAACAGTTAATTTTATCCTTATGAACAGTTTTCTTTAATAACATTCGTTTTTAAAATTCCTAGTCTATTACATAGGAGCAAGTTCGTTCGACCCAGTCGTGCATTTGATTTCTATCGCAGTCCAAGTTGGGATACTAACTCGACCTCTAATGAATTATACACATTGTCTGACAATATCTATTAAGTTGTTTCACAGTGGAACTTACACAATTCTTTGCAACTGCACTATTAAGACAACAAGGTTTGTAGAGAATTATTCTGATTTAAGCAATTTGACTCAGCTCCTTGACCATCCTTTTCGGATAACTTACATTGCAGGTCAATCCGACAACACTCTAGATGTTTTTCTTGCCTCTGCCTAAGTACACTTTAAGTGTATTAGTGCCATACAAAATCAGACCAATGCTTCATAACTGCAAATTTCTCATATCAGCAAAACCCAGTAAGAGAAAGGATGCCTAATAGAACCATTTGACAATATGACAAAGCTGTCATAGTGCTTTCTTCAAGAACTTCAACTGGTTCTTGTGCTTCCTCGATTGTGACGATCGATCGAGTACGTATATATTTTCACATTTAAATTATTTCGGAATGTGAAATTTAATCCTGAATAAAAATATCAAAGATCTTGACATGTACAAATCAGCTGGCTAAAATAGTAACCCCTTAATTGTTTTGGAGATGTGTTCTACAATACGGGCAAAACCATTGCCCAAGCTTTTTTATCTGTCCTATTCTACTGATCAATTTCCCTTTGCTCAGCCTGTCCCTAAAAAAGGCGAATCTTCTCCCCTCCTCAAACTATAGTCCAATTGCAATTACGTGCCTTCTTTCCCAGGTCATTTCTCTCCGGGCTGTGGAATCTGTCTTGACATCGTTTTGGAGAAAGTAAAATGATGAAAGCTTTTGATAGAGTTTGGCATCAAGCTCTCTTATCGAAAATGTCTGCATTTGGTATTGATGAATCTCTTCTTCGAAGAATTAGAAACTACATTTCGAGCAGCTCAATACAAGTTGTATTGGATTGTTTTAAATCTGAAGTCTATAAGATAAATTCTGATGTGCCACAAGGCTCCGTTTTGTCTCCGACACTCTTCTTCATTTTCATCAATGTTTTTTATCTGAAACTTCTTATCCATTAAGTGCTGCTAAGTGTTTGAGTCTCCTTCGAATATGCAAGACATTTGTAACCCCTTCTTATCTGGTTGTAATATTTAAGGCCTATATTCGTCCAAAGCTCGAGTACAATTCCCATATTTGGGCAGGTGTCCAATAACTCACTTAAATCTTTCGGATAGAATCCAAAAAAGAGCTTAAAAATGATAGTTGATAGAACGGTAACAGAAACATTTGAATCTCTCGACCACCAACGCAATGTTTCTTGTCTTTCATTATTTTACCGTTATTTTCATAACCATTCTTCTACTGAAATAGCGAGTTGAATTCCTCCCCGATGCAATGTCCATCGTTACCTGTTCTTAAATCAATCCCCATTTTTCTATACGCTCACACTGTGTTCAAATATCTTATGGGTAGTCATAATCCCTTTAAAGCGTGGAACATACAAAAAAACTTGTCCTTTATATTTTGTTGCTTCGAGATAATTTTAGAATTCTCTGATTGAAATTTATGATATGCTTCTAAGGTTTTGCTTTCGATATTTTCAGCTACATGTGTTTTACTTCACAGTCGCATATCGAAACAAGCTCTTTTTCTAGGACTTGGGATGATATTCGAGACCCATCCATCCCGTCACGGATATCCTTGGTTGTTTACATAATACTTTTCTTCAGTGTTTGCTAGTTCGTGTTTGTTTTTTGTGTGTTTCTCTTAAAATAAAGAACCAAAACCTGCAAATAAAAACATTTAAACAAACGGGTTTAAGTGAAACTTTTGCACAAGGCCCTCACAAAGTGTGTGTGTGAGTTAGTTTTTCTCTCCTACGAGTATCTGTCAACCATATTCTAATTTGTATTCCTGACAGTTATCAACAATTCATACAAAACTTTCTACTGTTCATCGTCAAATTTACATATTAGGAAGATTTATTCCCATCCTAGGTTGAGTTTTCTAAAGAAAACATTCATATTAACAGACGACACCCAGATGGACAGGCCCACAAAAATTCAAACTAAAACTCAACTATCACGTTTCGGATAGGTGAATGTGCACAAGTATATGAGAGCTCGTTTAGTTTCAGAAAAATAATTTTTTTTTTTGGCAAGGACCTTTCTAATCGGCTTATACAAACTGGACACTTAAAACGAGGACATATTTTTTACTCTTTATTTCTATCTGACCAAGTTCAAAAAATGGGAAAGAGGAATACTGAATTTGGTTGATATTAACATTTTTGAATTTTGGTCTATAGCAAAAAACTTACAGTTTTAGGCATTTGGTTTTGTTTTTAAACTGAATGTTAAAGTAATTTTCTAATAAGACCCTTTTGTATAGGTATGTATGTATTTTATTGGGCATAATAATTAAGTGTTTTTTAGTTCAAGGTGAAAAACGAAAAGTTAAAGAGCAGGTTTTGTTATGTTTGGTCTGGGATGAGATTTAATTTTCCCAAAATTCAGTCTCACGAGCACTTTTAATCTACGGCTGCTTCAGTCCGGGTGGGTTTTTACTCTGTCTCGCCAAACTACGAGTATACAAAAATATGTGCTAACTAAAAAACATACGAAAAGGGCACAAAAAGATGATGTGGATCTGTTTGAATGAGTCTGAGACCGAGGTGTTGCTTAGGCTCCACATTTCCCTCCCAACCATGCACCTTCGAAATAAAATGCACGACTGGGTCGCACGAACTTGCTCCTATCTAATAGACTAGCAATTTTAAAAACGAATGTTATTAAAGAAAACTGTTCATAAGGATAGAATGAATTTTTTAAATTCTTTTAGGAGTACATAAGAGATAAAAATAGAATGCTATGCAAATATGAATTTATGCAAGAACAAAAATTATAAGTCATTGGGTGATATGCATAAAAGATAGTAAATGCTTTTACTTGAGAATTTCTAAGTAATTACTTTTTTTGATATGCATAAAAATGCAGTAAATGCTGAAAATAAAGTATTTACTTGAGGCCATAGTACTTACTTTTTTCGGATGAACTTTTTCAGTAAATACTTTATTCCGTATATGCATAAAAAGTAGCAAGTACTTTTTTTCTGTAGGAATTACTTCTTTTTTTCAAAGTCAAAGGATAGCAACATGAAAATTTAAAAGTACATACTTTTTTTGATTTAAACACATAACTATGTAGCTTCGAAACCATAAAAACTTACAGTCTTAACTCTATTCGCAAAGGATTCACGTCGCTGATATAAATTAAAATTAAGTTACTGCTGACTGTACTGAAATGGCGGAATTTGTACGCGTTAGTTCACAAAAAGTCTATAAAAGTCGAAGATCGGGTTCAGAATCAAATTTTAAACAACTCTATCGTTTTGAGAGGGAAAACGTAGATTGGTTGAGTGAATACTTCATTGGTAAGTCATTGCAAAATCGTAATTTGTAGTTTTAAAACTTGACACACCCTAACTATTTGGAGCCTTTTGTTAGTTCGCGGAAATGGTGTTAAATTTTCTATTTTCTTATACGCCTGTTAACTGAAAAATATACAGCCGTATCTATAAGATTTTCTTAAACTGCATCTTAGAGGTTATTTAGTTAAGCATACTTAAATATTTAATTTGGCTTTAAATGAAGAAACTTCAATTCGTATCTATAATCCATTTTTCATTGGTACTTAACTAAACAATCGTTGTGTCACGTAACGTAAAAGAATGTGAAAATCTAGTACAGAAAAAAAAAACAAATGCTGCTTCATTTTATGCAATACAGCTGTTTTGTGACACCTTCTTTCAGTAAATAATTGGAAAACACATTTTTTTATTTGTGAAATCAAAAAAAAAAAATGGCTATCGAACACACACCCACACCCGCCGCTACAAATAAAAGAAAAAGATCTGAAAATTGGGATGCCTCCTACAAGGAAACTTTTTTATTTTAGAATTTGCAATAATACACTATAACAGAATTATTTTATGCACAGATTGGGCGTTTTCCTTAATGCAGTGTTACAGCGCATCATGAATGTTGATGCTTTTTTTTATTCACTTGCTTCAATAAAATAACGTTATTAAATACGAATTCTAAATTTTAGAGTTTTTTTTTAATGAATTGTAAAAGTAAATTTCAGAGTGAAGAAAAACGTTGCAAGGGCATCAAAATCCACGATGCGCTGCAACACTGCATTTAGGAAAACGCCTATTGTCTTCCAACAATGAGGAAGAAAGTGTCGATACAAACACTTCAAAGGCTAAGAGGGAAGCGTGGACGAAATTTCTTTGCGCGTACACATACTTTAATCAATACAAATTTTATGTTTCTTAAATCGTTGCACTTTATAATTCTAATATAATATCACAATTAACAATACCTACAAACTCACAATTTGAAACTTCAAAATTTCAAAGATGACAATCGATATGTCAAAATACATTTTAAAATGCCTTTCACAAGTAGCACAAAATGGTATAATTTCGGTATCACATTTCTTAATTCATACTTTATTCCTTCTTTATTAGGTATGTCAATTTATGCCTACTTAATTCCATCTTAATATGATCTTTATTAGGTATTTTTTTATTTATCTTCTTATTTCCTTCTATCGGACCGCCCACTTGCGCCTTTTCTCTACTTAATACGAACTTAAATCCTTCTTAAAGAAGATGTCAGATACCGATGTAGAATTCTTAAAGACTTCGTTAAGTAATTCTGTGCTACTTGTGTTAAGTAACCCTTAAACGCGGTTGATGGCGTTTAAGTTAAGAGGCCTTTAAGTAACGTTACTTAAATGTGAAAATTGATTATAGATACCGATTTCATACTTAAGAGCTGCTTAGAGGTATTTTAAAGTTAAGTAACCTTTAAGATTTGTTTATAGATTCGCCTGATAATAATTTATAATTTTACAAGAAGCAAACACTTATAAAAACTGTTATATACATATGTATATTGCGATACTATACCAATAGGCTTCCGTTAGTTAAAGGAGTTAGTGGTTTTTAGTTACTGGCGAAGTTTTAAAACTTGCCCTTAGTCGCCAAGTTTATATAGAGTCTTATGTTGAACAAATGGTTCATATATATAATACTTTTTAAAGAGCTCAAACTGAAACAAGAGGAGGGGCAATCACTCATCAAGAAAAGATGTGAATTTTTTTACGATACGTTGGAGATCCTGGATTTCAAGTTGGCGTACTGTATCCAGAACAGTTAATTTTGTTGCAAAATTAATAAAAGACAAAGCTTCTCATTGGATAAAATTTCCATCGAGCTATGAAGAACAGCTGGGAGCAAAAAATGATTGGCTAAGCAAATACAGGTTCCCATTATGCATAGGAGCCTTGGACTGTACTCACATGAATACATTACCGAAAAGGATAGATATGCTTCCATCAATATCCAGGCAACTTGTAACAGATGTTTACAAAACAACAAGAAGGGCAACAGTAATTTAATATAGGGATTAAACGGTTAATCTGGCAAAAAACTATTTGCTTACTAACCCGATAAGAAAAAAAAAGTATTTACTATCAATTTCCGATGAATTCTAGTATTTACTTGGATGAATTTAGTATATACTGAAAGTATTTGCCAGTTAGTAAGTACTAAACTTTATGCATATGGAATGAAGTAAATACTTTAAATTTAACCATTTGCTTTAAGTTAAAGTATTTACTATTATCTTTTACTTGTAGTAAATACTTCCGTTTTATGCATATCACCCATTGTAGTGGTTCCTTAAAAAAATAAGGTTTTATGCAAAAAATTTTTAAAACATTTAAAAAACAAAAATTGGTACACCAACCTTAAGTTTTTGTTATTGTACGAATGAGAGTTAAACTTCCAAGAAAAATATAACCCGTTCTTGAGATATCGAATTTTCCAAAAAAAAATGCCTTTTTTCCAAAAATTGAAAAAAAAATATTTTTTTTTTAAGTTTTGAAATGCAATGTTTTTTAAAGTTTTTAGGAGCTTCTTTATAAAAAAATTTCATTAAAATCTGTTATGCCGATAATGAGTAATTCAAAATTCGAAAAAATCGTACTATGGTAGGTACAGTCAGTAATATCTAGATTTCAAATTTTTTTTTATTAAATTATAGATTGTAAATATTAATCAAAAGAAAAAAAATTTTAGCAAAATTCTCGGCACCGTTTTCGAGAAAAATACGATTTTCGAAAACCATTTTTTAACTTTTGTATGGAAGGTACCGTTAGTTTTAGATAAAACAAAATTTTTTTTTCTCAAATCTTGTAGATTATGTTAAGAAACTTCTATTTGGCAAGTTTGAAAAAAATCGAGCATTTGGTTTTCGAAATATTGAGTTTCCAAAAAAAATTTTTAAATATTTTTTAAAAATCCAAAAAATAAAAAATTGAAAATTTGAATATGTAAAAATATTCAAACTTTTGAGGAGCCTTAGCCTTAAAAATTATTTAAATCGGCTGTACCGTTTTCGAGAAAATCAAAAACAAAAAATGGACCCAGGGGGGCTACCAAAAATAACAATTTTTCGGAAAATTTTTTTCAACCATTACCTAGTTTTAACTAAATGAAATTTTTCAAATGTTTTTTTAAAAATTCTGTGCGACCGTTTTTGAGAAAAAAAATATTTATAAAATTTCGAAAAAAAATCGTATGGCAGGAACCGTTATTTTTGGTCTTAAAAAAATGTCAACTTTGATCAAAATCTCGAGTTCGATTTTTTTTACGAATGCATAACTTGCCTTATAGTTATAGTACCTATAAGTCGCAAGAAAAAATTATTGAATGGCACAAATAAATGAACTCAAAACTTTTTTACGGTGTATGTACGGTATACACCGTATAAATTTTTACAAAATTTTATTCCATATTTTTAATTTAGTTTATAATTGCAAAATTTAAGTTAGATTTAATTTTTGAATTTTGTTGGAAAGAGTTTTATCATCATAGAAACACAAAAAAAATTAAATGCACGACTGGGTCTCGCGAACTTGCTCGTATGTAATAGACTAGGACTTTTAAAAACGAATGTTATTACAAAAAACTGTTCATAAGGATAAAATTATCATCATTTTTTTAAATTCTTTTAGTAGTAAGAGACAAAAACAGAATGCTATGCAAATATGAATTTATGCAAGAATATAAATTATAAATCGTTGTAGTGGATTCTTAATAAAATAAGGTTTTATATATATATTTTATATATATATATTATTTGTTTTTAAAATATTTAAAAAAAAACTTGGTACGTCAACTTTAGGTTTTTATTATTGTACGAATGAAAAAAATTTCCAAAAAAATACTGACCCATTTTTGAGATATTGAATTTTCCAAAAAAAAATGATTTTTTTTTTTTCAAAAATTCAAAAAATATTTTTTTTAATGTTTTGAAATGCAATGTTTCAGTCTTAAGAAGCATCTCTATAAAAAATTTCATTAAAACCCGTTATGTCGATAATGAGAAATTCAAAATTTTAAAAAATCGTTCTATGGTAAGTACAGTCAGTAATGTCTTGTTTTTAAAATTTTTTGTATTAAATTATAAATCTTAAAAATAAATCGAAAGACTAAAAATTTAAGCAAAATTCTCGGAACCATTTTCGAGAAAAATACTATTTTCAAAAACCATTTTTTAACATTTGTATGGAAGGTACCGTTATTTTAGGAAAAATAATTTATTTTTCTCATATCTTGTAGATTATTTTAAGAAACTTTTATTTATCAAGTTATCCATTCGCAAAACAATCGAACTCGAGATTTTGATCAAAGTTGACATTTTTTTAAGACCAAAAATAACGGTTCCTGCCATAAGATTTTTAATTTAAAAAAAAAATAATCAATGTCCCACCGATTTTGATAATTTGTTTTATGATAAAACGCCCCAAAATTATAAATATTCCTGTGCATTAAAATTTAAAAAAAAAAATAGTTTGGATTTCAAACCCATGGTAGATTTTTTAAAAACTTGAAAAATAAAAGTTTCTTAATATAAAGAGAAAAAAATGTATTACCTAAAAACAGCGATACGTACTTTAAAAATGTTAAAAAATGGTTTTCGAAAATCGTATTTTTCTCGAAAACGTCTCCGTGAATCTTGATAATTTTTTTTTCTTATGATAAATTTTAACGTTCTATAATTAAACAAAAAAATTGAAATCATTATATTACTGACTGTACCGACCATAGAACCATTTTGTCGATTTTTGAATTTCTCATTACCGACTGAACGGATTTTAATAAAATCTTTTACATTTTTATTTGGAAATTCCATATCTCAAAGTGGGCTAAATATTTTTTTTTTGTAAATTTATTTTGTGTTCGTAAAGTAATAAAAAAAATGTTTTAAAGATTGGTATAAAAAAAAATAAATTTGGTGGTGCAACAGCTCGAAGTGAACCAGGACCTAGTGACTTACAACTCTCAACCATTCCTGTGTGCGTGTTACCAGGAATGGAGGGGACCTACAATTTTCTGCCGATTCCGAACGGCTAATGAGCAGCACTTTCCATGACAACAGATACTCTTGGAGGATTTGTCAATTCCTCGCAAGAGGCAGTACACCCCTGAAAAAAACTTTCTTGCAGCGGCTGAGAATCGAACTCGAGACCTTCCGCATGACAGTCCAACGCACTAACCATTATGCCAAGGGGTACTACTATTGGTATATAAAAGCTTATTTTACTTAAACTTTGTTATAAACTAATATTTACTTGCATCACATGGAATCCTATTCTTAGCTCCAGCAACTACTAAAAGAGTTGTTTTAGTCATTTGATTGATGAACTTTATGTTTATGAACAGTTTTTTTTCTAATCGCATTGATTTTTGAAGACTTTTACATAACAGCAAGTTCGTGCGATTCAGTCGTGCATTTTATTTTAAGAGAAAACACAAAATATGGCGATTGCGAATAATTTTCTTCAACAAAACCATTTTCATATAAAATGCAAAGATTCGAGTTTAATTTATGTATGTCAAATCAATCCTTTGGTAAAAATCAATAGTTTATAGCTTGACAGATAGAAGACAAAAGCCATGTTTTTTTTGGAAAAGTTATCCGTAGTACAGTAGGATTGTATATGAATAACAAATACAACATCCACAGTAGGATCACTGCCGATAAAGGAGAAGTTAAATCCTGCTGCGGATAGAGATTTGAAGTTTATTCGAGTATCTACTGCGGATGTTGTATTTGTTATTCATATAAAATCCTACTGTACTACGGATAAGTTTTCCAAAAAACACGGCTAAAGTAGTTTTTGATACTTTTAAAAGTTTTTGTTTTTACCTCTCTTTTTAAGACACTTAGGGTCATTTGCTGAAACGAAACTTAAATATTTATGTTCAACCTAACATTTAAGTTGTTTATCAATTCAATTCTAAAATTAATTAAAAACTATTCGTAAATCCTTATTTAAAAATAAACATAAATATTTAGAGACACAAAACTTTTTTTTCATTTTACCTACAACCCCGTCGTTGTTTTTTTTTTTTTCCATTGTAAAGTTGGTTTGTTTACATTTGTTTACAATGTTTTAAATCATCTTCGATTAATTTTGTTACCAACTTAGATTTGAGATATTTATGTAGTTGTATCATTGCAAACAGAATATTGATACCCATTCATACAAAAATACGAGTAATTAGTATAATTAATGTTTTCGAGACACTGTTTTCGTTTTGTTTTATGGGAACTACATGGACTGTAAATCTAAAAAAGAATCAATATCCTTCTCGAGCTTATAAGTCTTAGATTGAGGTTGCGTGGAAAGCTATTTCCCAAGTGTCAATCTATGGGGACATGGCGTTAAGCAGTTTAGACTACGACTGCAATCGAAGAGGTTATTTGTTGTGAGGTGCGACAGTCACAAACAAAATATGAATAAATATTTGTAGTAGATTGTGTGTGGGCACTACGTAGTGAACTGTCAAATGTAAGCAGGTTCCAATAACTTAAGGAAAACATTTGGAGTATGCTATATAGGTTGAGTTAGATCGATCTCTTAATTTTCCGCCCCTAGACGTTGGCGCCGCTGTGCGCCGCACATATTGCACATATGGTAGCAGCGGCCTTGCATTCGGGTGTTAGTTTTGCGGTAGATTATTTTCTTTTTTAATTGCAAAAGAAAAAATACGGTGATTCTCTTTAGTAAGAAAATTATGTTATTAATTTGACAAAGTGAATATAGAGATGGTCGTTATGAACATTTAAGTTGTTGATACATGGGTATCAAAATAGCACATTACAGTTTTGATTATGATTATGTATGACTATAATTCATTTGCTTGAACAAATTTATGATGGGTTATGCCCTTTATACAAAATACAAACAACTGAACCACATGAACTTTTTTTATAATGCACAGGCACTAAAAGGGTTTTGACTACACTTGCAATGTTTGAGTAAAGTGTGAGAGTTTTGGAAAATTTGAAGAGGATTCTAAAGGAGATACCGATGCACATTCGTTTTGAAATTCTGAATAATGGGCGAGAAATATTGAGTCGGATAATGCTTTGCCAATTCGTGTAGTTCGGCTTAAGAAATAATCCAAGAATTTATCAGTTTACCCGAAATTGAGGTGAAGGGTAGGCTGATGATAAGCAATCCCTGAAGCGAGAAAAATAATGTATTATTTTTAAAGCTCATTTTTGGAGACTCAAGTGAATTTTTGGATCACCTGCCCAAGTATGGGAATTTTACTTGCACCGTTTTAGCAGAAAACAGGTGTGGAGTTTCTACAAAAGAGTCAAAAAGAAAAGAACAGGATTCACCAGTCGCCCTGGTGTCTGCAAGGATGAGGAAAGAGTGGAAACTCAGTCGATGTTGAAAATCTGGAAAGATGATTTAAACCAGCTGCTTAATGGAGATGATGACCAAAATTCCGCTAGCAAGCAGCCACGTCAAAAAATTTGGTTGATGATCTGGAGTTCCACCCAGTCGACCTAAGTGAGATCAAGTTAGCCATCGCCAGGTTAAAATCGAAAAAAGCCACCGGTTCTGATGGTCTACAGCCGGAACTTTTTAAGTACGCTGGAGATGATGTGGTTAGCAGTATACACCAACTTTCCAACAAAATATGGTTTGAAGAAAGTATGCCGGAAGAGTGGAACCTAAAAGTACCATCTGCCCGATCCACAAAAAAGGCGACCGCCTTCTCTGCAGCAACTATAGAGGCATTAGCCTTTTAAACATCGTTTATAAGATCCTGTGTAGCATATTATGTGAACGCCTAAAGCCATTTACTGATGAAATGATTGGCCTCTATATCAGTGTGGTTTCAGGCCTGGAAAGTCTACCATCGACCAGATCTTCACACTACGCCAAATCCTGGAGAAGACCCAAGAATTTAATATCGATACACACCACCTATTCATCTATTTTAAAGCAGCTTATGACAGCATTAATGGAGAAGAGCTGTACCGTGCCATGTCGAGTTTTCGTTGCTCCGTCAAAATTGGGAAACGTGACAAGGTGACGCGCTTTCATGTAGCTTTTGTAATATTGTCCTTGAGAGAGTAATGCGCAATACTCGGGCCAACATCAATGGCACCATCTTTCAAAAGTCCACTCAATATCTTAGATACGCGGATGACTTCGACATAATGGGAAGATCCAAGCGAGCAGTTACGGGTGCCTTCTCTAGTATAGAGTCAGAAGCATACAAAATGGGTCTTGTGATCAATGAGGAGAAGAACGTGACTATTGATAGATATAAGTTCGAGGTGGTCAGAGAATTTGTCTACCTGGGTACCGCTGCGAACTCTGCATATGACATCAGTGCTGAAATAAAACGTAGATTAACTCTTGCTAATCGCTGTTTCCTTGCGCTAAGTAAGCAATTGAGGAATAAAGCCCTATCGAGAAATACCAAGGAGACACTGTACAAAACCCTGATCATACCGGTCTTGCTATATGGTGAAAAAGCATGGACCCTTTCCTAGGCGGATGAAAGCTCCCTTGGTGTTTTCGAGAGAAAGGTTCTAGGCACGATTTATGGTCCGGTTTGTGTCGATAGGCAAAATAACATCTGGCGAAGACGATACAATCATGAATTGTACGAGATGTATAGCGACGTGTCCCTAGACAAGAAAATACGTATTCAGCAGTTAAGATGGCTAGGGCATGTAGAGCGAATGAACTTCGACGCTCCATCCCGTAAGATATTCAACGCTATGCCAGAGGGTACGCGAAACAGAGGCAGATCTCATCTCCGGTAGCGTGATCATGTTGAGGGAGATTTAAGGCAACTTGGGACTCGAAACTGGAGGCAGAAAGCTCGAGATCGAGACTGCTGGCGGGGTGAACTATTTGAGGCCCAGGCGCACCCCGCAGTAGCGCCAACTAAAGTAAGTTGAAGGAAACCTAACCACTAAGCAGGGGTTTCGGAGACGTCGGGTCAATCCACACCAGGTAGTCTGTGATCCACATACCGAGAACTGAGATCTATTCGGTGTCCTCAATTCAAGCACCTCTTTTGAATAACGGAATGGGTTGTGCTTTAATGAAAGAGGACAGCATTCAGCTTTTGAAGAATTAAATTCGACTTAGTTTCTCGTTCCCCATTTTAGAATGGTATTAAGAATAGAATTTAATGAGCTGCCGTCCTAAATCCACACCCGAAGAACAAGAACATGCATATGGAAACCGAATATGAGAAGCTGAGAAGACTGTAGTTAGTAAAACAATCTAATGTATTGCAAGTCTCAGACAAAAAAATCATTGATGAATATCAGAAAGAGGGTCAAAGGCAAAACGGAGCCCTGTGGCACACTAGCATTTATTTTATGAACTTCAGACTTTGGTGTTCGAAAGGTAATGTCTATTCCAACGAAGAAGAGATTCATCAATACCAAATGCAATCGTTTATCCTAATAAAGGTTGATGACAGTGGATAGAAGAGATGCAAGCGCAATTAGACCATTGTTAAAGGAGAAGAAGATTATCCCGTTTTAGCGACAGCCGCAAAAAACCCATTGACTAGGAAAGAGACCATTTTAGAAGAACCGATGGGAAAGCTTACTCAATGGTTTTTCCACGTTGAAGAACACCTATTCAGAACAATAGGATTGATCGGGACCACCGGATTTATGTATATCACGAACCATCGTACTCCTGCAACTGTACGAGTACAAAAGAAGATTCGTCCCATATAATGGTTTAATCTATCAAGCACAGAAAGAGTCAGGAAACTATCTGGGAGCGTTCAATTAATTGCAAACTGCGCTGCAGTAATGCCGGGATTGGCATGCGAGCCTGAACAGTAACCTCAACGTCCCTCAATTCTGAGTTCCAAGTCGCAGTGAAATAGAGAGAAATGAATAGGCTGATGATTTGGCCAGACAAGGATCAGCCCTTCATAGCTTACTTATGGAGAGAGTGAGCATTCCTCTTGGTGTTTTTAAGGGCTAAATCTTCTTAATTTTTCTCACAGAATGCAACCGTAGTTAGAGCAGTTTAACCAATTGCATTATATCCAGAAAGATCTGGCCGACCTATATAATAAGGCCCAACTATAATTAGACCTACTATGTAACCCCGGCAAGATATATCGAAGGTAGTTGCAAAATGCACTGGTCAATAGGGGAACAAGGATCAATGGTAGAGATTCATTTTAATGCAAGTCCTAACCTTAGTAGTTGTGGCGATCAGCAGGAAAAGGAAACAGTTATTCATTTCATCTGTAAATTTCCTGTTCCGGCTGAGAGTCCAAGTATATTGAAAGTTATTCTTCGATAACCTTAACGAACTACCTGAACTGAAGATCAAAGACTTCATTTTTCATTTTTTCATTGTCCCCATATATTAATATCTTCATAACTAGGGATTCCACACTTAAAGATGTTCCGTATCAAATTTGAACGAAATCGGTCCACTGGTTTCATGGCCGACTTACACATAAGGTTTTTGGATAAATATATGTCAACTTTGTTGTCTTTTTTAACATTTATATTTGTTGTTGTTATTTCATTCCTTTTGGCAAAGGTTTTATTCTGTCGTCACAGTGAAACGAAGCATTGCATCCCGCCCGCAACCACCGGAATATATGTACTCACCAACCTACTACTCAAAATTAAATAAAATATTGGACCGCCGCTGGCAGAACTACCATAAGCTTCCTACATCATCACCTAACACACAGAAGCCAATCACCAGCAGCCTACATCAACATCTAACCCACCATTAGAAGAGCAAGATATAAGTTTTCGGCTGTTGAAGGATGGTATAGCCTCCACAATAACTTAAGGTTACTTTTATGAATACGTTTGTGTATCATTAAAGTTAAACCTTTGACATCATCTCCCGCCGATATTGATACTGCCCTCTAGCTTTTGTGAGTTGTGGTCCGGAATAAGATTCCTACCTTTCCTTTCCTCGCTCACTTATAAGCAGCGTGCTCATTTGTTATTCGCTCATTTGTTATTCGGAATTAGACGCCTACCGATTTTCCCCGGTTAACTTCTTTAAAGCGAATCTCGTAGACGAGTTTGCTCCTGTAATTCAAATCAGACCAAAAACGTAAATGTTAAAAAAAGAGCCAAGTTTTTCTATACAAAAACCTTTATGTAATAAGTCAGCCGTGAAAAGTACTGAGATTTAAAAGTGCGCCAAGTTCTTACTTCGTGAAGGTTTAATGCCTAATATTTAAAGTAGAATAATATTGAAACAGTTACCTACAATGTAATAGAGAGATTTTATTATTTAACGATTACTGACTAAACTTTGATGGGTTCACTGGTCACGTTTTTTAAACCTTTCGAATTGGGCATAAGAAAAAAACTTGCCAAGCCCATCAAATTTTAGTCAGTAGTCATTAAATAATAAAATTTCTCTATTACATTGTAGCTGTTTCAATATTATTCTACTTTAAATATTCGGTATTAAACCTTCATGAAGTAAGAACTTGGCGTACTTTTAGATCTCAGTACTTTTCAAGGCTGACTTGTTACACAAAGGTTTTTGTATAGAAGAACTTGGCTCTTTTTTTAACATTTATTTTTTTGGTCTGATCTCACTCCTTTTTGCAAAGATTTTAATACTTTGTCATGTCAAAATCTCGAAAGATACGGAAAAATAGAAGGGTGGACTCTGCCTACTAAAGTCAACTTAGTTTATAGCTTCCTACTTCTTTGGGTATATTTTCTTTTTGTTATTGGTTGTTTTAATATACGCTTCAATTGTTTCTTCTTGTCTTGGTAAGAAGATTCCTTGTATGCAATTTAAACCCTGCCACTTTACTAAATTTCATCGTTTTACAGCAGTCAGAAGTGCTCTATTCAACCAACACCAATTCTCCCTGAATGGAAAACTTCAAATTTTTTCCGCTGCTTGCATGACAAGACATACCGTTGTGCAAAATTACAAGATTCTGCGATGTCGGGAAGTGCTCCATATTTTTGATGATCTGTCAGTCAGTCAGCCAGTCGGTCAGTTACAGTTTTTGTGATTTTTAGGCCTTATATCTTAGGAACCGCTTATGCTAGAAATTTTAAATTTGGTGAGACGCTTGTGCCTGACTAGCTTAGCAAATATTCGGAATTTTAAGTTTCCGACTTCATTTGTACTAAAGATAGGGAGGGGTCGAAAATCGCCTGAGTTTGTTCCTGTAAAAAGGGTGTAGTGCCAGAACTTGGCAGGGCACTACCGTGCCATTTTATCTCTCGAGCGCCGCCGCAATGTTTCTTGTCTTTCATTTCATTACCGTTATTTTTATAAAAAGTAAAATGGCCAATTGCATTCCTTCCCTTAATCAATTCAACCGTAGTATTCACCCTTCAGGGAATGCCCATCAGTTCACACATGATACCAATTTCGGCCGTAACATAGGAAAGCCACGGTGACCATTTGTGACCATCACGCACAGAATGCTATTGATAGACTTTTGAAATAGAATAAATTATTCGTTGATATCTTACAAGCAACCAGGGGCGGACGCAGAAAATAATTTCGCAGGGGGTTTTAGAAAAAAATATCAAATTTTTATAAATATGTATATTATTTTATTACTTTATTGAAGGCTCTTGCTAATTACAGAATCTTTATTGTTATTAACATAGATATGTTATTACTTAACAATATTGGCTCTTAGGGATAGGGACTTTTGGAACAATTTCATATAGCTAATCGCTAAAAATCATATGGATGTTACAACGAAAATTTGGAAAAACATTGGAAAATTTGAATAATGTTACCAAAAGTTGGAAAATATTCTTTTTTTTATTAATTTTTAGGCATAGACTTTAACTACGGGCCCTGTGATGGAGGCCATTATTTGGTTCATATAATATCATCAAAATTCTTAAAAAAATGTTTAAGAAAAAATGTTGGTACGCCAACTTGTAGCATTTATTATTGTACGAATAAAAAAATAAATTTACAAAAAAAATATTGAGCCGTTTTTGAGATAACGAATTTTGAAACGCAATGTTTTTTAAACTTTTTAGAAGCTTTTCCCTGAAAAATTTTATTCAAATCCGTTCTTCTTTTAATGAGAAATTCAGAATTCAAAAAAAAAGATTAATTGTAGGTACAGTCAGTTACGGGCCTTATTGTGAGTGTCGTTAACGTTCGATTCGATAAAAGTCGATAGTGACAAAACGTTTAATGCGTTAAATATTGTATTAATCGAAATAAAAAAAACTTTATCAAAATTTTCGAAGGTGTTTAAAAAAAAATACGATTTTCGAAAACAATTTTTTTACGTTTGTATGGTTGGTACCTTTATTTTTAGGTACAAACATTTTGGGGCTTCCGTAAAATAACTATTTTTTTAACCACTGCCTAGATTCAAATCAATGAAGTTTTATGAATATTTTTTTTTATTCTGTGGGACAGTTTTTGAGAAAAAATAATATTTATAAGATTTCGAAAAAATCGTATGGTTAGGTACCATTATTTTTGGTCTAAAAAAAAAAGAAAAAAACCTGTGGGGGGAAAATTCAAAACGATTTCCTTGTGACACGGGGGCATAATGGGGCAATATTGCTGTTTTTTTTTAAATTACTTATAGTTACTTATTGCATACTTTACTAGACATTTAAAGAAATTGTGGTATGAATATAATATAAATAAAGTTGTTAACTTTTGTTCCTACTTTATAAATAAGATCAACTATTGACTTCAAATTTTTGCGAATTTCAAAGAAAATTGCCTCAATTTTTTTCCAGGAACTCCTATTCTTGGGCCGTACGTTAATAATATTTGAATTATGGAAATTTTTTATGAAAAGATATGGAAGAATTTATGGCACGAATATAACACTTTGTTTTTTTTTTTTTTCTTTAAGAATATGAATCCTTATTTTTTTATTCCACATGTTTCGGAGGGGGTTTGAACCCCCAAAACCCCCACCTTCGTTCGCCCCTGCAAGCAACTCAATTTGTTTTATATAATTCTTACATCCACTATACTCTTACGAGTCTTATAAAAATCCATTTTCAACCAATATTTTGAGCAATAATGCGCTACTTGGTGTAGGCTCAGTAACGAATTCAGAGCATATATTTCTTTAAAAACTGAATTTTGACTTATTGTAAAGTGCCCGAATAATTTCCTACGAACCCTTTGAGCCCAATTTACTCCTGATTTATCATTTCACAACGAAAGTAGTCCTTTCAACCGAACCACCTTTTTAATTAACTGCATTACTTGCAACGTTTAACCTTTTCTTCTTCTATCTTAAGCCTTACCCTCTTTGGGTTTAACATTATTCCACTTAAAACTCCCATATACCTTTAATTATATAAACTTAAGTCGGATACATAAAATCTACACTACTGCGACTTGTTCCAGCTAATGCCATAATTAGTGTGGATTTTAGGAGCAAAATTGTCTGAGTATGTTGCTCCTTGTTAGTTGCACCAGTAATTGCACCATTTGCAGCGAATACTTTCAGAAATTATATAGAAAGAAACTAGAACTAACAACCAGGACAAGGAATTAAACTTATCCGAAAACTCTAAACAAATTCATATAACATGCCGGGATAGCAGAACAATATATACCTATTGCAAGGATATTTTACCCGCTTTGGAAATTAGTTTCAACAAAAGCGCGTGAACAGCTAAATGCACATGCACATTGCATTATCTCTCAGCATAAAGTGAGCCGCAAGCGGTGTGGTTCATACGTACTCTAAAACACATACATACACACTAAACCTGCTGCAAGGACATAATATGAGCTGAGCACAGCAGACAGGCAGAATATTTAAATGATATCCTGCAGCTAGTTACCATTAAATCTAATGTGGGCTTTAGTGTTTCATACACTCGTACTACTTGTACACTCGGTCCTGTGGAAGCGAAAACATTCGCACGTAAACACCACCGTTACAAGCCATAATAATATTATGGTCTACCGCACATCCGCATCCGGAGCCGACTGTTGTTGTTGCTAAGCTTGCCACTGCCTGCTAGAGTGTCATTTCAACTATGTGCAGCAATATTTACTCAGCAGAATGGGTGGCCTTGCATCGTCGTTGTCGTGGCTGATAGACTTTGAGATGTGGGCGACCTCTCATTAAAGCTCCAAGGTCCATGATGGTCTATGGCTGGAATTGCGATGCCGACGACAACTTGCAATGTGGTGGCAACCACAAATATTTGTGTTTTAATCTGTGCGGACATGTTGCGTGTCTATGTCTATGACACTAATACTGCCAACAATCCACAAACGGATGATCTTTTTAGCAGGAAAACGTGATGGCATATTATTTATACAAGGATTTTTTTTTTAAATTTCTTGAACAATTTTTAAAATAATTAAAACGAAGAATTAAAAAGGATAACTGAGTGGCGCATACTTGTTCAAGCGAGAAGCGAGAAGTTTTTAGGAGAGACATTTTTTGAATTGTTGATTATTTTGCATCCGATATAGGTGCTAAACGACAACTTGAAGCCTATTGGGTGATTATCTAGAGTCATCAGTTACGAAATTAGATTAAGGTGCTAGCTAGATACTTGCTTTAAATTATTTTATGCAAGAAAGGGCTTAGACCACTTTACACTTTCAAAAATTCAGAAAACATTTTAAAGAAAATCTAATCTGTTGGATAAGCGTTTCGCTGAAAATTTTCTTTATAATTTTAAGGCACTCAATCTGGATCTATTTAACTATTCAACTGATTCCTATAGATAGATAAATGCTTTATTTTATAAAATAGTCTTACAATATTTCTTACTTAAGAATAAGACATGGCAATTCTGCCGTCTGCCTGATATGATATTTCGTAACAGAAATATTATTTTTTTAGTAAAAGTGGTTTGTAAGAAAAGTAGATAAAAAACTACAATAACTGGTTGAAATTCAAATCTTAAGTTAAGAAACTATTACGAAAATTTGATGCATGCATACAATACTTATATAGATTAGACCACCCTTTAGCTCCGTTTAAAATTTCGTAAAGTCGATTTGTAGACGGAAAACTTTAATTAAAATGTAACCGACGAATTTCCTGTAGAATTGGGCAGTTTGCAATGAAGTGTGTTATATCTTCAGTTTCCCTTCTGTTGCATAAGCTACAGAGTTGATATAGATTCGTTCGATGTGGCATAAAGTTTTTAAATTTTCTTCGAGAAGTGTTCTCCCTTGACTCACTTCAAAAATCATGATCTTGGTCTTACTGGTATTGACAATTAAGCCTCACAAGTCTTGCAAAAGGAGTTCATTCTGTTTATTTGCAACTAAAGGCTGAAAGGATTTTAGGCCAGTTACACTAAATCGTCAAGGGAAGGGAAAGGGAAAGAATATGGCTTATAACAGGAATATTAATAAGGATATACACAAATCTAGTGACCTATACCACCATATGTGAGAAAGGATGAGGCTTGAGCCGATGTCCCTTGGAAAACAAAATTAGAAATCTTAATTCTAGCGAAATAACTAAGACCCTACTCACTAAATTTATATCCTTTTGGATATAAAGAAATTCTTTATAAGAATATCTTTTCTTTCTTAACCTAAACTAATCTATTCTAAATCTAATCAAAACCAATCTTCTTTCCAAAAAAAGATTCGAACTCAACCCCACTGTCTCTCCAATACAGTGGTTCGTCAGATCGTCAAAAGCATTCACAGATGTAAGTCTCAAAGGTTAGCCGTCCCACCCTTGTATCTAAGATACAACCGTTGCTATCTCCTTGGCCGAAATATCTGGAGATAGCCCCTAACACAACCTCCAGTCGTAATCACTATTGTAGTCAAATGTACGTATCGTTACATGTTCCTGGTAGTTTTAGTATATTTTTAGTACTCGTTCCCAAAAGTTCTTAATTCGTCTTGTTAAGTCATAGTAATGTTCGTATCGTCGCGTACTCGTACCAAAAGTTCCTTAATCGTCCTGTTATGTCACATAATCACCTTTTTACTTGCGACTTATAGGTACTATAAGGCAAGTTATGCATTCGTAAAAAAAATCGAACTCGAGATTTTGATCAAAGTTGTCCTTACGATGATAGCGAAGACTAAAAAAGTGGGTCTCGCAATTCTGTCTGTCTGTCTGTCTATCTGTCTGTCTGTTCGACTACAAGCTAACCGGCTGGGCCGATTTTCTTTAAACTTGGTAGATATCATTTTTAATTTTTTCCCCCCACACGTTTTTTTGTTTTTTTTTTAGGACCAAAAATAACGGTACCTGCCATACGAATTTTTTTCGAAATTTTATAAACATTTTTTTTTTTCTCAAAAACTATTCGACAGATTTTAAAAATAAAAAAACAGAAAAATTTCATTTAATTAAAGCTAGGTAATGGTTGAAAAAAATTTTCCGAAAAATGGTTATTGAGGGTACCCCCCATGGAACCATTTTTTTTTTGTTTTTGATTTTCTCAAGAATGGTTCTACCGATTTGGAAAACCGATTCCGAAAACGTGAATAGAATTGTGTACTCAAATTTTCAAAAAAAATTTTTTTGGATTTAAAGAAAAAAAATTTTTTGGAAACTCAATATTTTGAAAACCGTATGCTAGATTTTTTTTAAACTTAATAAATAAAAGTTTCTCAATATATTCTACAAAATGTGAGAAAAAAATTTTAATTTTACCTAAAAATAAAGGTACCTACCATACAAATGCTAAAAAATTAAAAAAAAAATGGCTTTTAAAAATCGTATTTTTCTCGAAAACGGCACCTAGAATATTGATAATTCTTTTTCTTTCAATTAATTCTTACGATCTTTAATTTAATAAAAAAATTTTGAAATTTAGATATTACAGCTTGTACCTACCATAGAACCATTTTTTCGAATTTTGAATTTCTCATTATCCACATAACGGATCTTAATGAAAATTTTTATAGAGAACCTTCTAAAAAGTCTAAAACACATTGCATTTCAAAACTTTAAAATAAATATTTTTTGAATTTTGAAAAAAAAAAATCTATTTTTTTCTTTTTTTGAAAATTCGATATCTCCGAAAGGGGTCAATATTTCTTTTCGTAAATTTAATTTTTATACGAACAATAATAAAAACTTTAAATTGGCGTACCATAATTTTGTCTTAAAAAGCTTTTAAAAAGTTTGTATATAAAAGCTTCTTTTAAAGAAACCACTACAAGGACTTATAATTTTTGTTCTTGCATAAATTCATATTTGCATAGCATTCTGTTTTTGTCTCTTACTACTAAAAGAATTTTAAAATTAATTTTATCCTTATGAACAGTTTTCTCTAATAACATTCGTTTTTAAAATTCCTAGTCGATTACATAGGAGCAATTTCGTGCGACCCAGTCGTGCATTTTATTTTATACTCTTTCAGAAAGCCGGCCTGACCTGGCCTCTACACACAGCCGCAAATGAAAATTAGCACACCATTATGGCAATAAGAAAACTCAATTTTAAAATTCAATATTGGCCATAGGCCTTAGATGTAAAAAGTATAAAAAAAATAAAAATTATGAAAAATAAAAAGAAAGGAAATTCAATTAAAAAGGATTTATATCAATAAAAAAAATGAAATGTGAAACAAATCGACCTAAACCTGGTATTTTAATTTTCCACTATATTTGCCTTATTCCGCGTAGCTCAATTTTACATATGTATGTTATGTATATGTATGTATATCTCAATATAGGTATGTATATATTCTATATGTAGAAATTTGAGTTTTTTTTAAAAAAAAAAGATTACTTACTTTTTCTCATCTCACGAAGTTCTACCAGCAGCACGTTCCTGATGATGATAGTATAGGGGCTTCCAAATTTAAAGCTTTTGAATCGAACACTCTTTATGACATATCTACATAACTATATAAACACTCGCTTAGTTATTATTCTATACAAATTGTATTTGTCTCACTTTGTAATTTTTGTTTTTGATATCCTTTTTGTACAGTTCAATTAATTAAGTTTAGTAAAAATTTAAAATCAAAAAAAAAATCAAGAAAAGTAATTCAAAAATTATTAATAAAAAAAAACTTCAGGGTAGTTCCAAAAAGAATAAGAAACACCCCTTGCTTTGTCTTGGTGCTGAATAGGCTTACAGCTGGAGCATGAATCCCTTTTCCGCAGAATCTATCTGTGTAAGTATTTAAAATCTTCTGGGTCTCATTCACTTTATTTTGCTCTGAAGTGTCCAGAAACTTGATCGGGAACTAAAGGTCAATTCCAATTATCAAGCAGAGGCCAATGTACACCTCTAATGGTATGACGCAGCTATATGTTTATCTATATAAGTATATCTATGCATCTACGTATACGCAAGACTTCCACGTTCTACCCTTAACCTAAAGATATTTTATATTTTCAATCTAACTATGTATCATAATATATTTTTTTTTCAGTATTAATTACGTCTGCTTAAAAAAAAATGTTTACGTAGGTATTTAATAACGGATACCGTCAACCTATCACCCTTTAGGTCACCTTAATCCGCTTTATATGTTTATACTTGTATGTATATATATATAAATGAATGTTTATGTATATTTAATCTAAAATTATTAAATTTTGGTTAAAATTGAATTGCACTGAATTATCAAATTATCACCTTTGTAAAATTATTGCGACTTATATCTATAATTTTTCTTTTTGAAAACTGTCTTTAAATTACAATGTAAAAATTAGTTTCTTTGTTTCGGGTGCACTATTTTTAAACCGTACTGTTTAGACAGATCTCGAAGTTTTCATATGCACTTTCACTTTCAGTATGACAAAAAAATCTCCATTACATCACACAAGTTCATCGACCTATTGCCCCAATTTCCATATTCTCTTTAAACTTTCTTTCTTCGTTCTGTACACTAGAAAGAAAAAACTTTTTTCAGTCTCTAATCTAGTACGTAAATTGGACATAGCTGTCGCCTTTGGAATCTAAACACCCATTCGGGATATCGTAAGCTTATGTCCACTACTTAGTATTATTTCATATTTAAAATTAGGTTATTAAAATCAAAATACACTAACTTAAACTAACTATATTGCCAATAAAACTATCCTAATCAGTCTAACTCTCATTTAACCTACATACTTATATAAATAACTTATACAAATAACTATCACAGATCTATCACAGAACTATCACGTATCTACTATTTCGTACTTTTAAAGCGTCCTACCTAAAGGCTTCCTCTACTTGCCAAACGATAGCGTTACCTAATTTCGTTAACTTGTTGTGTCGTTCAATTTTGGCTTGTGTTTGACATTTCATCATATCTTATTAAATGTGAAAACAAATATTGTGTGTACAAAAAATTATGTATAGTTGCAAATAAGAAACAAATAATTAACAAAAAACTTACTGAAAACCAAACAAATAACCTGAGATAAAAACTGGACTACGATAATAAACTTTTCGTTACCCTTAAAGATAATTAGTACCAAACAAACCATATAAAACCCCAAAGGGTAAGTTTATTTACCTTTCAACTTTTCTAGTTTGGCTAAAACTTATCTTTTCTTTTCTTTTTATTTAGTTACCCATTTCTACTAACCCAAATCTACACCTAATGATAAAGATAAGTTATCATTTGACACTGAGAATGTTTCTGGGCACTTTCAGCGACATAGGTATGAATATAGCCACCCAAGAACCACTCTCAAGCGCCAAAGTCTTATTCCTAATTTGTTTCTCTCATTTTCCATTTTTCTTATTTATTTCAGGTACTCCTATCGGATCCTCAGATCAACCTGAAACCACCCTCTAACTATAACCTACAATCACAATCAACAATAAACTCATCAACAAAATATATCCTGCTTCAATCGGCTACTTTCATGATACCGCCAAAAGTTAGTAAGTTGTCTTTTGTAGTTGTAGGTCTAAACTACTTATTGTTTTCCATAATATTGCTTAATGTATCAATATGTCTTTTTAAAGCTTTGAAGCTAAAAGTCTAAAGTTTGAGTCTAAGTATCCTATCTCTATAAGTGCAAGTTAGGATATACCCACGTATCTGTATGTCTCTTCCGTTCAGATTTTCCTACGGTTATACTTTTGAATCGATACTTAGTGTATGAGGCTCTGCTTTTCATATTATTTCTTTTGTTTTACATAAGTTCTACTATTGATTGATCTTTCAACGTGAAGTAGGTATATAAGTAGGTTAAACTTATACCAATAAAAGATTATAGAAAATATGAGGTATATGGTTTTCCTATTCACAGTGAGTGAATGTGTTTGTGATATGATGACCTACGTAACAGTCGTTCCGAACCATTCTGAAAGCTCCATCGTAAGCTGAGTTCAGAAAGTTGAAATACATACACAGAAGCTTACGAGAAACTCCCATTGATGATAGTTTATACATCTGTCTGTCTATTAACATTATCAAAGGCAGCTTTACAGTCCACGAAGCAAGCGTACAATTTTTTTGGTTTTATAAATGGAATTCTTGGCAATGGTAGTAAGGGCGAATATAATGCTCCATTGTAGAGAATCGCACTCAAAAACATGAAACTTACTGAGCAGATTAGCGTCCTCGATCCATTAAGTGAGCCTTTCATAAAATATTGAGGTTGAAATATTTCTTAAAGAGCTAAGGACAGAGATCCATCTGTAATTTTCTGGTTTGTTAGCATCACCTTTCTTGAAAATTTGAAAAATTACTTGGAAAAATTGATGGGTACTGCTGTTGGGTAGAGAGTAACAGAAAGAAAATTGATTCTCATTAGCCGACAAAAGAGTTTTTAAGTGAGCTGCTAGTGTCTGAACTTCGAACAGTATTCAGCAAACTTCGATTGCGCGGCCCTAGTTCTAGAACATTATTCGAGAACTCTTTAGAGTTCTTAAAGCTAGTTAGTTTCTTTGCGATGATATCGAAATATTAGATTGTCTTTAATAAAATCAAATCTTAATGGCAAAGTCAAATAAAGGCTCTGTGTCAGAAAAAATCAGCAAGATCATGCTTCCTTACATGATTTGCAATATGGTGGTCATACAATATTACGTTTGTTTGGTATCCTAAAATTTCGCAAAAAGTTTTCACAATTTTCTGTTGAACCCCGTACGCAAAAACTAGCTTAACTAACCTTGGTGAATAGTAAAGTAACTTTATATTAAAACAATGTCAGTTTCTTATGTCGTTTCTTATCTACACTGAAAAAAATGGAAAAAAAAACTTGTAAGTAGTCCAAATCCGGTATTAGTTTTTCGCCAGGAATAGGAATGACATTTTGGGGCAAGAGTACGATAACTTAGGCGCCAAGAAATTATAATGGTTTTTTGTAGAACAGTTCAATATAAGCATTTTTCACTACGGGAGGGGGGTCTCTATCTCCCACCGTTTGGGCGGGAGAGGCAATTTTATAAAAAAGGTACTAAAATTGAAACAAAAATATTAAAAAGTAACGGTCATACTTACAATTCAGTATTATACCTTTTTTGAAAGCCAATGCTCTGTTCTATTAGATAGTTTTTAAATCAAGTGAAATCTATGCACAGTTTTTGAAAAAAAAAACGAGTTTTAAACTCAAATTTTGAGAAAAAAAAAAACATAAAAAAAAGTTTAAAGTTTAGTTTTTCAAAACTGCAAAGTTTTATATTATTATTTTTCCTAAAATTCGTTGCTCTAATTTATTTTTATTCAAAAACTGAAAACTAGATGATTTAATGTCGTCTAGTTTTTAAGAAAATTGAAAATAACTAAAATTACTTTTTTATGGGACATTGGTCTTTTCTGCTTGCTTACGCATTACGGCGTATAAACAGTGAGGTATGTATCATGTATGGGAGGCATGCTGCAACCCCCCTGCTTGGGCACACTATAGGATTTGGGGTAGGTGCGAGGTTGGTTGTATGCTAGATTTCTTTTGCATTTACAAAATCACGATTTAAATAAACTTTGAATTTACCCTATGGCCTATATCCAATGTCAACTAAATATCGATACCTTCCCGTAAGAATGTATTAAGCGACATTTTTTAAATTGTTCAGGAAACGAAGAAAACGTCTCATTTAGTTATTTTTCTGTGTAATTTACTCGTATATAAATTCTTAATTAATATGTATGTTTATTGTTTGTGTAGAACATTTTTAATGCTAATGTGGTACAGGTTGTTGTTTACCAAGGTCATTCGTTATTCAACCTTTGTAAGAGTGGAGTATTTTTTACTTTGAATAAAGAATGGCGACTAAGCATCCACTACTTCATCCTAAATTAAATAACTTTTCAATATTTCAAAAAAAAAAAATATTTTAAAAGCATCACGTTCTTAGAAGAAATTGGTCTAGTTCACACTAAAACGTCAACTCCCCCACTGTGTTGCAAGTAACCGATAAAGGTAGACAAATTTCAAGTTCGGTTGGATGTGGCGGTGCTCCGAAAAAAGCTATAAAAAAGGTGACAAAAATTGTAAGAATACAATAAACCCATCTATCGGCTCATTTATCCAGGGGCCTCAATATTGGCTAGAGATTCGGGAGGTGCTTGCTATAATTATCCCTTTTGTGATCAAAATGCCTGTATACACATTAATACATTGAACATTGAAAAATTGACTTGACTATTTTTAATTAACACTTGACTTACTCACAAACTGACTGACTGAGACGCGGAATACCATGCAATTCAACCTTCTCGTGGTGCATTCTTGGTAACGCTAAATGATTTGCTGTACTTTACTTACAAATGAACCACATTAACATTAACCCTCAAAATGATATCACCGTAGGTAAATACCAAAAATCAAAAATTTCCTAAAAAGTAGTTTTAGTAATTTTCAATGTTCTCAAAAACTAGAAGGCAGAAAACCATTCGGTTTTTTGTGTTGGATTCAGAATTAATAGTAGCATTGATCACAAAAAGCCCATTAAGCACTTCATTTCACAATTTTGAAAAAAAAATTGGTCTAAACTTTTTTTTTTTCATTTTTTTGAACAAAGTTTTGAGTTTGCATGCGAATTTTTCAAAAACTATTCACATAAATAATTTAATTTAAATTTAGGATTATAGAACAGACTTCTGGCTTTCAAAACCGGTATAGTACTTTATTGTAAGTGTTTGCCATTGTTTTTTAATATTTTTTTTTTTTTTTTCAATTTAAGTCATTTTTTTCTAAAATCGCCCCTACCTCCTAAACGGGGCGAGATAGACACCCCAATCCCTTAGTAAAAAACGCTTGTACAAAAATCCATTATCAATTTTTGGCGCCTAAGTTATCGTACTCTCCCCCGTTTTGGTTATTTCTATGGAAGTCTTTTTATCTTCTCAGTTATTGGAAATAAGATATCGAAATCGTAAATTTTATGGATTTCGTTGCAAATGTCACCGCAAAGCCCTCCAATTGTTTTTTATAGGACGAAAAATATAATGTCATTCCTTAACTTTTCTTATGCTTTTTAATCTGCACCCATCCTTCTCAAAAGTTCATACTCTTATAAATGACAGATAGGGACAGTGCATATTTTATTTCAGATTCGGAGGCAGAAATTACAGGCCAATGCATTAAGAGACAACGTTGCGACTATTGACTATTACGGTTACGGTCTAAACGTAGATTAATATATCGCTAACCACATAATTTTGGCTTTAGTGAAATCAAACAATTAAATGCACAAATATCACCGAACGCATCCTCAAATAATCAACACCGGCCAACCTCACGTAAAAAAAACCTTTTTCTCCAATCACTTTCAGCGTCATTCTATTTTAGACGTTCCAAAAATTTATCCGCACTATTCTTACTGCCTAATCCATCTGCATTATTCCTTTATTATTTAAATTAAATCTGTCCATGCGCCCAAAATTACATTTTTCTTTGGGTATTTTACGGACTTCAGTTCAATAATTCGTTTTTAATCAGTAAATAATAAAGTTCAGTAAGTAATAAAGTTCTAACTATTCACCAATTCCCTTGATTGACTTCTTAAGAATTTCCTAAATCAAAACAGGAAATCATATTTTCCAGGATCTGAAAAATCATTGTTTCCCCATTATAACATTATGGTATCTAAGTAAGTATATTTACAACCAAATCACAAGAATGTCCTCACAAAACAATCGTCCGCTAAGCCTTAGCGCTTTCAGAGTAATATCACGTCCACTCCATCATTTGGGGGGGTTGCGTAGGAACAGCAATTATATAACAAGCAAAAAAAAAATCGACAAAACACGATACTAATTGGCTAGGAGACTACAACCATTGAAAATAGGATTAAATGGGAATCAGTGCGGTCCTATGGAAGACCATAATAATGTGTGCAGTGACACCATAACCACACCCTGTATACAGAGAGAGAGAGAGAGAGACAATATGGAGGTTTATGTGCTTTTATTGGATTAAAATTCGCCAGCACTGCAAACTCAGAAATCAGTGCAAGGCAGAACGAGGATTGAAGCAGGATTAAGCGAGGGGTTGAAAACAAAAAAAAAATCCAGCTTGTGGTGTTAATTTAAAAGTTTATGTGTTTTACCAACCACAGATTCCCCAAAGATAAAAGAAACGAAAAATCAAAGAAGACTAAGCCTACAGGGAGATTAGTGGATGTATCCAGTAGAGCCACTCAAGAGGGTCTTAACCTCGAAAGCCTTATATTTGTCGGGTAGTTTATTTAATGCAAGTGTGAAAAAAAAACTTTTATTTATTGCTAGTCTATTGACTTATTTACGAAATAAGCTCTTATTATGAAACATAAAAACAATCTAGCTAGGGTATGAATCTGATTTCCTCGACAATAAGGTTTCTTGACTAATCATGGTTACGGGTTGTTCGAACCTCATACCTGCAATATTCGAAAAAAAGTATGCGATCTAACAGGTCAGTAGAGATAGTAGCCTATAAAATAATCGGTTGGTATCAGCACTATTGAGTTTAACATCTTATGAAAGTCCCTTTTCTAACCAATTCCTGGACTAACTGACCTTCTATGACCATATGGCATACTTTTTGTTCGATTATCCTATACAAATATGGCGTGCTAGGATCCCGGTTTATGTGTTCCAGGCTATCTGAAAAAATCTTTTCTTAATTTAACCACTATTATTTGCAAAATATTGGTATACTCATCTTAAATAGTAGAAGAATATTAGTCCTTCTAAATGGTTTCTCCGAAAAAAAGGGCTGACCAAGGTTGGAATTGAATAAAACATAAGCTGTGTGTGCGGATCTTACGAAATCCCTACTCACGTATGGGGATATCTTTTATTTGAAACTATGAAAAAGTTAGTGTAGTACCCCTTGGCATAATGGTTAGTGTGTTGGACTGTCATGCGGAAGGTCTCGAGTTCGATTCTCAGCCGCTGCAAAAAAGTTTTTGTTCGGAGGTGTACTGCCTCTTGCGAAGAATTGAAAAATCCTCCAAGAGTATCTCTTGTCATGGAAAGTGCTGCTCTTCTTTACTGGTAACACGCATACAGGAATGGTTGAGAGTTGTAAGTCACTAGGTCCTGGTTCACTTCGAGCTGTTGCACCACCAAATTTATTTATTTTTTTTTAGAAAAAGTTCTTTCGAAGTAGTTTTAGGTTGTTCACTAAATCATGTATTGGATCATAGCATAGTTCTTAGAAAAATCAGAATGAGTCAAAGAACCCAAAAAGACCCTAGAACTATCATAATATTTCATTACTATCATACACGTGCTCGTGCATTACCAAAATTCAAGGTACAAATTACTAATATTGGGACATTGGATCAGGTAGTAAAAGTTTTTTTTTTGTAATTTGTAAAAAAAGTTATGAAAAACATAAAATACTTCGCCTTTGGTTCCTCTGCAAATCTTCTTCGTTCAGTTGCCAAAGTACTGTAAGATATGTGATATTCATAAGAAAAATGCTGGTGTGCCCCAAGGTTCCGTGTTGTGTACGACTCTCTTTCTCATCAATGATCTTTTGTCTGAAATTTTAATCAGTGTTTAGTAATTAGTTACAATGAGGATTACAATAATTAGTTATCAGTAATTGACGACTATAATAACATTTACCAAGAAAAGACTTCTGCCACAACTAAGAAAGCATTACTGTTTGTAAGTTAATGGAGCAATGAAAACCTGCTCAACACCAGCGATGGAGGTTATTATTCATATGTCTCCATTACATGTAGTATATGGAAGTGCTGCCAAGGGTCCCACTTTGAGATTTACCAAGAAAGGGACTGGGTCCGAAAAATATACAAGTCACATGGAAAGGGTCTGCCTGATAAACGAACTAATGTCTCACTTCATTGGAGGCAGACTCCCAAAAATAGGCGCAAGGACTCATCTGCCCTACTGTCGAATAGGGTAAAAACATAAAAACCAATTTGGCAAAAAGATCATAAAATTGAAAAGAATTTCCAAAACTGAGGTAGGCTAAACTACTAGCAAGATCGTTTCATAAAATGTGTCAGCTTAGGTAGAAACAATCTACTAATAGTATCAGGACTCCTCACGGGTCACTGTAAACTACGAAGGCGCTTGAGTATTCTTGACCCGGTAAACAGCGCCTCATGTAGATTCTACAATACTCATGACGGAATTCCGGAACACAAGTAATCTGGCACACTACCAGATAGAAGAGTGTGATTTATCCTTTTTGAAGGCACTCCAAATAATCAAAATCATCAAATGGGTAAACTTGGTGGAAGAGCTGTATGGTTATAAACTCACATAGCTCTGGGTTGGGAGCACAATAGATCTTAAGGACACAGTGCAAGCCCCCTCTCAATATTCATTCATTCATTCAATCAGTAATTGAAGTTTTACAAATTACAATTACATGTAATTATTATTGAACAAAGTGCAATTGCAATTACTTGTAATTAGTAATTGAACATTTTAATTTAATAATTACAAGTAATTTAAAAAAGGAAACTGAATTTAATGTAATTGAAGAAATAAACTACTTTGATTAGTTTCTTAGTAATTGATTAAAGAAATTGAAAAGGTTATTTTATGTGTATATATTTAATGAGATGGGAATCTTGTTATCGTTGCAAAAAAATATGGCTTAAGAATATCTCGGTCCTGAATCTATTTTCTAAATGAATTGATTTTTTTGTAATTTATAGATTTTTATTTGCGACTTATAGGTACTATAAGGTTGCGCGTACAGTAGTGCGACAAAGCGATACGATACGAGAAGCGATGCGACAAGCGATTCGAGATGCCAGAATTAGATGCGACATAGTGCGCACAGTAAAAGCGATTTTGTGCAGTTGTGCTATTAATTCCTTGATAATTAATTGCCACCAAAATTATCAAAAAGTTGCACCACACAACACAAGCAGTGAAATAATAAAATTTTACTCGTTAGATTTTTTTTTTTTGAAACCTCAAAACAAACAATATGAGCCTTCTCGCACAAACTCGCTTGAAAAAGTGGTCAGAACAGTTTGTGTGCGAGATGCATGCGACAGGCATGCGAGAAACTCGCAACACTCGTATCAAATATCGCTTCACTGTGCGCACGTATATATAAGAATCAATGTAAATATTTTTCTCGCACGCAAACGTTTCTCGCATCGCATAGCTTTGTCGCACTACTTTACGCGCAACCTAAGGCAAGTTATGCATTCGGAAAAAAATCGAACTTGAGATTTTGATCAAAATTGATGATAGCGAAGACTAAAAAAGTGGGTCTCGCAGTTCTGTCTGTCTGTCTGCTTGTTCAAAAAGCCTAAACGGCTCGGCAGATTTTATTTAAACTTGGCAGATAGTATTTTTAATTTCCCCCCTCCCTCGTTTTTTTTATTTTTTTTTTATTACTGACTACCATAGAACCATTTTTTCAAATTTAGAATATCTCATTATCGATATAACGGATTTTAACGAAATTTCTTATAGAGAAGCTTTTAAAAAGTTTAAAAAACATTACATTTCAAAACTTTAAAAAAATAATTTTTGAATTTTTGAAACAAAAAATCTATTTATTTTTTTTTTTGAAAATTCGATACCTCAGAAACGGCTCAATATTTTTCTTGTAAATTTGATTTTGATTCGAACAATAAAAAAAACCAAAATGTGTTAAAAATTTTTTACATAAAAGCTTATTTTTTTATGAAACCACTACAACAAATTATAATTTCCTTTTAGCATAGACAAATATTTTTTGCATCCTGTGCTTAGCTCCAACTACTAAAGGAGTTGTTTTAGTAATCTAAAAAATTAATTTTATGCTTATGTACAGTTTTTGTCTAGTAACATTAAATTTTGAAATTCTTAGTAAGAAAGAGAAAGAGAAAGTTTGTGAGACCCAGTCGTGTATTTTATTTTTTTCTTAATGCAATAATCTCTTGGGCGCTTGTGCCACTATGGGTGACGCCTCAAGACGTGACGTGAAGAGTTGCTAATTTTCGAACGCATCCACGTTCTTTCTTGAATTTTCCTTTCCTTGAATCTCTGGACATAGAATTCCTTTTTGACGAATCTTTATAAGAGATACACTGTTCCCTTTCTTGAAATTCGGAAGTGACCTTCGGTGGTCGCCTCAAGAAAGTGGTCGACCTGAGGCTATGAAGAGATCGATTACACCACCCCCTCTCAAAGCTATGAGTTCTCCACGAGACTTTGAAAAGTCATGAACAAGAAATAGCAATTCTCACGTGGCGGTCACCAACGTTAAAATTGTTAGCCAGTGCACCTTATCGAGGGTTTATGACGCCCGATTCTTGTGAGAAATGGTGCTTCACTTCAGTTATTTCGCTCAGGAAATTCATAAAAGGATTTGCTTTTGCTGGACCGTGTCCAGAATCTATCTCCAAGGACAAAATTATTCCATTGATGATAACACGATATATTTGAGGCTAACTGTGGGCATCCAAACTGCTGATAACTTTAATAAAACCCGGGTTTTTACTTGAAACATTGTAGAAATGTGGACCTTCTTAGTACACATAAGAAACTCCGAATTCAGGGCGGGACAACTTTGGCACTAATTGCTGCAACTTGATAACTCTGTGCTTTGAGTGACTGGACGAAAATGTTATGCCGAATATTGGGCTGATACTGCTTGGCATTTATATAACTTTGTTTGCATTTTATTACCTTTAGACTTGTTGGACTTGCCATAGACAGAGGGCAGGTAGATGGACTAGTGAAGCTGCTGTCTTAGGTGCTTCAATAGAGTAGAAAAGGCTTTGCCTTAATACTGATATATGTAAAGACAACAATAAATCAATTTGAGAGTTGATCATCTAAAATTTTTAGCTTTTAAGTTCCAATTTTAACATCGGGAGTGGAGGTTACGGTTGACAATGACGTGGTTTTTGTGGCGGCAGCATTGACTGGCTGAATCTTGGCTTGTTGCATGTGAATGTTGTCCAAAAAGTCAAGTCATTCTTGCAATGTGTTACCGTGGAAACTATGAAATTTTGAATCTAAAAAGCTTAAAGGATTCTAAATATTCTTTTGGTTATTTAAATAAAACTTAATCCACAGTAGACATACGAGTATCTTTCACATACAAACGTACGGATAAATAAATGTAACAAAACTCCAATCAATACGAATCCAAAAAAAAAAAAAATGTCTCATTTGGTAACAATTTATTTCGCTGATTTCAGAAATAATCCTTTGTATACACATTTTAATTGCATTCGCATAGAAACTGTGCAGTTTCGATTAAATTTGTAGCAATTTTGCAGCTTCATTTGAAAACAAACAGATGCGTCATGGTTACACCATATCTACTTTACTAAGACCCAAAGCAGGAAATAAAGTGAACAGCCATGCAGTCCCTAGCACGCTCCGGCTTCAGACTCCGGATTTCAGAGTAGAATATAAGTTGGCACTAATAGTTTGGTCTCATAAATTCATTGTTATCGCATCGTTGGCATTTTAAGAGAACTTTTCCACATACGTTTGTACATATACTGAACCAAACACACATCCTGGCCAGAAGTGAATCATTTTACCATAATGTACTCCATTCAAGGCTACTGCCTCCACGACGACGACGGCAATGGCAATGGCAACGGCCAACTACCGTATGTGCACCCTAATCGCGAATAAGGGAGCAGCAAATCGATTGTATGCTGCATGGTCGCAAATGAAGGATGAAATCATCCACTAATAGCCTTCACCCCAGATTCACAAATTTCCTGACGATTTCCGGATATGAGAACACTATGCGATATTGGGATAATAAATTACTTTGGCCATGTTAACATGGATGTACCAGAACCTTCTGCATGTGTGCATGTGTATGAATTTATTCGTGCGGATATGCAGCACTTTCTTAAATGCATGTCTGTACTTATAGGAGTAGGTATGTTGGGCGGCGGCCGGCGCCGGTCATTATAATGATGATGACATGCTTCGAAATGAAATCATCTACAAATTTCAATCTAACATTGTAATTTTGGAAATGATGCTGCAATCTGATTGTGATGGGTCATGTTTTTGCCTGTGTCGTGTAGAACGAGATGAATAGGGGACCTATATAATATATACGTGCATAACTTCAAATCATGATGATGATTTGGGACGCCTTTTGTTCGTCTAACTATGACCAGTGTAGCTATTCAATTTTAGCAGCATTCTCAGAGTTCTACAGAGAATCATTACATGCATCTAACAGATGTATGCTGTTCAAAACAAAATAGGGGATCAATTTTATGCCACGGCTGTCATAGTTTTCATGGATTTAAGGTTGTACGCATGGTATTTGGGCCCATGGACAATATGTCTTAATCATAATACTCTTGGACTTAATAAAAAAAAATAGAGAATAAAAAGTTCCCAGGATATTATGGCAATGAACCTCGTATACTTTGTCGAAAGGGTTAGTGCATTGGAATGCCATATCGGAGTTCTACGTTGGACCCCCAGCCCAGATCAAACAAATGGACAACAATGCTCCAGCCAAGAGAATTTTCGAGGTATCTTACCTGAGTTTCAAAACTAAGACTGCACGAATATCACCAGCGACTCAGATCACATAGATGTTCTACATATGTTCTGCTCTCGACTTATTTTCAGCAACAAATCATTTTCTTGAACTAACCAGAGGTTGAGTAGATCAACTACTCGAAGCTAGAGGCAGCTAGAATCAAAAGCGGCATTGAATCATTCAACTACCAGAGACAGGAAACCTTCAAGATGTCTAATTTGATGCTGCTACTGATACCCTTGCCAGTGTCATCAGCAGCTCTTTCAAGAGCCAAAAACACTTTAAGAATTCACGGCACAGATACCAACATATGCCCACTTATACCAAAATCTCTACCTCAACATATAGTGTCTTAGGAAGTTTCTTCAAGGAATCATCCAGCTATTATGAAGCACCATCAATACCAACTACCAGAGGCAGTTACAAGAGAACTAAGATATTTGAATATCATGTTGAGGAACTCGATGAAACACCAGAAGGACAACATTTTTCAGAAGAGGCTTCAGACAAAAGCATCCTCGGTAAAAGACCGCCAATGGCAGAAGGGGTACGATATCCCGCTTTTTATAATCCCGTTTTTATAATTTCGTTTTTTATAATCCTGTTTCTTATAATTCCGCTTTTTTTAAATCCCGCTTTTTAAAATCTTGCTTTTTAAAATCCCGTCTCTTATAATCCCGATTTTTATAATCCCCGTTCTTATTACGACGTGTAAGCAGTGAGGTACGTAGCCCCGCAACCGTACGTACCACCCCAACCCCCCTGCTTGGGCACACTATAGGATTTGGGGTAGATGCGAGGTTGGATGTATGCAAAGTTTCTTAAGCATTTAAAGAATCTGGAAAATAACAAACATAAAATCAATAAGTTTTAGCTACGTATTCTAAGAAAACTGTATTAGCGGGATTTGGCGGGATTTTAAAAAGCGGGATTATAGGGTAAACCGACCAATCATTGGCACCTTAAGGTTACTCACCACTTATTCGGCTTATATAACTTATGGGAATTAAGAAACGACAGTTTTTTTGTTTTGTTTTAATTCATAATTGTATTTTTGTTTAGTGAAAAACATTAAATATTCTATTTTTTGTTAAAATTAATAAATAATTAATAAAATGTAAAACAATGTCCTTTTACCAATGATTGGCACCATTTTCCAATCATTGGCACTGAACAAACCAATGATTGGCACATTGATTTTGTTTAATTTTTAAAGTTTATTAAAACCAATAAAAACAAAATAAACAAATAGTATAACTCTATTATATAATTTAATAAATAAAAGGTAATTTATTTTTATAATTATATTTAAGTCTTTTAAGTTACAATATGTTTACATTAACGTCGAGATTGGATTAGATTTTTATTGAATGATAAAAAAGTGTATTATCAACCTAAGGAAAATTGATACAAAATTATAAAAACCTGTAACTTTTTCATTTACCAATGATTGGCACAGTGCCAATCAACCCAATGATTGGCACTTTTGCTAATGATTGGCATGGCATCCAAAGATTGGCAAGTGCCAATCAACCCAGTGATTGGCACCTCATCCAATTGGCATGTGCCAATAAATGGAAATTTGATGGATTTACATTCCTATAGTTGACACCCCTTATAAATACTATATTTTTAATAAAATATTAAAATAAAAAGAACTAACCTCTTTGTTATAGTTAATTCTTTTATAATAACTGCACTTGACAATGGTTTTCCTCTTAAATTTATTATTTAATTACACTACAATGTCACCACTTTCCTTACGGTTTTCTTAAGTTTCACATTAAATTTGGCGCGAACTTGATTCTAAATTTTTAACAGCGTTTTTTTAATTGCTACTAACTTCAGAGGCCAAAAGAAATGATGCCAAATCATCAGAAATAAGCTAAGGCAAATATTTTTAAAAAGATTTTATTAAAAAACTTTTAAATGTTATTAATACGAGTAATTTAAACTGTAAGTGCCAATCATTGGGGGGGTGCCAACAATTGGGCAGTTTACCCTAATAGATCGGGATTTGAACAAGTGGGATTTTATAAGATGGGATTTTAAAAAAGCAATATTTTAGCGGACCGGATTTTAAAACTTTTTTTTCGGGATTTTTGAAAAGTGGGATTTAAAAAAGCGGGATTTCGATACGCTCCCTGTCAGATGACATCACACCCACTCTTGGAAAGATTTCTTCATGCGAAGACAAAGTTTAGACGTTTGCTGACTATCTTGAAGAACATTTGAAAAAAAAATCCACCATCAGACTCCGAGTTCCTAGATGGAGTTAGTATTTCCTGTAGAGCGTACACTTCAGTGACACCAATCCCATCGAAGCTATCCAAAGATGTTACAGGGCCTTAGAATATGTCCAACTTCGTCCACAAGAGACTGTATTAGTCGGTGAAAATGTTCCCGGTAATCATCCTCAATAGCTGTGTCAATAACTGCTATACTTTCTGAACAAATTGAAACAGTCTAAAGTTTTAACAAAAGAAGCCCAAAGCAACTGTATCTGGATGCAAGCCAATCTCTCTTCTGTGTAATATGAGCAAGAGTTTGAATCCTATGATGATTTGCTCATGTACGCCAAGTCCATTTCACTGATATTTGCAGCTGGAAGAGTGGAAGTCCACATCGGACGATTCTACGTCTACTATCAGCGATGGGGCTTCAAAATAAAATGAATCCGAATTAATTTTCATCAGACGAGCGAGATCAAAGGAGCCGCAAAATACAAAAACACCAAACACCATTGTCAGAAGAAAGGGAAAACTAATTTCAAATACATAGGGAAATTTCCAACACAGCAGCGGTACTAAGAAAATTTCGCCTTCCAATGCTTCCATCTACTGATGGGTAAGCAAAATGTCCTCTGCCAAAAAACAAAGCTTCTTCTTTGCAAGCAGCTTATCAGATCGGGTATTTCTATTCTGATCTGGCAACTATAGAGCCTACATTCTCCCAAAGCTTAATTACAATTCCAATATTTCGGCAAGTGCTCCAATAACTCATCTAAGTCTCTTGGATGGATTCATAAAAAGAGCTTTAAGAATGATAGGTGATAGAAATATAAAAGAAACTTTTGAATCACTTGAGCATCGCCGCAATATTTCTTTTCTTTCCTTATTTTACCGTTATTTTTATAATCAGTGTTCTAATGAAATAGGCAGTTGCATTCTTCCCCTTTAACTATTCAAACGTAAGACTCGCGCGTCAGGGACGTCAGCAATAATAAGTGAAGTAAATATGAAGAAGCCGAAATTCAAAGACCTTATAGATACCTCATCCAGTCCAACCGAAGATGCCTGCAGAATCAGACCAACCACTTAAGTGCACCGATAAGAGAAGTAGTCAATCAACCAAGATATCGTTATCAGCGTTATTTTGAAGCAATGAAAATGCTACGAGTATGTAGATGATGATCTAATAACAACCAACGACAAAGAGAACAACGCCTTCTAAGCTTGTCCTCACCACAAGGACAACGGACATGAACCATTCGAAGCACAATTATTAAAACGCCCAATCTTAAAAGTAGGGCCCCCTATTGTGTCAATAATTTACTAATATCCATTTTATACTTAAGATATCTCGGGTTCAGCTAAATTTTAAGTTCAATATAAAATCTTGAATCATAGCCTCCGCACCGCGCCGTGGTCGAAGGAACAAGGTGTAGCTCTAGCTTAAATACGAAGCCGTCACGGAAGCCAGAGCATTTGATCTAAAAAAATAGAAGTAACATGCTCGGAATTAAAGAGAAAGGTTATTAAAAATCCTGCTAGGAAGTACGAAGTCCGAAGTTCGACGACTACAATCACGAGAGATCGCCAGGTGGTTTTTCGATCGAGTCTCTTACACCCTAACGAAGTTATATGCCACCAGCTTCAAGTATTGAGAACCATTGACAACATTTCCAAACAGCCATTAGATATGCTGTTTCTGACTTACCGGGTTTTAAACGACCACCGGTAAGTACAAGACAAACAAACAAGGGAAATGAGGTTCGGAAGCCATACCAAAGAGTAAAAAATAACATTTCAAGGATACAATCCACGAGCCATGGCCAGTATGAACAATGAAGATTACATCGTAATGCAACTGCAATCCATGCTGAAAATATGGAAAGACCATTTCTCTTTACTTTAAAATGGCTATGAAGAAGAGAATTATGCAGTTTTAGAGATAAAACCATTTGATTAGGCCAACGCAGACCAACAATAACGCACAACCGAAGTGGTAAGGTTAGGTTAGGTTAAGGTGGCTGCTGACGGGAAAAGCCAATGCACTTAGACCAATATTTGGCCCGTTGTGATACCACAGGATTTCAAAAATCACCCTTACTCGTTAAACCATTTGCAGCTAACAATGAAGCGTTTGAGAACATAGAAGGTGAGAAACTGCAGCTTCTGCAAAAATCATTTTCAGGAACTCCAAGACAGAAAGCTATCCAACAAAGGTAAGTTTGTTCCATTTTTTGCAAGTTCGTCGGCGTTACAATTATCTGGAATGTCTCTATGCCCCGGCACACATATAAGGTGAATGTTAAACTGTTTTGACATCTCCACCATAGATGATCGACAATTTTTGGCTGTTAGTGAGTTAATGGAGACAGAGTTAAATGACTTTAAGGCAGCTTGACTGTCTGAGAAGATACATGTATATCAGTAGTCGATATCACTTATTCTTTGAGCCAAGAGAGGACTTCTTTTATTGCTAGAAGCTTTGCCTGGAACACGCTACAGTGATTGGGAAGACGAAAAGATAGACAAAGATTTAATCTTTCGGAGTATACGCCTCCACCGACCCCATCATCGGTTTTAGATACACCTGTGTAGAAATGAATCGCTTCGTCTACACACCGAAGTGGACAAAGTGAAGATAGCTATATCGAAATTTATTTTAAACAAAGCCGCTGGAGCTGAAGCATTCCCTAGCTCATCTGCAAAATATGGTCGTAAGAATGCTTGCTCGATGAATGAAACCTCAGCACTGTCTGCCCGATTCTCCTCCCTGAAGGGAGAATCTCTGAACTGCGCCAACTCCTGACCATTGCATACAAGATCATTTGTTCCGTATTATTTGATCGTCTGAAGCCTTTCGTCAACAACCTGATAGACCCATATCAGATCAGTGCGGCTTTGAAATGGGAAAGTCCACCATCGATCAAATATTCACATTACGGTAGATATTGGGAAAAAACCCAGTAACTTCACATTGACACCTGCCACATTTTCATCGGTTTCAAAGTTGCGTGTGACAGCATAAAAACTATATAAATTAATGTCTGGTATTGGCATTCCTTTCAAAATTGTCCATTTTTGAAGCATGATAGTGAGAACGCACATTGCTCTATCAAGGTCGGAAAAGATCTCACTAATGCATTTGATGTCAAAAAAGATTTTTGGGCAAGGCGATGCTCTGCCGTGCGACTTCTTCAACATCGTTCTTAAATAAAAGAATAGTGCACAACTCAGGCGTCAGCAGTCCACTTGAGGCACAATCTTTCAAAAGTCCGTCTTATTACTCGGATACGCCGACGGCATTGACATAATTGGAAGAACAACGTGTGATGTCAGTGGCAGGTTTGTGAGAATTGAGACGGAAGCGAAAAAGGTGGGATTAGCGTTCAATGAGGGCAAGACCAAGCATATGCTATCATAAAGAAAAAACGAACAACACCGACGCCTATGACTGAACGTCACCATAGACAGATATAATTTTGGGACAGTTAAGTACTTTGTCTACCTATAGTTCAGACAGTAATACCAGCGCTGAAATCAAACGGAGAATAACCCTTGCCAATTGCTGCTTCTTTGTACTAAGAAGGCAATTGGGTAGCAAAGGCCTCTCTCGAGCGACTAAGCTGTCCATCTATAACACACTTATTATTCCGGTCCTTCTGTAAATTGCAAAGACATGAACCTTGTCAAAAGTAGATAAGAACGCTCAAAGATGCTTCGAGAAAAAAATTCTCCGCGTGATATTTGGTTCCATTTGCATACATGTACATTGAAAGGGAAGATATAACCACGAACTGTACGTGCTGTACTGTGAAACCAAGCTCGTCAAACGAATTAAAGTCCAAAGACTGAGATGGCTGTGTTATGTAGAGCGAATGGACAGAAATCCTTCGCCCCGGAAAGTCTTCCAATCCAATCTTGAGTAACAGCGCAGTAGACGAAGACCGCGACTTAGGTGGCGCACACTAGTGGCAGAGGACCTCAACCAACTTGACGTGGGAAAGCTTGCGGAGAAGCTTTTTGATTGTCGTCCTGGTCAACCCTGGATTGTAGCGTCCTATACTTACAAAGTGACACGTACACTGTCACTCGAAAAAAGCAGTCTTATTTTTGATTTACTAATAATAACAAGTGATCTAAGAATTTTTGTTGCGTAGTATATTATTGTCTCATTAAAATATCCAACGCAACGTAAGAGGAGCTGATGATCCTATTTGGAATGATGCAAGGTATCAAATTGATTAACAGTTTTGGCTTGTACGCGGTCCCTATGGAAACTTAGAGTTGTTTGTGTCCTTAACATCTCCATTCTCCGACCAATTATGCTGGTAAATGGGCAAACAGGTTCGGTGTAATATTCCATGTCGTCACTTATACTATTAGCAGAAGTGCAAACAATATTCTAGAGTCCCAAGTAATTTACGACTTTTCATGAGGAGCACTGCGGTTGGATGAAAAGACATTTTACTACACTACTTGTGCACGAAATAATAATGTAAGTGTGTGAATGTAAACGTAGGGAAATTTGTGTGTAATATCCTTTATTTATGGCTTTTTGAGTTTGTGCATTGACCAGATTATTTGATTAAAATTTCGTTACACGCATTTGGGAATTTCAATATATACATACATAGGTGTCAGAGGAATGAGCAGGACATTCATTCAAATGAGAATGATATATACCATATCAGTTTGTTCCATAGACATTTGGTTTTGGTATTCTATTTGGTAAGATGTTGCATAAGTTAATTTAATTTAAATTCTTAATTTATGACCATTATATGACTCTTTGTAAAGGAAAACATTTTCAATGCGAAAAAGTACATGTCATGTCCACATCCATACCTGGATATACATTTATTATTAAGTTAACTCAAGCAACATTTTTTTTAGTGGATGAATAACATCCACACCATGATTTCATTGGATAACTAATGATTTTTTCTTGGCCAAAAACATAGCACATTGGACGGAAAATTTGAATTTATCAGTAACTTGAGTGTGTCCTTACCCTATCAGATAGTATCAAATATGATGAAAAGAAAAAAATGGATATGGATATGGATATGGATATGGATATGGATATGGATATGGATATGGATATGGATATGGATATGGATATGGATATGGATATGGATATGGATATGGATATGGATATGGATATGGATATGGATATGGATATGGATATGGATATGGATATGGATATGCATATGGATATGGATATGGATATGGATATGGATATGGATATGGATATGGATATGGATATGGATATGGATATGGATATGGATATGGATATGGATATGGATATGGATATGGATATGGATATGAATATGGATATGGATATGGATATGGATATGGATATGGATATGGATATGGATATGGATATGGATATGGATATGGATATGGATATGGATATGGATATGGATATGGATATGGATATGGATATGGATATGGATATGGATATGGATATGGATATGGATATGGATATGGATATGGATATGGATATGGATATGGATATTGATATGGATATGGGTATGGATACTTTTCTATAACGATAAGACAGCATTGCGTATTTTAAGCATTAAACTCCACTTGACCCCATTTAACAATGCCGTTAAGATCGGTGATTAATGAGCTAATCATACGATACCATTGCAATCCTACTTCCAAAGGATATGGACTGGAGAGTAGAGTCGCCGGCAAAATAATGAAGTGGATTAGAAGTTTCAGACAAGATATCGTTTATAAGAATGAGGAAGAGAGTCGGAAACAAAACGGAGGCCTGGGGAACACCAAAAATAGAATATTCGATTTTTAACTTGATATGAACCTAAAAGAAATGTCAACGACTCATTGATTTTGTAATCCCAAATCACCGTTTTTTTGGTGTATGTTATATGGCTAAGCCTAGTTCAAGGCCATACGATAACACTTGGATACTGTATTTTTATATCGAAATTAGCTTACAAATTTTTTTTTCGAAAAGAGCTGTGTACATTAAGGCACCCTTTAAAAAATTATCTTTCTGGCTAATTCCAAAAACAAAATGCTACTTTTTAATGTGTTTATTAATAATCTTTTATATCACGTTGTTATTTTATACCAAGGGTTTAGTTGCTAACGGATTTTTTAAATACTCTTATGCGTACATACGTACATAAGAAAAAAAATTTAAATCCCTGTCTTACCTTAAAACTACTGCTCTTACTGGTATGTACTAACAATGCCTTCATAACTATACGCGTTCTGTAAATATTAATGGGAAAACTTTCTTTGAGTAAAACTCTGTAGGATTAATTTTTTTTTTACCAAGGTAAGCAATTAATGAAAAGCAGGCATCCCATTCTTCGTAAAGCAGTAATTTTGCAGCACCAACAACAAGAACACTTTTCTCCAGCAATCCAAACCCAGGCTTCACTCTGTAATTAATTATCAGAAAAGTTTAGAGCTCTGATGCATGCATCTCTTGCCACAGAACAACGTTCCTCATCCTTTCCCATGTGCATCTTCTCGATTATATATAAGTATAACACTGTGCATAGATAGGTACCCAAAGATTCGGAGGATACCCACCACCCTTCAGAGGTTCATAATTTATTTAGAAAGGTGCAACCAGCACAACAGTGGCCACGCGGAAATAAAGCGATGCGACGGCAGCAATGTACCATACCATTCCCGGTACCGTCTTACCTTAAATAAAAAAGAAAAAAAAAATGATTCGACTTGCTGTTGCAGCTCACGATGAAAATTAATTTCCACAGAATTTGCTGAAACATTTAAAAAACAGAGTTTAACACAGATACACAACATCGCATGCACATAAAATGTTTTTTTTTTCGGGTCTTGCCACAGAGTTCTGTTTTTTTTAAGAGGAGGGGGCGTTAGTGGAGGATCAACTAGAAAATTTGACTTGAGGCGTGAAATGCGTCAAAAACTGTAGAGAAATAAAATGTTGTGGAGGCAGACATGAAATTGCTATTTCTGCTTAATTGACGATAAAATTTATTTTATCAACTTTGGAACGGTTGATAACTTTATTGCCCGAAACAAGAATGCAATTCACAGAACAGATTCTGTTTTTTTTTTTTTTTTTAATAAATTAATTTGAAACGAGCGATTTTGAAGCTTCAGGCACGCATTTAATTTGGTAAAATTAAAAAGTTGCTTGCAATATTCACGTTTTTCAAGGATTGAAATGAACGCACAAGAATTTATTCCAAACGGTCCTAGAAGGGGGAAGTAAAATACTGCTGGAAGAGCTTTGAATACCTACTGTAAGAAAAAAGGAACACTTTTCTTATTTGCTTAGCTTTTGAGATATTTTCCATATTTTCTTTCTGTTTGAGCCACTGACAGGTTGATTCGCAAATGATAGATTTGTTAAGGGGTTGGCACTTGGGTTATCTTTTGAATCTTCTGTGAGCCACCGTAGTTCTAAATTTACTCATTCGATCAATAAAAGTGCAACCAAGCATAGATAAATTCGCAAGAAATTTCAATCAGCTGGCCCCAAAATATCATAGCTACTCGTAGCACTCGATTCTCACACCTCAATATACACAAAGGGATCAACTAACCGTCAACCAGATTGATCATGTTGCGATAGACGCGAGACATGCTTCCAGTATCCTGGATGTCCGAACATTCCGAGGGGCCAACATAGACTCGGATCATTACTTGGTGATAGCCCAAGTACGGATGCGGATATCCATGACGTCACAACGACGGACGTATGCTGTGAAAAGATTCAATGTCACGAGGTTAAAATCGCAGGAGGTCGCCAGGACTTTTGCAGACCGCGTCTCTCTTAATATCTCAGCAAGCCCGCCTCCAGCTTCATCTACGGAGGACCTGTGGAAACACTGCCGGAATACCATCAGTAGTGCCGCCACTGATGGGCTGGATTTCACAAGGCCATCACAACGAAACCCCTGGTTTGATGAAGAATGCAGGTTGGCGCATGTAGCAAAGAACGAGGCCTACCAATTAATGCTGCAGGCAAGAACCAGAGCTGCTGAGAGAGCTGCCCGGGAGCTCTACAGGCAAAAACGAAGGAAAGAACGCCGACTTCTTAGTAGGAAAAAGAGGGAGCATGCGAAGCGGACGGTCGAGTCTATTGATGACTGTACCGGCAGAGGGGATGTTCGAAAGTTTTACCAAAGGGTGAGGCAATCCACCCAGGGCTACAAAGCTAGAACGGAAGCCTGTCGGAATGAGAGTGGGAATATGGTAGTGGACACACAGTCCGTGCTGAGGATCTGGAAGCAACACTTTTCCAGACTGCTGAACGGCGAGGCCAAAATTCCGCAGCTAGGCGGAACATTCCATTCAACCTGGACGATGATGGTCAACATTTCCGTCCACCAGACCTAAATGAAATGCGGTCAGCGATAGCCAAGCTGAAAGCGTACAAAGCTGCTGGCGCGGATGGCTTGCCAGCTGAGCTATTCAAAGCAGGTGGAGATGACTTGGTAGTGAGCATGCACCAACTCATCTAAAAAATTTGGTTGGATGAAAGGATGCCCAATGAATGGAACCTCGGCATAGTGAGCCCCATCCACAAGAAAGGAGTTGTTCTGACATGTGCCAATTACAGAGGTATAAGTCTCCTCAACGTCGCGTACAAAATCCTGTCGTCTGTACTGTGTGAGCGCCTAAAACCGTTTGGTAACGAGCTGATCGGCCCCTATCAGTGTGGTCTTAGGCCCCGCAAATCTACCCTGGATCAGTTGTTCACACTTCGACATATTTTGGAAAAAACCCAGGCGTTCCAAATCGATACACACCACCTTTTTATCGATTTCAAAGTCGCGTATGATAGCGTGGACAGAGAACAACTATATAGAGCCATGTCTCATCTCGGAATCCCTGCCAAGCTCGTCCATCCATATCCTGTACAAGGATGACGATGGATAAATCTCCAGCTGCTCCATCAAGGTCGGTAAGAACACCACCAAACCCTTTGATGTCGAGAAAGGTCTGAGGCAAGGCGACGCGCTATCATGCAACCTATTTAACATCGCTCTTGAAGCAATTGTACGAAATTCAAACGTCAACAATAGAGGTACAATTTTTCAAAAGTCAGTTCAACTGCTTGCTTATGCGGATGATATTGATATCATTGGGAGGACGAAGCGAGCTATTACCGCTGCGTTTGCAAGTATTGAACTGGAGGCGGCGAAAACGGGTTTGGCTGTTAATGAGGACAAGACGAAGTATATGCTCCCATCGAGAAAGGAATCTCAACGTCGTCGACTCGGGCAAAACGTCACGATGGATAGGTATAACTTCGAAGTCGTCAAAGACTTTGTCTACCTGGGTTCCACTATAACATCGCAAAACGACATCAGTGCAGAGATCAAGCGAAGAATTACTCTTTCCAACCGCTGTTTCTTCGGGCTAAGAAGGCATTTGAGTAATAAAGCCCTATCTCAAAGAACCAAGGAGACCTTGTATAAGACCCTCATCATCCCGGTCCTGCTGTATGGGCAGAAGCATGGACACTGTCTAAAACGGATGAAAATCTGCTTGGGTGCTTTGAAAGAAAAGTTCTTCGTTTGATCTTCGGTCCAGTCTGTATCGATGGAGTATGGAGGAGAAGGTTCAACAACGAGCTGTACGGGCTTTACAGCGACCGACGTTGACCTAGTCAAGAAGCTGAAAATACAACGCCTGAGATGGTTGGGACACGTGGAGCGTATGGACACCGACGCACCAGCCCGTCGAATCTTCGACTCCACCCCTGATGGTCTGCGCAGCAGAGGAAGACCCCACCTCAGGTGGCGCGCACAAGTGGAGAGCGACCTCAACCAACTAGGAGTGCGCAACTGGGGCAGCTAGCTAGAGACCGATCTAGCTGGAGGGGCTTGTTGGTTGAGGCCGTAGTCCACCCCGGACTGTGAGCGCCATCTGAAGTAAAAGTAAGTAAAGGCCCCAAAAACATATCTCAACAGTAAAATGTTAAATCTGAAGATTGTCTTCAAAAAAAAAAAAAAAACACATTTTGATAGATATTCCTGTTGCAGCATCATTTCCAACTGCAGCACTCAATTGTATTAAGTCAGAATTGGAGTTGAAACGCAGTTCAATCTAGCTTCATCTCATGTATGTTACTGAGAGAGGATTTTTTACATTCTTGTTTCTCTTTTATACGAGTAAGATTATTTCCTACTCATAATGACTAGATTTAATAAAAGTAAGCAGCGGGACGAATCCCTTTTCCTTCCTATAATATTAAAATTTTCGCCTCTCTGTTTTCTATAGACCTCACAAATTGTGCCACAAGTTTCATGAAATAGATTAATGGCGTTCCAAAATTGAATCCCTTCGACCTTAAAATTTCTATTCCTTACTGGGGTTCTCATATAAAACAAGTGAAAACTGGTGGTGCCGTATTAATTTTTTGGTTCTGTTCTGTAGGTTACGATTCCTCATCAACTTGTTTTCGTTTGACACCAAAAACCCACCATTTTGAGAAATTTTATTTAGAATTCAAACTTCTCCAACGGACAAAGTTTTGTTTCATTCGTATGTCGTCGGCGTGTCGACAGGATGGAAAATCACTAGAATCGGATTCTATTTCGTACTGAAATAGTCCTTGAGCAAATTTAAGGGGAGGACATTAGTTTATGAATTATTACCTTGCAGAGGTACAGGTGGTCTTGCTACCAGTTATCATCCACAGGCGGTTGGTGTTCATGATTTTTGGCACTTCACAGCTTAAACCACAAGGTTGGGTTACCTGCAGATGCAGTCTAATATTTTCTGAAATAGCATTCTGTTTCGGCGATGGTGCAGCCTTATTCCGAAATAGCATTTTGCTGATGGGTCCCATCTCTAATTAATATTTTGTCTTGGTTAAAATTCAAGAGTGCAAACAAGGACTTTGACTTAGGAGTACCAGAGGACCTTTCCACAATGATTTGCCTTGTGTTCCTTGAGATGATAACCAAAACCTATGTAGCTGTATAAAATATTTTAAACTCCGGTAATCTTCAAAGAATGGTAGAAATAAAAGCATTTTGTTGAAACGACCAGTCGACCAAGGACGCAAGAATCGTTGCAAGTGCTTCATGTTGCTGCATAAGTCGGATCAAATAAATCTAAAAGACTCATCCCTCATGCGGCCTGAAGTCTGCAGACGTATAATGTATCTTAGGAAATATTATTGTATCATCTGTGTTTATTTAACAGGCAGACCATTTGAATGACAGTATTGTGAGTGAGTGACATGAAATCGTTGTCAACTATGTTATTCCGACAAAAATACGAGACTATGATGATGACACTGATGATGTTTAGAAACTGAAAGATGTTGAGTTGATGAGTGCTAAGACGCATCAATCTAAAAGTGTGATCCCCAGACGGAGATATGTTTACATTCATTACATAGGGCATTTGAAGTGCAAACTTTTTGGGATTAACAACAAAGAAGTATTGTTCATATCCATTTTGCTAGATCTTAAAGTACTTTGGAAAAAAAAATGTCTAAGCTTGAAGAAGATGAAAGATGATTTCTAAATGTTCAATTAGAATAAAATGCACGTTAGCTAACGGCAAATTGTGATATAGGACTAAAATAATATACTATTACTACTGTATGGCAAGGCTTGCAGTACTCGAGACTTTGATCAGACTTGACATTGCGATGATAGGGAAGATGAAAAAGTTGGTCTCACAATTCTGTCTATCTGTTCGACTACAGTCTAAACGACTCAGCTGATTTTCCTTAAATACGACAGCGTTCCAATAAGTACTTAGCCTCACCGATAATGCAAGTATTGCAAGAGAAATTTACTATGGTCTAGTACAATCTCTTACACGGCTACTGTTAAAATTTCAGCCAAAGCCACGTGTGGAAGCCACCTTGTCAGTGATTCGATTTTTGTTTTTTGAAGGGAAATCGCGCATCGACTCGCAGTGACTCTTCTCCTTCGATGGCCACCGTCAAAGATTGGTATAACAAGTTTCAACGTAGTCGAACATCGGTTTCTGATGAGCCCCGCCCAGATGCCCCGGAAATGGCTACCATGGAGGATAACGTGTGAAAAACCCATGACCTAGTATTGGCAGACCTCCCATTGTGTGAGATAGCTGAAATAGTAGACATCTCAAAAGACTGCATGGGTCATATCCTTCATGAAATTTCGGGCACGAGAAAGCTGACAACAAGCGAGACCGTGAGATTAAAGGCCAAATTGGTCGAATTTTACTACGAACTGCTACCCATCCACTGTATTCTTCAGATTTGGCCCCATGCGACTTTTTTTTTTGCAAACTTGAAAAACTCACTCGCCGGGCAGAACTTTAAGTAGAATGTGGAGGTCTTCGCCTCCACGGAGGTCTATTTTGCACACCTCGAGAAAACCAATTTTTCGGACGGGTTAAATAAGTTGGAGCATCGCTGGATCAAGTGTATAGAGCTAAAAGGAGACTATGTTGAGAAATAAATTGCCACTTTTCCAAAATTTTTGTTTTTCATTCGTAGGCTAAGTACTTATCGGACCGCCTTCGTATTGTAAAAGATTGTGCAACTGGAGCGGGTAGATTTTGGCGGCCATGTTGTTTTGGTGACATCTGTCAAATCTACTGTTTATTGTTCAGTTATTAATGTCAAATCTTAATATGGCAAGTAAGTATAGTTTAAAGTAGGTATAAGAATGATCTACTATATAAAGTTAGTCTTAACGAAGAAGGGAACTATTTAAGAACTAAGGAAGTAATTACTACGTTTTCCCCTTGTGTTGTACTTTTTTTTTATAATCTGCACGCGCTTAAGGGATTATGATTACCCTTTTAAATGTTTCAACACAGCACGGGCGTGACGTTAAGGAAGAGAAAGAACGATAAGAAAGATGTGTGGCACGATGTTCTGAGGTTTCGCTGAAAGTGGCAATTTTATAGAAGATTTTAATGAAATTAAGACGACATAGACGACAGCAGGGATCGAACATTCTGGACAAATGCTGTTTTCCATTCACTCGGACAGATGGAAAAGCTTACGCATTGGTTTTACCAGTGCTGAAGAACACACCTTCAGAGGAATGGGATACTATTATTGAGACCGGCCGATTTGTGTAGATCCAGATCCTTCAGTACTCTTGTAACTGTACGAGTACGGAAGAAGGTTTGTTTTATACTATTGCTTACCCTCTCAGGTATAAGAAAAGTGATGATCATGACTGGCAGCGTTGAATTATCTGTTCTGCAAGTAAGTTCGCTTTTTTGTGAGCTGAAATAACAAATATTATTCAATATGAACGTAGGAACTGAAGACAAAGTAGTAATTCCTACATTCCTTAGAAATCGTCAAAAATTTGTACCTACTTCGGAAGACTGTAGTATTTTTTTCCATAACTTTTAGTTATGCAAAACCCTAATATACTCTTTACAGCTCGAATAAAAATATAATTCTTTTTCGGTTTGATAGATCCGGCATAAAATTTCTAATTCCAAAAAGAAATTGATCCTACGTCACTATCAAGGAAGCATAGTCATCAGTTAAAATTCCTGAAGAAATCGCTTAAGCTAACCCAGTTATCTTTTTCGAATTGGTATTTTTTTTGTGACTGAAATTTGTTGGTATGAGAAATTAGCTTTGATAGTAGCCATACTCCAAGCAGTTAAAGTATTGAATCTGTTCAATACTAGGTCTTGACAATTTGATGTCAATAACAGGAGCATACACTTTCTTTGACGTTCCAACGGTAACAGAAGTTTGGACATCAGAGATCAAAGTTTTCTTTGGGGTACTAGGACGCGGACGTCTCTTCTCGTATCAAGGCCTAGTAGTAACTTTAATTGTTTGATGGAACTTACACTCATTAGTTTAGCAGCATTTCTAGTACGGTTGTTTAACACTCTATTAGGTCTGCCTAAGGAATATTGGCGTGCCAGGCAATTTCTTGCATTTCGATCATATACTTTTTAACATATTCATTTGAATTTAAACTAAGTGATTTCATCTCTTGGAATATTTCATTAATTTCGAACAGATGACCAAATTTTTCCATTGGAGGTTTTGAAGTTTTCATATGTATGAGGAGCAGTTGTACGAGTACGTAAGAAAAGTTTTGCCGTACCACTTAGAATTCGTACGCTAACGAATTTATCATTGTCGTTGCATCCCAATAATACAAAAGCATCTTTCATGTCTTCAAACCAGTTACCAATGTCGTAATTGTTATCATCATGAAAAGACTGTACCATAGCTTTAAAAGCCAAGAAATCGAATTTCTTGATTTCTACTAAGCCCAACTCGTCCTTAAATTCTATATCCTTGTCCACACGGTTCATGTCTTCATTGACACCATTAACTTCCATGACTTCAGGTAATCGTCCTTAACTTTCAGGTTCTTGGTAATCATCGTCATCAGGATCAGAGTTTCCTCACTTCACACTAACACAGCCTTAATTCAGCCACAGTTGCCGTTTTCTCAAAGAGCACATTCGCGGCGGTCACACCTTTAATCTAGGCTTTGCGCTGAATACGAGCCATGTGAATCTTAAAAAAATCATTTCTAATCTGAATCCCACTACTGAGGTATAAAGTTCAAGAATGTTCCACAAAATATTTTAAAGAAATATTATTTTATTTGGATATGGCAATCTTTGTTGCTTTACAATTTGATAATAATCATTTTTCTATAGGTTCTTAAAATAATATTTACAAAACCTATTCGATATTATAAAAAGCTTTTAAAAGAGTATAAAATAATACAGTTGGTTAAATATAGGTTATTTTGATAGTAGATATAGTTTGTTAGCCAACACGGCTTATCTGCAAAAATAATAAACATAGAATAGTGGTTCATTGTTATTTCAGACAAAAACCATGTCAAATCTAAATATTTATGTATGCTCTTCCTATTTGTACTTTGATTTTTTTTTTTTAAATTCCATTTAAAATATTTGTTTCAACTTTTTTTTTGTATTCTAAAACAACAATCCTATTACCCATACCTGAGTTTATTCTATTTCTGCGAAAGCCCCATTCAATTCCATCTGCAAAATACACAAGCAAAAAGAAAAAATAAAACTCATCAAAGCCACGAACATCAATGTCATAAAACTACCAATTATATTTTAATATAATTAAAAGACCCATCTCCAACCCCCCAACATTTTATGGCTTATCCAATAAATAACTTTTTATTACCATCAGATATGGGATTTTTCACCACAAATTCAAAATGACCACCAAGCACACGCAAGTCATTCGTGAGAGCTACCTTTGCCTTTTGACAAAAAAAAAATATATACCTTTAGAAAGTCCAGCGAAAATATACGTATAAAAACAAAATATTCTCTATTGATCGCCAATCGAATTTTAAAGCCCGAACGTAATGGCTTTCTAACGACTGTTATCCTCATCTTCATCAATAATTTCGTTTCACTTAAATTAATTAAAAGGGGCCAATAAAAACCAAAAGAAAAAAATCCTTCCTTCAAGTTTATGGCTAAGGAAAGTGGCTTATCACGCTTTGTGTGGAGCTCGTTATTGGTTTGCATGTCCATTAAGGAGGCCACGTTTAGGTCAACAAGGATTTTTCTCTTCGCCAACCCCTCGTATACTCGTACCCAGGCCACCAACCTTTATGCGGAATTTTCATTTATACTTTAGTAATATTAAACTTATTTTTTATGAGATTCATGTAAAGACCGGAGGCATAAATCAAAAATTCTCACTGTACTATAAATGCTTTTGATAATTTTACTTCACCAATTTGAATGTCATTAAGTAATTATGGCATGACGCTTTTAAAATGAATAAGACTAGCTAAGTCTTCAAGGTCCAATTTTATTTTTCCTTATTAAAGTGGTTTTTAAGTTAAGATTGCCAGACCTGGACAGGTTGCTTGTGGCTAATAATGCTACCCATTATATGTTTCTCTCCCTTCATAATTTCCCTATCGCTCGTGCTTGTGCTTATGTTTAATAATGTCTAAATAAACCATTATATATATATATAAAAAAAAACACAAAAACATTAGTTCATATCTCTCACACAACTTTTTTTATCCGAATTTAACAATTTGAAGCTCTATGCATATTGGAAACAAAATAATAACGTATACGCCCCAGTGTACAAATTTCAATTTTTTTTATTTGTTTCTTATTTCTGTATGCAAAATACTTGTCACTGAATTTTTGAACATACATACATATGAATGTATAATTATTTTATAACTTAAAAGTGTGACGTGTGACAGAAGAAGAAAAAACGCTTTGATTTCTAATAAAGGTGTTTGTATATTTAAATTTAAATAAAACAAACTGTAAGCAAAATGTTTTTTATTAATTTCAAATTTGTATGTATTTCATTTTGTTTGGACTAGAACTTTATTAAAATTTTCAGCCCCGCTTCGCTGAGTGGCGCATATAAGAAACGGCCAGTTTTCCATAACTCTGGCGCGATAATCATGCTGAATTTGACCAATTGCATTGATTATGTTGTTTTTCAGAAAAATGGTGTTTGATTGTTTATTAGAATTATATGTACCTACGGCTTAAGAAAATCTAACAAGCCGAAGTCTTACTGGATGACATCGCACGATTTAAGGGGCCAGTCCACATAGCCTCTGCATGAGCTAATTATGCTCCGAAATCACACATTTAAAATGTCCATTGCAGCATGAACTGTGAGGCCCGTAGGTCCGTTCTGTTGAAACATCTCGTCGATATCCATATCATCGGTGATATCCTGGCCAACGCCGTTTTCAAAGAATAATGCACCGATGATATCGCGCCAGTCCAAAATCCACACCAAGTGGTACCTTGTAACGAAGCGTTCCATGCTCCACCCAATACTGAACACACTGGGCGATTTAATTCACCATGACTAAGCAGCCGCCGCCGCAGCAGCAACCAACGACACCATACGACGCCGCAGCTACCAACGACACCAGTTACCTCGCTAAGATAAAGGGATTTTATACCTTGTCTTATTATAATATGCAGTCACAATAAGGGTATGACGTCACAGCCAGTTGAACACATTGGGTGATTCAATTTACCATGACTAAGCAGCCACCGCCGCAGCACCGACCGACGACACCATGCAACGCCGCAGCTACCAACGACACCAGTTACCTCGCTGAGATAAAGGGATTTTATACCTTGTCATAATACAATATGCAGTCACTATAAGATTATGACGTCACAGTTGGTTGAGCACATTGGGTGATTTACATTCGACCAGTATATAATTCACACCCAGTTTTTACGAAAAATATAACAAGAGGACCTCCTTTTGGGAAGGAAAGTCACTTGTTTGCTACGGTCGAAGCTGACGAGCTAGATTATAGTTTACGAGTCGTCTGAAATTGTCCGGCAATTTCGTTCCATCAGTTTGGTTCGAAGAATAAAACGTCCTTGTGCCTACCAGGGCCCTAAACTGCTGATCTTGTGCCTACCAGGGCCCTAAACTGCTGATCTTGTGCCTACCAGGGCCTTAAACTGCTGATCTTGTGCCTACCAGGGCCTTAAACTGCTGATCTTGTGCCTACCAGGGCCCTAAACTGCTGATCTTGTGCCTACCAGGGCCTTAAACTGCTGATCTTGTGCCTACCAGGGCCTTAAACTGCTGATCTTGTGCCTACCAGGGCCTTAAACTGCTGATCTTGTGCCTACCAGGGCCTTAAACTGCTGATCTTGTGCCTACCAGGGCCCTAAACTGCTGATCTTGTGCCTACCAGGGCCTTAAACTGCTGATCTTGTGCCTACCAGGGCCTTAAACTGCTGATCTTGTGCCTACCAGGGCCCTAAACTGCTGATCTTGTGCCTACCAGGGCCTTAAACTGCTGATCTTGTGCCTACCAGGGCCTTAAACTGCTGATCTTGTGCCTACCAGGGCCTTAAACTGCTGATCTTGTGCCTACCAGGGCCCTAAACTGCTGATCTTGTGCCTACCAGGGCCTTAAACTGCTGATCTTGTGCCTACCAGGGCCTTAAACTGCTGATCTTGTGCCTACCAGGGCCTTAAACTGCTGATCTTGTGCCTACCAGGGCCTTAAACTGTTGATCTTGTAAACGCCAGGAGCGTAGTCCGTAGCCCGTATTTATAAAGAGTGACCCGATACCGAATGCCAGTTGACGAAGAAACCAGATGCCAGAATAAAGCTCTTTAAAGGAAGCCAGCAGAACCCGATACCAGGAGAATAACCGATGTTTACCAGATACACCAGGCAGGGTGTAATTAATTGAAATCAAGAAATATTTAAGTTGTTATATGAAGTTAAGATTTGTTTTTAATAAAGATTTTGTATAAGGTTCTAAAGACCTTCCTACTGAAGTTTCGTGTTTTTCTTCAGAACGACCCTGGAAATCCGGCGAGCAAAACCTCGGCTGGAAAGCAAAAAGCACATCACAAATTGGCGCCCGAGCAGGGACCTATAAGGTCCATCCCCGTAAAATACGAAATCGAAAAACAATTCATATAACAAACAGACCGCAACGAAGATCCAGCTCACCATGTCCGAAAGCGAAGAGGAGTTCGATGTCTTCGCCAGTTTAGGAGCAATCTACCTTCTGAGGAAGCAGGAGCTAGTGGATCGAATGAGTCAATTAGGACTCGATACCGAAGGCTCTATAGCCGTTTTAAGAGCGCGACTCAGCGCTTACGTAAAGTCGCAAAGACAGAGAAAGTCCACACAGAATTTATGCGCAGAAATCGAGAAGGCAACAATTGAAAGGGAATATAAAGAGGAAGAAGTGGTTACCGCACCAGGGAATACTAGAAGTGGTGAAAAATATAGCGAAATATTTTTCCAAGTACCGCCGATTACACGTTCTGTTCCTAACATGCAAGGCGCAGGTAAATTTATATCTAAGCCGCCCGAGTCACACCCTGTATTTACTTCCGAGCCAGGAGCCAGTAACCTCCAAACGCATCATGAAGCCCAGCTTACAAACAGGTCAGCTGGAAGGCTTGTACTCAGTCATGAAGCAGAGGTTATGAATACGGTTAGAAAATGGGGATTGAAGTTTGACTCATCAGGCAATGCATTGGAATTTATAGAACGACTCGAGGAGTTAACATGTTGCTACGATATCCGACCCACCGATGTGCTGAGAGCACTCCCAGAGATTTTTAGAGGAACAGCTCTTGAGTGGTTCCGCATAAACCGCGATAGATTAAAGACTTGGGAAGATTTTCATAGGATTTTCCTTCAAAATTTCCTGCCCGCCCGTTTTATTCACAAGTTGGAGGATGAAATCATGCGAAGACGACAAGGTACAAGAGAAAAGGCTAAGGACTTCATTCAGGCCACTCAATACCTAATACATAAACACCCCCGTATGAGTTTAGAGGAAAGCGTAGATCGAATCTACGACAGTTTACGTCCGGAATATCATATGTATATCAAAAGACGGGATTTCGAGACTCTTGACGAGCTTATGAAGCTGGCAGAAGAGTATGAATACATACAGAGTGAAGACCGAAGCCGTCAACAGATTATTCCACGACCTACTTTCGGGCCTAACAGAATGCCACCACCAAACGGAATGGCATCACGTAACCGTTCTTCGGCGCCACAAGTCTCTTGTGAACGCAACAATTGGAACCAACCAACTACGTCCTCTGCCCAGTATGATAGGGCTACGCATTGTTGGAACTGCAAACAACGAGGACATACGAAGAACAACTGTCGGCGCCCTTTCCGTATGTTCTGTTCATACTGCGGAGAGGACGGACGACGGACTGACGACTGTTCATGTCATCCACACCGTGCCTCAACGCTCTGTGATAAGGACAGTACTCCAGAGGTAAACCAGGCTCCGCAAGCAATAGTAGCCTCGGAGGTCGTAGAAGCGGTATCCGAAGGAGTAAGAGGAATAATAACGGACGAAAACTTAACGCGCCCGGTGCAACCTTGTAATACAGAGGAAAAGACTGACCAGTATTTGGCTGTTCAGAAGGAAGTCAGGAGACAAGAAGAGAGTCAGCCACAACAATCAGCGACAGACCTGGTCTCTTGGGTCGACCCGAGATGCTTTGTAGCCGTCGGGATCTGTGATCAGTTGGTTAGGGCTTTGGTGGACACAGGAGCCACCAAGTCTTTTATAAACCAAAGAATCCGCCAAGTCTTACAACAGAATAAAGTGCCTATCCGATACCAACGCCACTTCGTACATTTAGCAAACGGGGACGCAGTAGAAAGCCGAGAGCACTACGCGCTAAATTTGGTAGTAGGAGAACATTCTATCCACGGAGAACTGACTTATATGAGAGAACTAGAGGAAGATCTTATCCTAGGAATGGATTTATTACGCGATGCAGGCCTCAAAATATCACTGGCGGGCGAAGAGATTGAATTTTCCAACGACAAACTGAGCAAAAGAGACCGTTTATGTATGCTAGGAGGTAAACCTTTATCATCTGAACAAGAAGAACGCTTATCCGACCTGTTAAGGGTAGAACTACCTAAGTTCGATAGATTAGCTAACACAACTAATGCAGCTATACACCACATAAGGTTAAAAACGGACCAACCCTTTAAACAGAGGTATTACCCCCGGAACCCCGCAATGCAGGAGATCATTGATCAAGAGATCAACGACTTGTTACGAGACGGCAAAATCGAGCCTTCCAATAGCCCGTATAGCTCCCCCATCGTATTGGTAAAAAAGAAGACCGGATCCTGGCGAGTATGCATCGACTACCGTCAGTTGAACGAAATAACTATTATGGATGCCTACCCGCTTCCACAAATTTTCGCAATACTTGACAAGCTAAAGAAAGCCAAGTTTATCTCGACAATAGATCTCAAACAAGGGTACTGGCAAATTCCTTTGCACCCCGATTCTCGACCGGCCACCGCATTCACCGTACCCGGCCGAGGTCTCTTTCAATGGAAAGTAATGCCCTGTGGGCTTAATTCCGCCGCTGCCACTTTCCAACGTATGCTGGACACTATTATAGGCCCAGATATGGACAATTATGCTTTCGCTTATTTGGACGACATAATTGTCATAAGCGAGACGTTCGACGAGCACTTAGTACACTTAAAGGAAGTATTTAAAAGGCTTCAAGGAGTAAATTTAAAGATAAATAAAGAGAAATGTGACTTCTGCAAGAGGGAGCTAAAATACCTCGGACACGTTGTAAGTGATGAGGGTATCAGTACAGACCCCGACAAGATTTCGGCTGTGCAAGATTTAAAGGCCCCCCGTAACATCAAGGAACTACGACGAGTATTAGGCATTACTTCATGGTATAGAAGGTTCATAAAGGACTTCTCCATGATAGTCACGCCACTTACGAAACTTCTCAAAAAGAATCAAGAATGGCAGTGGGGGGTGAACCAGGAGAAAGCCTTCATAGAACTGAAGAGGAGATTAACGGAGGCACCCGTGTTAATGTGTCCAAACTTCGATCTGCCTTTTACGCTCCAAACTGATGCGAGTCAATATGGTCTGGGTGTGGTTTTGTCTCAAACACAACAGAACCAGGAACGAGTCATCGCATATGCTAGCAGAACCCTTACGGACCTAGAAACGAAGTATTCCGTCACTGAAAAGGAATGTCTAGCGATTCTTTTCTACCACTTCACTGTAATCACCGATCATCATTCATTAAAGTGGCTGCACTCCCTGGACAACCCTTCAGGCCGACTAGCCCGCTGGGCCATTGAGCTTCAACAGTACGACTTCGAAATCGTATACCGTAAAGGAGCAATGAATGTCGTAGCCGATGCGCTGTCCCGAGACCCACAACCTTTATACAGAGCGACTTAGTCACCATGACTATTAGTCAAGAAGATTGGACGAAGAAACGTTCTAGACAAGTGTTACAAAGGCCAGAAGATTACCCTGAATATCGAGTAAGCGAAGACCGTTTATTCCGAAGGTTTCCAGCGCACCCTTTATCGGATCATGAAGACGATTGGAAATTGTGCGTCCCTACCGCTGAGAGGAGCCGAATCCTTTTTGAAAACCACGACGTAACCACCGCCGACATTTGGGCATAGCCAAGACGGCGGCCAGAATTATGAAGTTGTATTATTGGCCAGGAATGTACCGGGATATATCAAAGTATGTGAGTCGGTGTCAGCGATGTCGAGAATTTAAGGCATCTCAGCGAAAGCCGAGTGGGCTCATGCACACCAACGTAGCCGAAGGACCATGGGACACGGTGTGCATAGATTTCGTAGGACCTCTACCTAGATCCATGAAAGGAAACACCATGATGCTGGTCATGGTAGATAAATTCACAAAGTGGGTAGAAGCCGTTCCATTAAGAACAGCCACCTCACAGGCCGTGATTAAAGCATTAAGGGGAGAGAATTGTAGCTCATTTTGGGGTACCGCGCACACTCCTTTCCGACAATGGCAGTCAGTTCACCAGTTCCGCACTCCAGATTTTTCTACGAGAAATGGGATAGAACAGAAATTTACCGCTCCTTATACCCCCCAGGAAAACCCTACGGAACGGGTCAACAGGGTGCTCAAGACCATGATTGCACAATTCGTTAACGAAAATCACAGGGCATGGGACGAACACATCCCTGAACTATGCTTTGCCATTAATACCAGTACGCACGACTCCACTGGTTTTACTCCTGCTTTCCTGAACTACGGGAGGGGGGGGGGGGGGGGGGGGGGGGGGGGGGGGGGGGAGAAATAAAAGCGCCGCGGCAGCTGAATTCGCCAGACAATCATCCGGAAGAAACTATAGCCAACCAGACCAGCGAAGATGAAGCCGTTGATACGATCGGTGGTATATCTACCAGATTTACCAAATACCAGCCAAGCAGCGCTCCAAAATCAGGGCAAGACGAAACTAGCAACAGCTGTGTCACGTCCACCTAAAGTAAAAGCCAGGGTAGACAAAAAAACAAAAATCCCGACTAAAATAGCTGTCGACACCATACCGTCAAAAAAACGAAGTCTGCCGCCCACGCCCGGTAGAGGTATCAGAGCCATGGTCAGCGAGTTGAGAGGGTCAACATCAGCGACGCCTATGGGTAGCCAGCAAGTAAACACCCACAAACCACCCACGGCAACTATAACAGCAACAACTTCTAGTCACCAGAGCAAGTTAAGAGGTATACCAGTACACGTCACAACACGCCCGACCGACGCAGACAATATTCCCGCCGAGCACCCGCCGACCCCGACTGCAAAAAATACAAGCCACCACCTTAGCCGACCTTACATTCCCATCCTAGTACGCACCACCGAGCCAACCACTAGCGACAACCAACAGACTGAAGAAAAGCCAACACCAAGCAACCCTTTCGCTGGCATCAAAATAACAGACCATCCGCTCTACAAGCCGAAACACCGACGCCAGCGGTTCCAGATACTACGGGCTTTCGGCAGGATTGACGTCCACATTTTTAAACCCGGTGCGGCCATTTTGAGCTTTGGCGAGCATAAGAAGAGGATTACTTTCCCTTATAAGAAGTAAGGTCAATTGAGAGGCGCATTTTCTTTATGTTTTTTTTAACGAAGTAATATTTTGTTACAAATGAATTGTTATTTTTTTTTATTATTCGCAAACGAATTGCTGTTTTGTTTTTTTCCTGAATTATATTTTGTTAAGTTTATAAAGTTTATGAATAAAAAAGAGTTGACTAATTAAGTAATAAGGGTTGTTTTTGGAAAAAAGGAACAGGAAAGTTGAGAAGACGAAAAAAAAGGAAAGGAAAGATTTATATGAAAAAAAAAGGAAAAAAAAAAAAAACAACAATATAGGTATAAGCAAACAAGAAAAAAAAAGATGAAAAATGAAATGAAATCAAAAAAAAAAAAAAAAAAGGAAGAGGGAAAAATTTTTTAGAAAAAAGGAGAAATTCCAGCAAAGGCAATAAGAAAACGATAGCAGGAGATATCTAGTAAAGACGAGAAGGTTCTCGTCTCCGAAGGGGGAGTAGTATGTAACGAAGCGTTCCATGCTCCACCCAATACTGAACACACTGGGCGATTTAATTCACCATGACTAAGCAGCCGCCGCCGCAGCAGCAACCAACGACACCATACGACGCCGCAGCTACCAACGACACCAGTTACCTCGCTAAGATAAAGGGATTTTATACCTTGTCTTATTATAATATGCAGTCACAATAAGGGTATGACGTCACAGCCAGTTGAACACATTGGGTGATTCAATTTACCATGACTAAGCAGCCACCGCCGCAGCACCGACCGACGACACCATGCAACGCCGCAGCTACCAACGACACCAGTTACCTCGCTGAGATAAAGGGATTTTATACCTTGTCATAATACAATATGCAGTCACTATAAGATTATGACGTCACAGTTGGTTGAGCACATTGGGTGATTTACATTCGACCAGTATATAATTCACACCCAGTTTTTACGAAAAATATAACAAGAGGACCTCCTTTTGGGAAGGAAAGTCACTTGTTTGCTACGGTCGAAGCTGACGAGCTAGATTATAGTTTACGAGTCGTCTGAAATTGTCCGGCAATTTCGTTCCATCAGTTTGGTTCGAAGAATAAAACGTCCTTGTGCCTACCAGGGCCCTAAACTGCTGATCTTGTGCCTACCAGGGCCCTAAACTGCTGATCTTGTGCCTACCAGGGCCTTAAACTGCTGATCTTGTGCCTACCAGGGCCTTAAACTGCTGATCTTGTGCCTACCAGGGCCCTAAACTGCTGATCTTGTGCCTACCAGGGCCTTAAACTGCTGATCTTGTGCCTACCAGGGCCTTAAACTGCTGATCTTGTGCCTACCAGGGCCTTAAACTGCTGATCTTGTGCCTACCAGGGCCTTAAACTGCTGATCTTGTGCCTACCAGGGCCCTAAACTGCTGATCTTGTGCCTACCAGGGCCTTAAACTGCTGATCTTGTGCCTACCAGGGCCTTAAACTGCTGATCTTGTGCCTACCAGGGCCCTAAACTGCTGATCTTGTGCCTACCAGGGCCTTAAACTGCTGATCTTGTGCCTACCAGGGCCTTAAACTGCTGATCTTGTGCCTACCAGGGCCTTAAACTGCTGATCTTGTGCCTACCAGGGCCCTAAACTGCTGATCTTGTGCCTACCAGGGCCTTAAACTGCTGATCTTGTGCCTACCAGGGCCTTAAACTGCTGATCTTGTGCCTACCAGGGCCTTAAACTGCTGATCTTGTGCCTACCAGGGCCTTAAACTGTTGATCTTGTAAACGCCAGGAGCGTAGTCCGTAGCCCGTATTTATAAAGAGTGACCCGATACCGAATGCCAGTTGACGAAGAAACCAGATGCCAGAATAAAGCTTTTTAAAGGAAGCCAGCAGAACCCGATACCAGGAGAATAACCGATGTTTACCAGATACACCAGGCAGGGTGTAATTAATTGAAATCAAGAAATATTTAAGTTGTTATATGAAGTTAAGATTTGTTTTTAATAAAGATTTTGTATAAGGTTCTAAAGACCTTCCTACTGAAGTTTCGTGTTTTTCTTCAGAACGACCCTGGAAATCCGGCGAGCAAAACCTCGGCTGGAAAGCAAAAAGCACATCACAACCTCTGGTTCATTGTAAATTGGTGAATCTTGTGGGGATTGCGATTATCCCAAATCTTACAATTTTACCTGTTAACGAAATTGGGGTTAACTTCCAGGTGCTCGGGAGCACAGTTGGCTAACGTTACAATTAGAACTAAAATTGTTCAAAGCCAGTTTCCGACAATAGTCGTTAATTATATAGAAGGAAACATTTGAACCTCATTCTAACTATTCAATTAAATAACATTCTCAAAAACTTCAAGCTGGATTTAGAAAATCTTATTCTACAACCGACTAGATATTCTGGCTAACTAATATTGCTGAATCCTACAAAAGCAAGCAAGAAAGTTGTACGCATTTTTTGTAGATTTTCGAGCAGGTGTCGATACAATGGGTGGTATGCATAAAAGACAGTAAATGCTTTTACTGAAGATTTTCTTAGTAAATAATAATTTTGGTATGCATAAAAATGCATAAATAGGGTAAACCAACCAATCATTGGCACATTAAGGTTACTCAACATTTGCTCGGTTTATATAACTTATGGGAAGTAAGAAAAGACATTTTTTTTTAATTTTTAATTATATTTTTGTTTAGTGAAAAACATTAAATACCCTATTTTTTTATTTAAATTAATAAATAATTAATAAAAGGTAAAACGATGTCATTTTACCAATGACTGGCACCATTTTCCCATCATTCGCACTGAACAAAGCAATAATTTGGCACATTTATTTTTTTTTTTAACTTTTAAAGTTTATTAAAACCAATACAAACAAAATAAACAAACAGTATAATTCAAATATAAAATTTAATAAATAAAAGGTAATTTATTTTTATAATTATATTTAAGTCTTATGTTTACATTAAGGCCGAGATTAGATTAGATTTTTATTGATTGATAAGAAAGTGTATTATCAACCTAAGGAAAATTGATACAAAATTATGAAAACCTGTAACTTTTTCATTTACAAATGATTGGCACTTTTTCTAATGATTGGCATGGCATCCACAGATTGGCATAGTGCTTGGTGGATTTACATTTCTATAGTTGACACCCCTTATAAATACTGTACTTTTAATAAAATATTAAAATAAAAAGACCTTACCTCTTTGTTATAGTTAATTCTTTTATAAAAACTGCACTTGACAATGGTTTTCCTCTTAATTTATTATTAAATAACAATATTATGTCACCACTTTTCTTACGGTTTTCACAAGTTTCACATCAATTTGGAACGAACTTGATACTGAATTTTTAACAGCGTTTTTTAATTGCTACTTACTTCAGAGGCCAAAAGAAATGTTGCCAAATCATCAAGAAATAGGTCAAAGCTAATATTTTTAAAAGATTTATTAAAAAACTTTTAAATGTTATTAATACGCGTTATTTTAAGTGCCAATCATATGGCACCCCAACAATTGGGCAGTTTAGCCTACTAAATAAAATGCACGACTGGGTCGCACGAACTTGCTCCTATGTAATCGACTGGAATTTTAAAACGAATGTTATTAGAGAAAACTGTTCATAAGGATAAAATTAATTTTTAAATGCTTTTTTAGTCTTTAACAAAAATTATAAGTCCTTGTAGTTGTTTCTTTAAAAGAAGCTTTTATAAACCTACAAACTTTTTAAAAGCTTTTTAAGAAAAAATTTTGGTACGCTAGTTTAAAGTTTTTATTATTGTTCGAATAAAAATTAAATTTACGAAAAGAAATATTGACCCGTTTCGGAGATATCGAATTTTCAAAAAAAAGAAAAAAAATAGATTTTTTTTTTCAAAAATTCAAAAATATTTATTTTAAAGTTTTGAAATGCAATGTGTTTTAGACTTTTTAGAAGCTTCTCTATAAAATTTTTCATTAAGATCCGTTATGTGGATAATGAGAAATTCAAAATTCGAAAAAATGGTTCTATGGTAGGTACAAGCTGTAATATCTTAATTTCAACATTTTTTTTATTAAATTAAAGATCGTAAAAATTAATTGATAGAAAAAAAATTTTATCAAAATTCTAGGTGCCGTTTTCGAGAAAAATACGATTTTTGAAAACCATTTTTTTAATTTTTTAGGATTTGTATGGTAGGTACCTTTATTTTTAGGTAAAATAAATTTTTTTTTCACATTTTGTAGATAATATTGAGAAACTTTTATTTATCAAGTTTAAAAAAAATCTAGGTAGCATGGGGTTTTCGGAATATTGAGTTTTGAAAAAATCCAAAAAAATTTTTTTGAAAATTTGAGTACACAATTCTATTTATGTTTTTGGGGAGCTTTAGCAAAAAAAAACTGATCAAAATCGGTTGAACCGTTTTTAAGAAAATCGAAAACAAAAAAAATGGTTCCATTCCCTCAATAACCATTTTTCGGAAAATTTTTTTTAACCAATACCTAGATTTAATTCAATGAAATTTTTCTGTATCTTTATTTTTAAAATCTATTGAACAGTTTTTGAGAAAAAAAAAATATTTATAAAATTTCTAAAAAAATTCGTATGGGGGGTACCGTTATTTTTGGTCTTAAAAAAAAAAAGAAAAAACGTGTGGGGGGAAAAAATTAAAAAAGATATCTACCAAGTTTAAAGAAAATCGGCCGAGTCGTTTAGCCTGTAGTCGAACAGACAGACAGACAGACAGACAGACAGACAGAATTGCGAGACCCACTTTTTTAGTCTTCGCTATCATCGTAATGTCAACTTTGATCAAAATCTCGAGTTCGATTTTTTTAACGAATGCATAACTTGCCTTATAGTACCTATAAGTCGCAAGTAAAAATAAATATTTACTTTAAATCAAAGTACAAACTTTTTACTTTTTTTTGGATGAATTTTTGTAGTACATACTTTTTTCTGCAGTAAATACTGCAAATTTTTCAATTTGCTATGGACCAACTTGAAAATTCCATAGCATCTACTTTTGCTTCTTTTGGTATTTTTTTAAAGTGCAATACTAAAAGACTTTAGTCATATAAAAATATGTTTTGGGCAATTAAAAAGAAGATTTCCGATTCCTCAAAATTTGATAAATGTTCCAAATTTAATTGTAGCCTGCATTGTCTTGCATAACGTTGCAAAATATTTAAAGGACAACGTAGATTTTCAACCATTTGAAGAAACAGAAAATAATATTTAATTATTAATTATTTGTTCTATTTTGTACATAAATTAAACAAAAAATGAATTGTAATAAATAATTTTTTTTTCCACGTTTACATAAATTCGAATTTTTTTTTTGTTTTAATAAAGAAAGGTTGATCACTATCTGTTCTGATGTTGGTGGAGCTCTGAGAAGAATAAGTTCTTATTGGTTCTTCTTTGTTGCTACTCGTATATTTCTGTTTTCGTCTTTTTCATCTTGCTTCATCCGTATCAATTTTAATTGTTCCAGAAAAACTAGCGCTGTTGCTCACCATTTGTTAGGTTTTTCGTTTCATTGGTTTCTTTCAACTTTCTTTTTTTTTTTTAGGTGTGGGAGCTCCTCCCGTTTCTTTCGCAGACAGTGCGTTAGACACATCTTCTTCCGCCCATCCTTGGTTGGCATCATCATCTGCCCCAACAAATTAACCACCTTCATAAAACGAATATTAATTAAAAGTCATGTTACACACGTTTGGAAAAGTGGAAGTTAAATGGTGAAGAAATTGAAGTTGTATCCAGATATAAATATCTAGGTATCCGGTTATTGCATTCTTTAAGTTTAAAACCACATTTTGGTGAATCAAATTTTTTTCGCTACATCTTGAAGAGGATATTTCAGAAAATGGCGGAAAGAAGCGTCCGAATCCGAAGTGAATCTGACAGTTCAGGTGGATGAGCATATGAGCAACCCCATTTTTTAAGAGAAAAATTCAACTCAATTTTGGAGAATCTTGACAGATATACGTATGACCAATATGTTGAAGAATCTGAATCGTCACTATTGAGGATCTACATATTACGGCGAACTTAACAATTTTTTTAAAATAAAAACCGTATTTCCAGCTGAAAAAGTAAGTACTGTCTTCAAAATGAGAGGTGATCTTATCCATTTAAGCTTTATGCCACATTGACCGGATTTACACTTTGTGACCTCTGCAACATGAAAAAGAAGGAAGATGTCTTGAACTTCCTTGGTGATTGTCTAATTCTAAAAGAATTTCGGCTATCAATGTTTGGAAATCCTGTCTTAGAGGAAGATCAAGCAATTGTGCGCGGTTGGTACTTGGATGGGGGACCGTTCAAATACCAACCGTATGCTGTTGAAATGTGTTTCTTCTGTTGTTCTTTTTTTCTGTGTGTCTCTCTTTGTTGTTGTATTGTCTAAAGCCGATTGCTTCAGTTGCCAGTGCTTTTCAGTGTCTCTACTTCTTAGATATATCTACGGAGTAGTGTAAGATGTAATGTAATGTAATGTAAATATCTTAAATGGAAAAAAAGGATGGAATGTCCTATATAACTACTCAGTAGCAACACTTCGTTATAGAACAGGTATTATAGGAGGAGATTTTTAATACAAGAAATTTAGTTTATATTTTGTCAACCTGGTAGACGACCATTGGTCAAACCCATTATGGCTTAGGCTAAGCTTTAATTGTAACTAAATAAAATTGTAATTAAATAAAAATCAATTTAACTTAACTAAACTTAACAAGAAGGGAGAGAAAGGACGTTTCGATGAACATAGGTCCTGTAAATTGAAATGGCAAGAGTAAATTATTTCACATTAGTGTTGTGCGACTAAAAAACGAAACTCTGCATTTGAAGGTACGTCCAAAATCAGATTCAAGGGTGACCTGATGAGAATTCCTTGCGAAACATTCCGAGGGTGTTCAAAGAATGGGAATGATTCCATGATAGCTGTGTTTTCTAACAGTTTTATGGTACGACACCAATCCACAGGGGGTTCACCAGGTGACTATTTAAATTAAATTTGTTGGTGCAACAGGTCGAAGAGAACCAGGACCTAGTGACTTACAACTCTCAACCGTTCCTGAATGCAATGCTTGTTACCAGGAATGGAGGGGATGTATAATTTTTTGCTAATTCCGAACAGCTAAATAAGCAGCACATTTCAGGACAAGGGATACTTTTGGAGGATTTGTCAATTCCTCGCAAAAGGCAGTACACCCCTGGAAAAAAAACTTCTTTTTAGTAGCTTAGAATCGAACCCAATACCTTCTGCACGACAGTCCTACGCCATAACCATTATGTCAAGGGGTACTACCAGAAAGAGTTATTGAAAATTTGAACCAAGCCACCGTGAGACAGACATTGAACCCAAGCAATACAATTGTCTCTTACAGATATCTTGAGAAGTTATTTTTCAAGTGTTTTCAACCCTTCGAACAATCTTAAAGAGGTCTGTAATACCCAAAAAGGCCTAAAGGAGAGGAGCCTATTGTATTGAACAAAGAGTTCTAAGTAAAGTGTTTGTAAGACTTCATAAAGATCATTCTTTTGATTAATCTATAGTAGTGTAGTACCCCTTGGCTTAATGGTCAGTGCATTGCACTGGGTATACTTAGGTAGAGACAGCAAATTATCCAAGAGTATCTCTTGTCATGGAAAGTGCTGCTCATTAGCCGTTCGGAATCGGCAGAAAATTGTAGGTCCCCTCCGTTCCTTGTAACACGCACACAGGAATGGTTGAGAGTTGTAAGTCACTAGGTCCTGGTTCACTCCGAGCTGTTGCACCACCAAATTTATTTATTTATTTATATTTTTATAAATATACTTTCAAGTGTTTTACAATATATTTTCATTTTTGAATAAAAAGTGTGAACTTCGAGGAAGAAAAATATAAAAATTATTTCTTTCTTTTTCACGCAAATAAAAAAAATGCCAAGATATGACCAGTTCTATACTTTTATATTTCGACTGGATTTTTAATATTCATATAAATACCTTTTACTATTGTGTGTTTTGATATGCGAAAAAATATTTAATTTGAAACCGCATACTCTACCCTACTTGAAATTAACGCGCCTTCAAATAGAAAAGAATTTACAGAGAAATATTTAGAAAAACAATGTTAAAATTCTCTCAGAACAAAAAAGAAAAGACGTTTAAGTATGCAATAGATATGGCCTATTATTTCTATTGTATGTAAATGTATGAATTCCAGGTATTCCTACCACCAGGGTGCTTAATTTGAAACGATTCTTTTTTTTGACCTGAATAATTTTAAAATGTAAAACGATTTCAGCAGATAAATACACCTCAACAAGTTTATAAACTGAGCGACTGATATGCACTTACGTTTTAAGAATTTTGTATGAAATAAATTCTTTTAAAACAATTTGTTTTTTTATTACATAATAATTTATTGAAGAATTATTCTGGATTTTTATTGCATTTTTTCAAAATTTTAATGTAAGTTGACAGGTTTTACGCATTTTACAGAGAAAAGATACAAAAATCCCTACTCTATGAAAATAAGTCAAAATATATTTCATTCCTTAATTTGTATTCCACAAAGTTTTAAAATCTCATGGATTAAAAACCTGTTGACAAGATATGATAACTTGACATTTTATTATTGTTGATATGGAAATGGTTATAAAGAGCGACATTTAAAACTTACTTATCTAAGTAAACCAAATTATGATACAAAATATCGAATTCAATTGTCAACCGATTAAAAAATCACTAAAAATTCAGAAATTTTGACATTATTCAGAATAAAAATAATATTCATTAACACTTTGACAGTATAGTGTAATACTTTAAATACCTTAAAATTTTCAACATTTCTTTCATATTCGTCAAAATACTAGCAAAGTTTTTCAAATAACAATATTTCCTTCTCTCTTTTACTTATACACCCGTAGAAATTTTCACCCTTCGTAAGGTAAACTATAAAACATAAAAATCTAGAAAATATAATTTTATCTTAAGCATACGTTTAACAATGTCACTCTTTACAAAAATATATGTATTTTATATAATACACCCATGTGTTATGAACTCTTTAAAACATCTAAAGCACTTCATGACAAGATATCGAAACTGAAAAGCAAAGAGTGAAAAAAGTGTAAACAAAGAGTAAAGGAAGAAGAAGTCAAATTCAAAGAAAAAAGAGCAAGCAAAGTGTAAGCAAAGTGTAAAAGAAAAAGATAATAAATTTACAACAATAAGTTTTTGTCTATTATGTGTTAAACATAAATGCAACTTCGCGCACATTCAACAAAATAGTTGAGTTGCATAAAAAAAAAATCAATATTTTCGTTTGGTGAAACGACAGAAGAGAAGAAGAAGAGCCGTACATATAAAATTAACTAGTTTTCTCTTTCATATGTTCTTGATTTCTTGGGAAGTGTTGCACGCTTCACAAATGTCGGGGGAAACAAAACATTTTATTCAACCAAAGCGGAAAGTAGTACTACTTGAAGATACAATGTTAAGCTTTCATTAAGACGTTTTAGTGAAAACGTCCACAGTATGCCTTCAAGATGTATTCCAAAGATTAAAATGAAAAACTCTTTCACCATTTTTTAAAACTACTCCTTTTAAAAAGGTTTTAAAGAGGGTATATAAAGAGTCAATACTCGTATAATGACATTTGTCATGAATATCTCTAAGATATTTAAAAGAGGATTTATTAATAGTATAACAAAAAGAACCCTTTTAAGGAGCAAATTAGGAGGTCATAAAATGAATGGTATTAAGAAGATTGAACTAACAGTTTATTAAAAGCTGATACATTTATTAAAGTACTCTCCAAGAGTTTATGTGTTGCTTGGGAAATGATGTCATTATTTCATACATAATGGCATACATGGGCATTTGAAATAAAATAAAGAGTTTTGCTAATACCTTAACATAGCTTGAGTTATTTCATTTCGACATCTACCCGATCTTATTGAAAAACTCTTTAGAATGTATGTAGAAATTCATTCAGAAAATTTTGGTAAGCGATTTTACTGAAAAACATCTTCAATAGAAGGTAAAAACCAAATGAAAAATTGCTAGAAAACCACAATTGTTCTGTCAAGCGTGAAAGTCTATCAAAGCAAGAAAAATACCGATTTTGGTTAAAAAATTTCTCAAATCACAGAGTATATTTGATTGATTTTCATGGCCAAAAGCTTACAAAAACTCAGTACTAAACGCGCTTAAAAATAGAAAGTTAAAGTTACAAAAATTTATATAAAGAGCTACCGAAAACGGTCATCAAAATTACAAAAAAAATGTGAGAAGGGTGTAAATTTCAGTATCAATAAAAAAAAAATCGCTCATATCTCCACAGCGCGTACAAAAGCACTTTATACTTCCAACACTCCTCTTTTCGAAGCCGTAAAGAATCTTAATATCAGATGAAAAATAACTGAGTTACTCAAAAACTCGAATTTTCGAAATATGAATTTATGAAGTCATACTAAGCCACCTAATAAATTCACCTTTGGAAATAAAATAACATTCAATACCCAGATATATATGCATAAAATATCCTAAGGGCATATTATGTTAAAATCTTTTGTTGTACGTTTAAACGCCTCAATAATTTTCAACTCCTCCTAATAACAAAAAAAGTAACTTTTGAATATTTATAACTTTTATTTTAAACTCCAAATGAACTTGCTCATAGTCTTCCTTTTTCCCATATGGAAATTTAGTCGAATTCCTAGAACTGAGCTAAAAAATAATTAATTATAATTATTCTCATCGGAATCGGGGAGGAAGAATTCGGGGATTTGAAATGTTAGAATAAATGTAGGTAGGCGTATTAACTTTTTGTTTTTATCGCTTCTGTTTTGTTTAAAAATATACTCGTACCTAGCGATAATTTTATTCCGGGTATTTAACACATGCAACCACTCAGAGACTAAAACAGCTTTAAAAAGCACTTTGTGTAAATAATGGGAGGGTGTATTTTGTGTGTATGTGGCTGGAGTTTTACATTAATTTGCCGTATTCCACTAGACTAAGTCCTTTTGCAACAATCAAAACCACCCCAGATTATTTTAACACAAATCCTGTTGATGTTGAATAGGCAACGCTTTGCATGTCACAAGGCTATGTTGCCCTTAATGATTTTTTTTTAAGCAATTGGTTCTTTGGACGAGCAGCAACCTTAGTGGATTTTATTTAACAAGTCACAGATGTAGACGTTGATATTTAAATGTTTTGCCTTAATTTTACTTTCCATAGAAAAGTTCAACTGATTTAAGTTTTATTAGGGGAGAGGATAGCATTGCGTAAGGGCTCGAATATGTGTGGGTATATGCGACTATAGATTTAAAATAAATGTGTAGATTTAGGGCCATAATTTCAAACTGAACATGGGGCATAGTTTCTAACAGTAACAAAATTTCTTTGACTTTGGACAGCTTTTCGAACATGAAACTTTCTTTGAATAGGTATTTGCAAGAATTTGTTATTTGTTGCCCCTAAGGAAACTTACATTTTCATTAAAAATACATAAAATATATGTACATATACTAAAGGAGGAAGAAAAGATGTTGCTTCAGCTGTTAAAGACTAGCCCTTTTTTGTAACAAAAAAAAGTAACATTTATCCCTTATCGGGAAGGTCAGGAGTTATGTTTAAAATTTATAAACTTATGAAAGAGATATAATTAGGGTATATATTTGGCTAAAGATAAAACTTTCCAATACATATTTTTACAAGTCCCTTGTGTAATGGCTGTAGTCTATAAATTTCTGGCACACTTAAGTGTTCTGTATTTAATTTAAGCCTTCAACGAAATTTTTGTTTATTAGTTAAAACATATTTCTCAATTTTCCTTAAACAATAGGTTAGGCTAGGTTAAAGTGGTTGTCATTAAAGCGCCTGACACACTTAGACCATTAGAGGTCCATTGTGATACCACGATCTAATAGGGAACAAAAAGGTTCCCTACTAGTTAAAACCATTTGGATCTTCTGATGAAGCGAAGGAGACTATTAATGTCTGTGTTTATGAGATCGCTTGGTTCTTTATAGAAATATTCTCCTAGATGAAGTTTGCGTCTGTAAGAGAGAGCAGGGTATGTACAAAGAAGGTGTGGGATTGTCTCCTCTTCCTCCTCGTCCAAGCAACTCCTGCAAAAATCGTTTGATAGTACACCGAGTCGTGCGGCGTGTCTACCTTTAGACAGTGTTCAGTTATGACACCTATTACGGAGCTGATCTGAGATCTACTGAGGGTCTATAGACATTTTGGCCATTTCAAATCCAGTTTAGGCCAGATTTTTTTGGTCGCCATACAAGTGGTAGTGTTAAGCCATCTTGTGTTTGATTGTCTCAGAGCAATTCGTTTCAACATAAGTTTACTTGTAGCTATGGGCATACCTATATTTGCCTTTTCGGGTAAGATAGGCTTTTCCGTTCCAATTCTGGCGAGTTCATCGGCTTTGCAATTCCCCGGAATGTCCCTGTGACCCGGCACCCAGAATAGGTGAATATTAAACTATTTGGCCATCTCCTTCAGAGACGATGGACAGTCTTGGGCTGTAATGGAGTTTACAAAGACTGATGCGAGGGTTTTCAAAGCAGCCTGACTATCTGAGAATATCCGTGATAGATATCACGTTTTCTTAAGCTAAGACAGTACTTCCTTTATCGCCAGAATTTCCGCTTGGAATACGCTACAATGGTTTGGTAGGCGGAAGGAGAGACTAAGATTTAGTCCATCTGAGTACACTTTACCACCCAGTCCGTTTTCAGTCTTCGATCCATCTGTATAAAAGTTTACTGATTTATTTCTTGTCAAAGCCCCTTCCTCCCAAGCTGACCTTGAGGGAATGGTGACTTCAAAGTTTTTATCGAAAACCAACAAAGGAGTGATGTAGTCAGAGTGACTTGGAAGAGTTCCGAATAAAATTCAGAATGGTGGTGTGGCCAATAGAGTTATTGGTCCATTGAGAGATGAATGGATGTCAGGTTGAGAAGTATGTCTAGTGCAGCGGAAGTTGTCGAGCGGTGAGCTCCGCTGATGCACATACACGCTGAACGTTGTACTTTGCTTAGTTTATCGAGATTTGTCGCTTTATCTAAGGCCGTCCACCATACGGTCGCCCCGTAAGTGAGTATCGGTCTGATGACCGCAGTATACAGCCAATGAGTGAGTGAGCTACTGTGGCTTTTCTGGCTGTCGACATTGTTGAAGGCACCTTCTATATCTAGGAATGCAACCAAAGTATATTCTTTGTGATCTATGGAGTATTCGATGGCGCGTACCAAGGTATGTAGCACAGTTTCTACCGATTTTTCCTGTAGAAAAAAGGTTTGGTTCTATAACACTACGCAGATGAATGTCAATCAATCGTCCCAGAGTCTTAAGAAGAAATGACGATAAACTGATAGGTCTGAGATCCTTGGGCGTAACGTGTGAGCATTTACCAGGTTTGGGTATAAAGACTACTTTAACTTCTCTCCATATAAGGGGAACCAGGTTTAGACAACTGTTCATTATTATCTCTAAAGTGGGTAAGATAATATCTGAAGCAACTTGCAGTTCAGCTGGTATTATATCGTCTGGTCCCGCCGATTTGTATGGATCGAAGCTATTAATTGCCCGTTTGCCAGATTATTTTCCGGTAATTGCGAAAAGCTGGCTGTTTGGTTGGTTCATCATTTAAACTGAATTGGATGTATCTGTGGTCTAAGAGAGAGTGTTCCTTTAATACTTTCCAGTTCGTTATCATTTGATGTATGGTGTCAGAGACAAGAGTAATGTCTAGCACTTCTTGTCGGTTTCTGGTAACAAAGGTAGGCTCATTGCCGATGCTACTGACTATAAGGTTAGTACTTAGAATATAATCAAAAAGAGACTCACCTCTGTCATTTATATTAGTACTGCGCCATACAGTATGATGGGCGTTTGAATCGCACCCAATTAGGAGCCTGATATTCTTCCGTTTTGCTTCAGCGATAATGATCCTCTTGAGCGTTTCGCCAGGAGGGTCAGGGTTGTCGTGGCCAAGATATGCCGACACTATCCAGTAGATTCCATTTTTGGTGTGTAGTCTGGCGGCGGTTATATCTCGATCGCTGAAATCAGGGAGTAAATATACCTTAGAACTACTTTTAACTAATATGCAGGACCTGGGTTCACCTTTATCCGACGCATACAGCAAGTAGTAACCAGGAGTCCTGAGTCAATTATAGATTTGGCAATCCATGGTTCCTGGATCAGGACTATTTCCTCTCGGTTCTTGTGAAGACGGAGAAGAAGTGAGGCCGAAGCCTTGATGGAATGTTGAAGATTAATCTGAGGTAGTTGCAGCATTTTGGCTACACTCCCCCAGACCAAGCCCCAATATGGTTTGATTCAGAGGACGAATCCAGTAACTCGGCTTCAGAGTGCGAGCCAATTGGTTTATCTTCGCCCAAAAGAACCTTTCTCACGGAGTCTTCAGCTTCCTTCTCGAAGAGACTGTCTACGATTTCAGAAACCTTTTCGGCGATGTTAGTGGTCTTCACTTCAGACTCAGAGCTGCTGGGAGCATCAATTTCCATTGCTGGATCGATGTCTAACGCAGATTCCGCGACTGTGGAAGTACCTATTGGTTGTAGAGGAACGGTGTTATCCTCATCTTTTTTAGAGTAAGCCATACCCAATCACACCTTTGGTTGCCAGTAGAGGAGCCAAGGACTCTTTGTTCACTACAATGATTGCAGATCTTGAAGCTCCTTTTGGTTCGTCCACTTTTGCAGCTTTCCAGTTATAACTGGGCAGATCTGGATTACTACTTTGGATTATTTTAAGGATTACATCCGGACGGGAGAGTTCGTCTGGAATCCAGGCACGAGCTCTATAGTCTGGGAGGTAGCGCTGCAATTTTTTTAGGAATTTTATACCGAATGAATTTTACTTCAAACAGTTGTTTAATGTTCGAAATTCAGTAAAGTGAGCGTCAGTTGTCGCACTTGTGGTGGAGCTAAAGGAGACAGCATGAAAAAGTCATTGGAAAAAAATTTGCTCCGATGAATTTTATACCAAGCGAAACTGTATTAAATTATTGTTTTAATCATATTTTTTCAAAAAATTATCGTCAGCTGTATTGACGATGGGGGGTTCAATGTCAGTCACGGGCATAAACCTCATTTAAAATTTGAAAAATAAATTTATTTTATACCTTATGAAATTTATATATCTCAATTTTTATACTTTTAAAATAATAAAGAAAATAGTCAGCTGCACTTTTGACGGGGGTAACACCGTCAGTCAGCGCGATAAACATGTCGCGCGCTCAACGCATTCGAGCGTCGCATAGTATCTTTGGAACATAAACTGACGATCTTTACACCCACAAACAATCAGCTGACGACGATTTTTTGTTTCTTTAACATTTAAATTATCTTATACTTTAAATTCAATAAGTATAACATCAATTTCATATAAATAACATCACAGTTTATTTATTCCGTGTAGGTTTCAAATTACATATACAGGGTGATTTGCATAAGGTGTGACAAAAAGCTAGGGCATGTAGGTTGGACTTAGACAAGAAAAAAATCGTATGGGAGGGGGGAGTCTATTTCCCCCCGTTAAGGCGGGAGGGGCAATTTAAGAAAAAAATCACTTAAAACAGAAAAAAAATTATTAAAAATAACGGTGAAACCTACAGAAAAATGCTATAGCATTTTGAAAAGCCAGAAATACATTCTTCAATTCTGTTTTTAAATAAAGTTGTTCGAGTGAATAGTTTTTGAAAAATTAATTTTCAAAATCGAAATTTTGAAAAAAAAAATGAAAATTTTTTTTTAAACAATTTTTTTTTCAAAATTTTACGTAATTAAGTATTATTTTTTTATTCAATATCCCCTATTGTGTTAGGGGAAAACTATTATTGTTATGATTTTCAGCCGGTATGAAATGACTTGGTCAACTATAGCGCTACCTCCCGTACTACTAGGCCTTGTAGGGATTTGCTCTCTAGCAACGACCTCGAGCTTCACGCCTGTTTATATTTCTCCTAACTTGCTGACAGCAGGCCTATATAGATTGCAAGATCTCTGATCTCCACAAGAGATAAGCTTAACTTGGCCTCGGTGCCAGCCGGTGGTCCAGGGGGTGGTCCTGGATTGGCTTTCATGATGTCCAGGTAACGTACCGAGAGCTCTCTAGTTACCACTGCGCAGCGATCTGCTGAGATCTTGCCATCGATATCGCTTCTGTCGATGACTGCAACGATTATATTAGATTTTAGCGCTTCGCTAAAAGAAAGATCATCCCTTCGTAACGCATTTGCTGCCGTGCTGGTCTTCTGCACTTTGAGGCGCTTGGTTTCCGAGGTCGTTCCCTCAATAGACTTTTGTCGCTTTGACGTTAAGTCGCCGCTGGTCTTAGCATCTTGCTTTTTAGCAATGACGCTTTTGGCCCATGCTAAAGATGCTTCCTGCTTTGAGTCACCATTAGTTTCTAGTTTATCACCTAGTCTTTTGATGATTCTCTTAGCTTCCGCAAATCGCGAGCGCGTTTCAACTCATTGGGAGATGAAGGATGTCTTGTAGTGGTTGCAGCAGACTCTTTTTTCAAGGCCCCTTACCACTGAAATGGGGTTTATTGGTAGTGCTATCAATGGCGCGTAGCTTATCAATCTTGCTACGGTCCGCGGACCCTGTCTTAACAGTTGTTCCGCAAACTGTGCCAGGCTTGATAGCCGTTTCGCCTCTTAAAGATATTTTGGTCGCTGGCGACTTATCCTCGTTAGAGGCCAAGCCCGTGCCGGCAGTCGCGACTGCTGCCGACATTTGAACCTATATCCCCGTTCGAATTTTCTCTTTAGTATTAGCTTTATTCATGTTTTTTAAATGGGTTTTGAATTTTGTTTGTTGTCTCTGCTACCGCAGATGGATTGCTGAAGTAGAAAACAGGATGTAAGCCTTCCCACCGCGTCAAGGTCAAATTCGAAGGAAGGTCCTTTAAAAAAATTTTGAAAATAAAATTAAAAAATCCGATTATTATATCTGAAATTTGCGAAAATATAAATTGTGATAAAGATGACCTAGAAAAAAATTCATGCGCTTAAAGTGCAATACAGGCGAGAAAAAAAATTACATACAACTCAACCTGGAAATAATGGGAAACAAAGAAACATTTGAGAAATGTTTCTCAAAGCGTCCACACCAAAAAAACAAATCAGAAACATTTCTGAAATGTTTCTGCAATGTTTCTGAAATGTTTTTTAAACAAATGGGAAACATTTCAGAAACGTTTTTTAAACAATGTTTCCTGAAAAGTTTCTCTGGTGTGGACACACCTTAATACAGTGAGGGCCATAATTAATAGAATTCTAAATTATATAATTCAACACACATTGTGGTAGTTCACACAACTGCACGTTTGTAATAATACAAAAACCCCTTCAATACTCGTAATAATACTTGACCTGTGTCATTTCTTACATCAAAAATCTTCCTCCTTATATGTACAACGAATTGTTGGCTTATAAGCAGAGTACGGAGAAAAAAAAAGAAACCGAATTTACAACAACAAACTTGGGTGACTAATAAAAATACTAGTCCTCAGGTGACAATTGATAAACAATAAAACCAAAATTGGGATGGACCTGATCTTGTGGTTTTGGTAGCGTGATGCGTAGGACATTGACTTCTAAAGACGCTAGGTCTGGGTTCAAATCTAAGTCAAGGCAAAAAAGTTTCTCGATTAAACTTGAAAGTATAAAGGCTAAGCACCACTAATAAAGGAGTCTGATGATCGGCTTGGCACCCGTGAAATAGCTATAACTCAAGCCCAAATAAAACACTTGGTGGTAGTTCATTCAAGTCGTTGTTGTAATATTCAAAAATCATAATATATGAAGCCGTTGCAGAGACTACATGGTTCATGAGAATAGATTATATTGAACAGTAATACAAAAAGTTCAGAAGCGCAATAAGTTATCCAGGGAAATTGTATACATATATTTGTATGGAGAAATTTAACACACGTTCAATTCCATGTAACCCGAATATATAACGTGTGGTATTGAACAGCCTTCACCTGCTGACTGCATCGCATTTGCAAAAGATCTCGCACCCGTATGTAAGTACTGGAATAGGTAGCGTTTAAGCCAATAACAAAAGGGGTTAATATTACGAGGGCTATTTATATGAGCATCTCAAGAAAGTGTACTTTGGTACAAGAGTTGAAATTTTCAATTCGTGAATTGTTTAAGTATAAGTTAAGAAAATATTTAAGGTTAAGAGTCTTCCTACTTTGGATTTTATAGGTTTCAAAAACAGAACCGTAATACTCGCACTTTTAGGAATGCCCATCAATTTACTCTCGAGCCCAACTTCGGTCGTACTGTGAAGTACAGAGATTCGTTTTTTAGCCGTACTACGCGAATGTGGAATTCCTTACCACGCTCTGTCTTTCCCAGTCATTGCAGTGTTTAAGAATTCAAAACCAATGTACACCGACACCACCTTTCTAACCCCTCCCTTTTTTCCTAATGCTCACGCTGTGTCTCTGACATATTAAGGGTATACAAAAAACCTTTAAGCGTGTGCTACTCGAAATTATAAAAAAAAAGATATGCTCTATTAATTAAGTATGCCCAATAAGCCCAAGGGGATTATTGAACCTCGTCAGCATACATTTGGTTGGATGATCCATTTATCTTTTCGGAAAGTTCATTGATATATTAAGAGAGAAAAGGAAAGGTCCTAAGATAGGACCCTGAGGGACTACTCTAAATATCTAGTTGTTTGAAGGTAGGTTAAAATGTTATTGCCAATTGAAACTGCTTATCTTCTACCCCGAAGGTAGGATAATTTTAAGAGTACTGTAACGAAGCGTTACAATACCTACATATCCGTATTCACATTAGCGAGCAAAACATTACGACACCAACAACACCTAATCGTATTTCCGAGCGAAACGTTACGACACATACATTATTTCATTCGGAGCCTTAGACCCTCCAAACCCAAGTTTGTTGCTTCTTTGGGAAGAACCCTGGACACCGAAGAGTTTACCTCATCCACGAAGAAAAAGCATCACAGTACTGCGGAAAGTAAAAAACGATAAAAAGCTATAAACTTGCCGCCAGGGTTGCGAATTTTTTAATTAAAAAATCCATAAGTCATAAGTCTGTAGATGATTTGTGGTTTAAAAAAAATCTAATTCATAAGTTAGTTAGTGACTTACGATTTAAAAAAAATTTAATTCATAAGCTACTAAGTGACTTATGATTTAAAAAAAAATTAATTCACAAGCTCCTAAGTGACTTATGAATTAAAAAAAATTAATTCACTACCTATAAGTGACTTATGAATTAAAAAGTCACCAACTGACTTTTTTAATTCATAAGTCTGTAGCTAGCTGCTGAATTACATTTTTCTTAATTCATAAGTCACCCACTAGCTTGTGAGTTAAAGCCAAGCTTAAGCTAAAAAGTGACTTAAGCTTTTGCAACCCTGGTATGAGTTACTCGTATATACATAAATGTCAGAATAGGATAGGAATTTACGAAAATGGTATGTCAGTTCCTACATCAATGGATTTTACAGATAGAAGACTTTGTCTATGCTATTCACACATCTAAGTTCGAAAAACTTGTTAGTTGACACAGTCGACATTGACGTTCTCATCACATATTCGGTTTTCTCTACCTAAACCCATCTATTTTAAGTTCCTCAATAGTAGTTGACACGCATTCATAGAAGGACTAAGTTTTTTTTAATAAAATTGGATTTTCGCTGTTTTTATTTTGTGAATCACTTTATTACGCAGGATACGAGAAATTCGATGATGAATTTCCAATCGAAAACGTTTCCATAGACTATAAGCCTGATCCCGTTGCAATATGATTCTCAGAGGAACGCATCTATTAAATAGATTAGTAATATTATTGTTTAGGAAATCGACTTGATCATCGGGAGAATGTAATCTATAAACATATTGCCAACAGATATTTCGACAACTTTGCGCCAAATCTGAATAATTAATATTTTTGAAATCTCTTAAATTGTGGGAAGTTTCGTTATATTTAACCTTGAAGTTAAAAGCCAGGTAAATAAGATCGTGTTTTAGAAAATGCAGAAGCTGACAACTTAATTCGTCGTTAAAAGATTATGTCATCGAAGCAGTTGAAAGACTATGGTGGTCTTGGATGCTTCTTTGATGATATCGCTATGCTAGGGCCACTGATTGTTGGCCGCTATGATAGTAGAGAGTTTCTTGCTCAGGCTTTTCTGTAATATCCCACCACTCCAAGGCCTGTTTCATATAACGATTAGAGACAATTAATAGACTTAACTAGAAGTACAATTAAAGTATGGATTTTTACGACTATGTTTCATAAAGATTTTCCTATACTTGTAGCTAGGCGAATTTCAAGTACATGAGAGACAATTTGACTTCTAAAAATCTACAAGTGTATAATTATATGTTACAGAAACAAAAAAAAAGTTTCCTTTTTAATTTCGATATAGGGCAAGTTCTGAATTTGGAAAAAGAAAATCGAACTCGAGATTTTTAGCACGAAAAAACTGAGTCCGACAATTCCGTCAGTCTGTCTGTATGCCTGTACTTCGACCTACAGCCTAAGCTACTGGAGGTATTGTAAGGAAAATTTAGTATGTAACAAACATGTTTCAGTATGTCTGTATGTATGTTCTTTTCCTAACAGCCTAAACCACTGGAGCAATTTTCTTCAAACTCGGTATTTAAGAGTCTTCGATGTTTCCCTAGAGGTGAAATTGATTTATTTAGCTAAAAATCTAATGTCATACAGATCGAAATTTATGAAAAAGCAAAGTCTTTTCTCTGGAAATTCGTGGATCGCATGTGCGTGGTTTTTTGAATAAATGTGAAGCGTTGTACTCGTACCATATTCACTTCTCCAATGTGAATCATCATCATAAAATCAGTTACTCGTAGCTTTCTTTTTATTTATCAAAATCAATATTGTAAAACAAGAAAGAGACGGGTTCTTTCTGTGGATTCGAGGCAGTTTGAACAAATTCGAGAGCAAAGTGTTTGTCATTTTGGAGAAAGATGCTCCTGATACGAGTAATATTATCAGTCTACCAGTCTCAGAATCTGTTCAAGAGAAGGATGAATCTTGTGTTACAATGTTAAAATTTGAACCCGATTATATTTCTTCAGTTCAAAATGAAAGCATGAGCGTTCCTTCTAATCAAGTTAGTCGCATTATGAAGGGTTAAGCAATATTTTTATCAACTCCGTATGGTGAGAAAAATTATTGTTTACGTCATACGCGTTCATGTATGTAAAATTTAATGTAATGTAATATTTTTTTGAATTTTTCTTTTGCTTAGAACTCAAAAGAAGACAGTATAAAATGCTTGAGGAAGAAATTGCAAGACCGAATAAGGAAAAGTTGCCGTTCGAATTTTTGGTATAATTAGCTCATTAAGCTCAGATTTGAACATTTATTAATGTAGAATTTCTTGCTTCCAAAACTCAAACCGCCTTTGCGACTATACATAAAAAGAACTTGCTTCGAGGAAACGATAAACCTTCCGATTCTTGATAAGTGAGTTAGGCTAGGAACGCACTTGCGATTTCAATGGCGCGGTTTTTTAGTCGCAAAAATAGTAGACATTAATTTAAATAAGAATGAACACACTTGATATCAACAAATCGTGACGATTTAAAAGTCGCAGTTTGTTTAATTTTTTTTGCGATGCGATTGTCGTAAACTTAAATGAAACACATGTACTCAAATGGATATGCCCACACTCGCAAGTGCGATTTCTCGTCGCAAGTGCGATTCTTCGTCGAGGCGATTAAAAAATCGTAGTCGCTACAAATTATTGTCATGCACGCACTTGCGATTTTTTGCCGCGTGATTATTTAATCGCGAAAAATAAAACACCTTACTTTTTATGTGAGTGCACGCATAAGTAGCGACAGAAAAATCGCTTGAAAAAAATGGAACTTGTTTCATTTTTATAATCGCTACGATTTTTAAGTCGCATGTGCGTGCATTCGCATTTAACGCCATATGTCCTACTCGTATTTCGTGGCTTAAAAAGTCGTAGTAATTTAAATCGTAAGTGTGAGCATAACCATTTGAGTACATTTGTTTCATTTAAACGTACGACAATCGCATCGCAAGAAAGATGAAATAAATTGCGACCTTTAAATCGTCACGATTTGTTGATATCAAGAGCGTTCATTCTCATTTAAATAAGTAGCGACAGAAAAATCGCTTAAAAAATAGAACTTGTTTTATTTTTATAATCGCTACGATTTTTAAGTCGCATGTGCGTGCATTCACATTTAAGGCCATGTGTCTTACTTTTTGCGACTAAAAATAGTGGATTAAAAATCGCAAGGGCGTGCATGCTAATTTCTCTTTGCGACTACGATTTTTAAGTCGTAGTAATTTAAATCGCAAATGTGGGCATATCCATTTGAGTACATGTGTTTCATTTAAGTTTACGACAATCGCATCGCAAGAAAAATGAAACAAATTGCGACTTTTAAATCGTCATGATTTGTTGGTAGCAAGTGCGTTCATTCTCATTTGAATTCATGTGTTTTATTTTTGCGACTAAAAAATCGTGCGATTGAAATCGCAAGTGCGGTCCTAGCCTAAGATGGGTTTCATTAGGAAGTGATGTGTAGTGGCTCTTTCGTTACGTTTAGTCTTCTGAAAAAAGTAAAAAAATATTGGGTGCATCCGGTTATAAGTGGCTACTTAACGGTTAGTTTCATAAGATCCACGATAGTTTAAAAGAGCAGCCACAGAAATTTGTGCGAAACTAAAGAGTGAGTATTGAATGCTTTAAGGAACAACTGAAACTAGTCGGACTCAAAATTGTATATAAAAATACAAAATAGAGAAATTGAACATCATATGAGGAGTGATTATCTGTGACATTGAGCTAAATAACGAAAAAAATATTTAATCGTTGCTATTTATCTGTAGCAAATGCGTGCACTCACATTAAAAGTAGTGTATTTTATTTTTTGCGATTAAATAATAATCGTACATGACAATAATTTCTGGCGACCGCGATTTTTTAATCGCCCCGACAAAAAATGGCGAGTACGTTCCTAGCCTTACTGAACAACTTTTGGGAACGGCATATTGACATTGCTGAAAATTCTACGAAATGTCTAGGTTTTCTCAGATGACGTAAGTACTTTTTTTTCGCTTCTGATTTGGCAACTATTCATTAAGCATATAAGCAAGAGTATAACTCTCATATTTTGGTCAACATCGCTGCACTTACTGGATAGAATCCAGAGCTTTTATACTGATAATCGATGAATCGATATCGGAAACATTTTTTTGTTAGAACACCGCTGAAATGTCTCTTGCTTATCACTGTTTTATCGCTACTTCTTCAAATGTAGCTCTGTTAAAATAGCATTAGGAGAAACTCAAGCTTTTACGTTTAACCTTAATCCAGACACTTTAACAAGGATTAGGTTAAGTTAATAGGCTGACAGTTGATCGTGTTACCATCGTACTAAGATCAATAGAAATCCGTTGTGATTCCCTAGGGACTGTCAGTTGAGTCTGAGCTTTCAAGGAATGCACAACAGACAGTAGTGAAGTAAAAGTGTCCGGCAATTTCTTTTTTTCACTAAAATTGTTTTTGTATCCACTGTCAATTTGACCTGGTTCTTATTCGTGTTGATTTGTTTCACTCGCCGTCACCAGCTTAGCGATTTTGAAGCGTGATTTAGTTTAACTTTATTTTCTATAAAGTTATACAAATAAAGAAAATTAATTTTCTAAATCGCATAACAAAACATTCGACATGCCAGCTTCAACGAGAGGCCAACGTAATCAAGGTGCAGCTGCTGCTCTGGATGGTGGAATCGATACAACGGGAATAGCTGACAAACTTTGGACTCGATTAGAGAAAAAACTTAAAAAGTGGATGGACAATTTCTCTTTGCAAATGGATGCTAAACTCTTGGCATTGGAGGCAAAACTTAACAATCAGGTTTGTGAATTGGAGGAGAAATTTCAAATTTTTAGCCAAAAGCTACAACGTTTGGACCGGTCAATAGATGAATCTGAACGAGAAAAGTTTAGCTGCAATGCAATTATCTCTAACGTCCCAAATTCTGAGAACGAAGATCTTGCAAGTGTATTTAACAATATCTGCTCTGCAGTGGGAATTGACAACCCACCACAGTTGAAAAAAATCTTTCGCGCCAAACCTTCTTCTCGTCTCAATTTGCCTGCCCCTCGACGCCACGACACCCGCATTATCGTCAAGTTCTCGGACAGACGAGAAAGAAACAATTTGTTAAGAGCCGCCGCCAACCACCGCAAGGTGAAAAAATCTCCTCTCTTACTCTCCGACATTGGGTTTGATTCAGCCAAAAGTTTCTACGTCAACGAAAGTCTTACTAAGAGAAATTACCAACTGCAACGACATGCACTCAGATTGAAGAGTCATTCTATACTCTCCTCGGTTCACACCGTCAATGGTCAAGTGTTTGTTCGAGCGAAATCAGACGAATTGACACCTACGGAGCCGATTGTTATCACATGCCTTGATGATCTAAAGAATATTGTTGGACCAGCCTTCGAACACCAAACTGACAACACAAATTCAATTACATAATTTTTTTTTTTTTTTTTTTTCTTCACACCATATAATATTAGTATTACATGAATGCAATTTTCGTTCTATAATCTTTCTCTATTTTAAACCTTTTCTTTTTGTTTTACTTATTTTATTTGATTTTAAATTCACGTAGGGTAATTCAATTATTTTATACTTGTAAGAGAACCTTCAATTTTTTTTTTAATTTTTTATCTTGCTTGGTTAGTTTTGTTTTGATATATCTTTCTGTTTTCGCGTCCTTGGTATAATGGCTATTAATCCAAATATTTTTGACATGAATGTTAATTCTAAAGTTATGTTGAATATTATGTGTGGGCGTCATGATGGACTCCAAATATGTCATATTAACGCGCAAAGTCTCGTAAATAAGATGGATGAGTTTAAATGGATTTTCGGTAGTAGTTTAGTTGACATAATATGTATATCTGAGACATGGTTTAATTGTGATATAAGCAGTGCGTTACTGTGTCTAAAAGATTTTAAACTGTATCGTGCAGATCTATTTATTTATTTATTTATTTATTTATTTATCATCAATCAGAAAATATATTCTCTTATAGACTTAGATATAATTATTATACATTAGTTTATTATTAAATAAATAACAAATTTTTAATTAAATAAACTTAACAATTACAATTGATTCGTTACTTCATTGCAAAACTATTTCGTTTAAAACATGTAATTTAAAAGTTTCTCTTGAACAGTTTCTAAAAATGTCTATTCTATAACAAACAACATTAGTTTCCCTGATGCAACGAGTAATTGGCTCATTCAGGCCATAGTTAGTCCGATGAAAGAATTCATATAATATATTAGAATCCCGAACATTTCTTTGAGGAACTCGAATTTTAATAAGATTTAATAAATGTGGGCATTTTATGTGATACGTTAAAATATCTCTGATAAACATAACAGAGAAGCAAGAACGTCGACTTTCAAGAGTTTTGATACCAAATAATAAGCACCTTGTCTTGTAAGTTGGCATGTCAATTCGCCAATTTAATTTAAAGAACAAATATCTAGTAAAGCTTTTTTGAACTTTCTCAATTCTATTACAGGAGTTTCTGTAAAAAGGATTCCAAACTATACTCGAGTATTCCAAAACAGATCTTACTAGAGAGTTAAAAAGAGATTTGAGCGAATGAGGATCTTTGAATTCTCTTGTGTTTCTCTTTAAGAAACCGAGCAATTGATTAGCCTTATTGACCATATAATCAATATGTGGCAGAAACGAGAGTTTTACATCTAAGATTATTCCTAGATCCTTTTTACGATCAACGCGTTCTAAACATACATCATTTAGTTTATAATTGAACATAATAGGCGTAGAGTGTCTGATACAAGACAAAACTTGACATTTAGATACATTAAGATGAAGATCATTACTTTGACACCATTCAGTTAATCTAAGTAAATCTTCAAGAAGTAATTGACAATCTGCTAAACACTTAATTTTACGATACAACTTTAGATCATCTGCAAATAAAAGACATGGGGAAGATATAAAAATTGAAGGTATGTCATTAATAAATAATATAAATAATAATGGACCCAAATGACTACCTTGAGGTACGCCAGATGAGACAAATATATTATCAGAAAAGCAATCTTCAATTTTTACAATCTGAGTCCTATTAGATATATAAGATTTAAACCAACTCAGTAGCTTAGAATGAAATCCAAGCGAAGACAATTTGTGTAAAAGCACCCTATGATTCACACGATCAAATGCTTTTGCAAAATCTATGAATATAACATCTGTTTGTAAGTGATCTTCAAAATTATTTATGATGTAATTAGTCATCAAAGATAAATTAGTAGCTGTTGATTTACCTGACACAAAACCATGTTGGTATTCCGATATATGATTTCTTAGTTGAAAAGATAACCTATTGCAAACAAGTTTTTCAAATAATTTAGGCATTGCAGAAAGTTTGCTAATAGGCCGGTAATTTCTGATATCTTGTTTTGATCCAGATTTGAATATAGGGGTTAAAAACGATATTTTCCAACAATCTAGAAATTTGCCCCCAGATAGTGATGCATTAAAGATGTCAGTGAGTGGTTTAGCCAGTGAAGTAGCACATTTAAGCAATATTAAAGGTGGAATACCATCAGGACCTTCATTTTTACTTGCATCAAGTTCAAGAAGTACTTCCTCTACTTCAGAGACATCCAAGACCATAGAGCCTATATCTAAAACCTTGGAAACAATTGGTAATTCGTGATTTGAAAAGCAGTCTAACGAGTAAACAGATTGAAAATATTTAGCAAATAGGTTGCATATTAAATGGATATCACTGGTTGTTGAATCTTGGAATTTCATACAGCTTGGATAACCAGTAGTTTTTCGCTTAGTATTGATAAAATTCCAAAAGCATTTACTATTATTCTGTATATTAAATTCGATCGTGAACATATACGAGTTATATAAAAATTTATTTAAGATATGAAATTCGCGTTGGATGACAATATAATTTTCTCTTAGTTCAGCGCTGTTATAATTTCTTTTATGCAATTTAAAAGCCTTATTTTTTTTATTTTTGAGATTTATTAATCTTTTGTTGAACCATACAGGATTTGAACTCATTTTCAAGGTCTTACTTGGAACAAATAGATGTATTGCTTCTTTGATAGCTTTCATTAGATTTTCATTAGCGATTTCTAATTGTACTTGTATATCGCTTTCGTATAAGAAAGAAGAAGCCCAAGGAAAATTAACAAAATAGTCATTCATTGCATCAAAGTTAGCTTTACTGTAGTTTGGAACAAAAGTATTATTAACATTATTTTTCTTAATAAAATCATAAAAATGAAAGTTACCCTCTAACGCAACATGGTGCATAGAATTATTGACAAGTGGCAAGTCAGATTTTTCAATGCAAATATCAAATTCTTTATCAACAAAAATCAAGTCAAGTAATCTCAAATTATCGTTAAAAAAAGTATTGATTTGAGTTAAATTATATTGACTGTAAAAATCAATGATGTTTTCTTCAATTTCTGAATTAACATTGTATGGAATTAAATATTTTTCATCTAAATCTAGAATCCAGTTAATGTTACCCTGATTGAAATCTCCTAAACATATAACATGTTGTAAGTTATTAAGATTTTCCAAAATAATTTTACAATTTTTAAAATGCATATTGTACACCTCAAGAGAGCTATTTGGTGGAATATAACTTAATATAAGAAATAATTCAATATTATTATTAAAAAAAAGTGTTACAATTAATTGATCAATATCAAATTCATAGGTATTAATACTTGAAAATAAATCAACTTGTTTACATGATAAAGAAGAACGTATGGCAATCAAAATACCCCCTCCTCTTTCCATACCTGTTAATAAACTACATCTATCCTTTCTAAAAACTGTATAATTTCTAGAATCAAACAATTCAGATGTTAAATGATTAGAAGTCAACCAAGTTTCTGTTAACAGTATTATATCATATTCACAAGATGCAAACATCAAATATAAATAGTCTAATTTAGTTCTTATACCTCCTACATTTTAATAATAAAAAGAAATTTTACTTGGAGATTTTATGCTATTTAAGGATGAATCAGCAATATAGTCTGGATATCTTGAATATATAGTTGAATTATCATATTCTGGATTGGTGATAACGCCAACTGAATTTAAGTTAGATCGTCCGATTGATGAACAAATTCGTTTTTTGGCTTGTTTAAAAATTGTTTAACTTTAACTGATCTAGGCCAAATAGTTGCGTCACTCAGTAATTGATCAAAACAGTCTGCAGGAACACTCAATTTGAAATTAACAAATTTAATATCTGAAGCAGAAATGTCTTTTTTAATAAGCTTGTAGCACTTTAACTCATTTGCAGGAATATTAGTTTGAGCAGAGATATGGTTCACTAAATCGTCAGGAAGGGTTTTAGAATGGAACTTCGAAACATGTAGCCACTTTCTAGGAACTATAGCATTAAGAGAACTTGCACCTGTTCCAATAATCTCACGATGTTGTTGTTTTGATTTTTTTCCATTAAACTTCCAATTCGATTTTTTGTTTACGAAATTAAGTGGGTTATTTACTTCCTCAAAAATAGGTACAGCGACAGCGGCGGCGGCATCGGCAGCAGCAGCAACAGCAGTGTCAACAGTGTTGATGATATCAACAACGATGACGTCATTAGATGCATTCGATGGTGTCATTGATTTTGTATCGTTATTATTATTATTGTTGATCGCCATGGTAAAATCGGAGGGGGTGTGGCTATATACGTGAAGAATAATATTAAGTCAAGCCTTGTCTTGCATTCTAGTGAGGCTGATAATATTGAATATCTATTCGTTAAAATCCTAAGTGGTGAAGAATCCTGTATAATTGGCTGTATTTATATGCCACCAAATATTGCTAACTATCGCACCATAAGCAGTGTTATTGAAGAGGTCTCACCTTTATCTCCAAAGGTCGTTATCTGTGGTGATATCAATATTAATCTTTTATCGCCCATTAGTTCTAATCTTAGATCAGCTATGTTTGCGCAAGGATTTGCTTTTGGTAATTCAACAATGCCTACTCATTTTAAGCCTAATTGTTCTCCTTCCCTGCTAGACGTTGTTCTGGTTAGTGATATCAACTTATTGCAGTTTTATAGTCAGCTAACATTTCCGGTTTTTTCTCACCACGACTTAATGCTTTTCACTTTAAATATTAATAAACACCCTAGCCCACCTAATACCTTTGAATATCGTAATTTCCGAAACATTGATCTCAATGCTTTATACTATGAATGTGGCTGCCTTCAATGGGAAAACATTTACAGAACAACAGATGTAACTGAACAAGTGGACATTTTTAATAATTGCGTCAACTATCTTTTTAACAAATACGTTCCTATTAAGTCGAGAACTATTAAAGACACAAAATGTCCATGGTTCTCTCGTCGTATAGAAGAAGCCATACTCTTAAGAGACAGCTTGTATCGCCGATGGAGGAGGTTTCGCTGTACAGATATGTATAATGAGTTTAAGACAGCCAGAAACAAAGTTTCTGGCTTAATAAAAAAGTCTAAACTGATTCATTATTCAAAAACTTTTAATTCAGACCGGTCTTCGAAATTTCTCTGGAAACAGGTTCGCAGTTTGGGTATAGCCAAAAAATCGCCTACTGGAAACGATGAAATAAATGTAGATGAGTTAAACCGGAAATTTGCAAATATTATGGTCTCAGGATCTGATGGATGCGTGCAGTTTTCTGCTAACAACTTTTCTGATGAAGGTTTTTCGCTGTCTAATGTTGATTCAATTACAGTCGGACTAGACAATATTCATCCAGATTTCATTAAGATTCTTTTTCCTCATATCCTTCCCCACATAACACATATTTTCAATCTTATATTGACATCGTCGACATATCCATTGGTGTGGAAAAGAGCTAAGATAATACCCATTCCTAAAAAGTCAAATACACCTGAGTATAGACCAATTGCTATTCTCCCCTACTTGTCTAAAGTCCTCGAGTTTATTATAAATAAACAAATTAGAAACCATGTCAATACATATAATTTACTTTCCCCTTTACAGTCGGGCTTTAGATCCAATCATAGCTGTGTAACAACACTGATAAAAGTTTCTGATGATATTCGTGAGGCTATTGACTCTAATAAAATGTCAATCATTACACTGTTAGATTTTTCAAAAGCTTTTGATTCAGTTAATCCTATTTTACTATGCAATAAATTATCTAGGTTTTTTAATTTCTCCGTATTTGCGATAAAATTAATACACTCTTATCTTACTAGTCGTGTTCAATCAGTGTCTCATAACGGCTTTCAATCTGACTCTCTTTCCACCTATAAGGGTGTTCCCCAAGGATCAATCCTTGGTCCTCTTTTATTTTCCCTTTACATAAACGACCTTTCGCAATGTATTTCACATTGTAATTTTCACATTTATGCTGATGACGTGCAGCTGTACCTCAACTTTCCAGAGACTTCCATAGAAGAAGCTTCGGCAAAAATTAACACAGATTTGTGTTCTGTACATAGCTGGGCTATTGAAAATGAACTCTTATTAAATCCATCGAAGTCCAAGATTATTCCTATTGCTAGAAGACAAATGCAGTGCAGTCCACATATTTCACTTAACAACTCTCCAATCGAAATCGTCTCCAAAATAAAAAACTTATTAATCATTTTCAATAGTTCTCTCACATGGAATGACCACATAAACAGCGTGGTTTCAAAAATCTATGCTAGCCTTCGTGGATTATCGTTGACTAGAAGCTGTTTTCCAATCAAAACTAAATTACGGCTCGTTAAAGCCCTTATAGTCCCAATTATTACCTATGGGTGTGAAATCTTTGCCAATTCCGACTCCGAATCTTTTAGAAAATTAAGTGTTGCAATTAATGCAGTTGCAAGATATGTTTTTAATCTTAGAAGATACGATCACGTCTCTGTTTTCACAAAACAAATACTTGGGTGTGATCTCCAAAGTTTTTTGAACTACAGAGTTCTCGTCTTTCTATATAAGCTTATCCATCTTCAGCAACCAACCTACTTATTTGATAAAATAGTGCTCGCGCGATCTAGTCGGAGTCTTGTCTTAATACCCCCTATACATACATGTTTAATCTCGCGCAGGCAGTTTTTTGTTCATGCCATTAGTCTTTGGAATAACTAACCCCTTGATATCAAACGGAAAATCGATCACAGAAAGAGTTTTTTATCGTCTTTGTTTTATTTCTTAGCTCGTCAACGTAATTGAAGTTTCTCCATAATAAAAAGTTATTTAATTGTTTTCTAATTGCTGTTAAATTTTATTTTCATTATTGCTGTTGTGTTTCAAAATCTTTCTCATTGTTATTTTTCTTTACTCCTGTATATGTCGCATAAAAGAAGTAAATTCTTATGTATATAGAGAAACATTTGTTATTAAATAAATAAAAAAATTAACTGTGACTCCCATGTATTGAAACCTATGATAAATCCCATGTCATCCAAGCCCGTTAAGGATGTTGATGAGTTTCTGCTAAGCTATAGCCTGAAATGTGGGAGGGTGCTTCTAAGTTATTGAAGAAATGTGTGTCGTCACATCATCACCCACAATTAAGAAATCACCCACAATTGAGAAATCTCCCCCACGTCAGACCCCCCACACAGGTAAGGAGCCCTTAATAATACAGAAAGCCGTGGATAGCCGCCGAAAGCTGTTGATAGCCGGTGAAAGCCGTCGATAGCCAACCAAAGCCGCTGAAAGTTAGCGTAGACCGTGAAAATCGAGAGCAGCCTGAATTTCTGAAGAACCAAGTTGCAGATATACTACATAAAGATCGTATCCAGTACCTGTTCAAAATAGTAAACCAACTACGGGGCTTAAGCCATCGATTACGTCAAGATTGAGTACCAGAATTATATAAAAAAGAAATATTGGAACCCTCTGTATGTAATAAATGTAAACTATTTTATAAATTTGGATTTGTGAATAGAGAAAACCTTTAAACTAAATCTTCTGCACTTACTTTGGTTAGTACCCTGGACAACGGCGAGTGAAACTTCAGCCTTTGATAACAAAGTACATCACAGAGTTGCGCCTTTATTACAGAAATTTGCAAAAACCCTCAGAAATATTCTTTTTAAACTCAAATGTTTCCTAAAAAAATAGATAAATTAGAGGACATTTCGGCTCGAAGAGGGCCTAACACAAGTGCATTAAGCATCCTTGTATGCATGTTTACCGGAACTTACAAATATATAACAAGTCCAAACGGCTAAGATGAGCAGCACTTTTCATGACAAGAGGATACTCCCAGAATATTTGTTACTACTTCCTCTCCAGTGGAACTAAGTCCTTGAAACACATATTTGCAGCGGCTGAAAATGACAGGTCAATGCAATAACCATTACTTGTATGCCACGGGGTACTATATCAGATATAAATTCTAATGAATAAAGACTCAAAAAATTAGGGTCACAAGATTCAAGTTATCAAGGTAACTTCTCCGCTTACTTTTCTCCTTCCTAAAAATAAAACTAGGCGTATCATCGGTTCTTCTTGCTGGACTTGGTTCTTCATCCCTCTTGAAGTTCAAAGGAAATGCAAATATAAATACTCAAATATGAAGTTCAGGAACTCATCAAAAGTGATAACAAAGCCAAAGAATACCTTCTTGGCTTGCTGTGCCTAGAACAATAATCGTCGTGTTAGGCCATTTTTTATGCAAAACGAATTCATTACACAAAGTAAAATAAATCCAGGCCCACTCCAAGACCCCAAGATCTGTCCATTTTAGCCATAATCAACAAACAGTTTTTCCTTTATTTTCTCGTTCGAGAATCCTCTTCTTTATTTATTTGAATATTTTATAAGGACGGTTCATTTCATTCTGATAAAATACCTCTAATCCCTGCGATAAATTCAAATTTCGTTCTCACCCAACATTTTCGAATAACACACACACAACCTCCGTTCACTATTCACACAGTCTATTAGTCCAGGACCAGGATAGGCCGATCGAAGAAATAGACAAGAGAATTCCAAATGAAAAACAGAGAAAAAGAACCGGAAAACAATAATGTGTCCTCCAAGGACATTACCTGGCGATGCGATGAAGACGATAACAACTACGGGGCTCGCTGCCTAGGCCCCTTTTCACCTATCAGTTTCAGTGTGTCTTTGGATATTATTTATTCATTTCCCATGGTGACCATAAAACTCGATAGAATTCCTTGTCAGTGGGAATTATCAGGAAATAATTTACTTCAAGTGATATAAATCACTGCGGTGTGCGGTAGTGTATTTTTTTTTACAGGACACAGGATTACTGGTGGTATACGGCCTCTGTAATTTGAATAGGTGATTTTACCAAGTGTATCTAAAGAAATTCGGTTAAACACTGTTGCTTGGAATTTCGTATCACTTGGAACTCACACATTTCCCATCTAAAGATACTCGTAGCTTGTATCAGTTAAGACGTAGAAGTCAGGTTGTCTTGAGAGCTGAGAGGGAAGAGAAGTGGATTTGTGTTTTATTTTCATGAGGAAGGTATATGGTAAGGTACAATACAATATCTTTGAAAAGAATTCGAAAATAAATAAATTATGTAGAAGAATGTGTATGTAGATGTATGTACGTGGGTACAAACATATATTTTGACATTTGACTTGTTAATGATTTAAAATTGAAATGAGCCTGGAAGAGGTTTTCAATGGTTAAACAAATATTCGTGGGAGAATAAAAAGCTTTTCGAGGATGGTTTTTACGATTTTTACCTCTGACAATGGTGGGTGTTCTTGCCAAGAGAAGAGGAATGTGGATTTAAAAAAAAAAAGTTTAAGACTTTTAATGGTTCTTAAAGGGACATTCCTTGCAGAAATGGAAGTTATTTTAATAGAACCATTATTTTTCTAAATTTTATGTGATATCTGGGGAACAGTAAGGGTAAATCAACTATATGTACACTGTGAGAGAGCGAATGGAAAGACATGATGTTCAGACGGATTTATCGAGAACAAGGAATTTTTTGAAGAATTTAAGACGGTTTATGTCAAGAAAACTTAAGGAGTTTATTCCTTTTGACGTATTATTAAGGGTAGGTCTTCCACAAAGATGCAGCATTTCTCAACTGTCAACAATGAACTTTCATTGGGATCGCTTTTGATTAGTAAAAACTGGTTAGTTATTTATCGTTGTAGTAAACCGCTTTTTGATTTTTCTTGATTTTTTTCACGAAATATATAGTTCTAAGTGATGAGGCTCATTTTTCTTATTCTGGGTATTTTAACTAACTGAAACAACCTTTTTATCCACATACATATAGTGTAGTGACAGTTTGGTGCAGTTTTATACTGGAAGGCCAGGTTGTAGCATACAGGGGGGGTTTAATGATTTCGGAGGTTGAAGATCTTTGATTCCCATTTGTAATTGCAGCATATGGCACGCTTGCAGTGCTCAGCATCAGCTCGCCGTGGGGTGGGATCTTGCTGCGTCTTACCCTGTGCTCACAAATTTTTTCGTGCCAAATTAAAATATGTAATAATAAGAAAATAGAGGAATTGGTGTATAGGCTGCCTGCATACCCCAGCCTAAACAAAAGTTACTAAAAGGATAGGAAAACTAAGAGAAAAACATATAAAAGGTCAGGAAAAGAGATAGTTAAGATATAATGAAATAAAGTGAACCGATTGTTAACTGTGGTGTGAGATCTTGGGTGGTATGATCTCTGGAGGATACCCTCCCCTAGCAAAGGACACAATGCCGTGGCTCCATGACTACCCCTTCCTCAATGTCTTTTAGGGTAGCCCCAAACTCGACTTGCTCTGTCTCTCACATATCACTAAGAAAATTCTTCTCAAACGATTTATTTATTGTTTTTAATCCATCATCCTTTTTTTTTATAATTTATTCATTTAATTTTTTAGAAAAATAAGTATAAGAAAATAAAGTATAAATAAGAAAAGGTACAAAATGTATCTAAATTGAATCTTATAATTATGTTGATTTTTTTTGATAGCAGACAAACATTAAATAAAAAAAAATATTTCCTGATGTTTAATTAAAATTTTGACAAGGCCAAAGTAACGAAACCAAAAGATATTATACAAAAAAAAAAAAACAAAATTAGTTACTCACGGTTTATTTTTTTTTTTTGTGATCCGGCTCGCCGAATTTGGTGCACCAAGTTCTGCTTCTCGGTCTCTCCGTACTCTTAATTGATGTTTTGCTAGTAAATTAATGTTGTGTTTTCTTTTCTTTCTTTTGTATAATTTTTGTCTTCTGTTCCCTTTTCTATGGCCACTTTTTACTTAATTTTCTGATTTAGCTTTAAAACTTTTGATTCTTAATTCTTATTTTTTTTTTTTTTTTTTTTTTGTATATTTTCTATGTATCTTTCTGTTTATACTACTTTATAATTTTTTGTTTTTATATTTTATTAACTTAGTCTTCTTTTTTTTTTTTTGTTAATGATTCCTGTAACTAGTGCGTGCAGACTGAATTCCTTTCATCAGAAAAATGACTATGAGGCTGCGAGTTCACTCTACAGATAATGTGATTTTCTTTTTGGATTTCTTAAAAATCGGTGAACTTGAATTGGGTTGGACTTCGATTTTGCAAGTCTTATGCGTACGATTTATGATGATCACTGATCAGTACAAGACAGGATCGACACAGAGGTTATAAGACCTCGTGGTTGTCAAAAAAAAAAATGTTCAGTGTGGATGCCTTTGGGAACGTAAAAGTGAAGATACATTCACTTAAGAAAAGTTAAGTTTAGCCAGTATTTTGGCTAATGCTTCGTTCTCTAAAGGTCATCCGAGCTACGAAACAGTTTGTTCGCTTTTCTTCTGGGTTTGAGTATCGCGTGTATATAAAATATATAAGCTGGTTTTATCTCAATTAAAGCTAACCATCCAGGCTTATTACTTAAACAGATCTTCACTGTTCAAATTTCTAATAGGATAACCACACGCGAATATCGAGAGTCCAACCCGCTTAGTAAGAGATGAAAGAAAGAATGTGAAGATGGCAAAATTCGCACATCCCCCCTTTTACATCTTCGACTTTCGAAATTATCTTTTCGGTGAACTAGTTCTAAAACTTCAAACTTTAAAGTGTACTCACATCCGATTTCAGAACACTTTTTTTCTCGGTTAAATTTAAAAATAGTGACATAGGGAATTTAGTTGCTTTTAGAATTCGCTTAAAAAAAATATTGTTTTACTGAAGGGGCATGCTACACATTCTGAAATTTTCAAACACACAAAACATCTATTTTGTTTTTTTTTTGAAAAGATCTGAAAAAAAATCGACCCATGACCCTGAACTTTGATCAGAAAATACTCAAAATGATCGTACTTTTATTTCCGTAAATCCTTAGCATGGTATGTTCCTATTTTCTTCCCTTCCATATTTTCAATCTCATACAATGAATTACCTACACATCTTACAACTTTACACTTCACAAACTTCGCGCATAGCTTTGCGTTTAAGTTTTTGGATGCGTCGCTTAGCACAAATAGTCTTCTGTAAATGACTTCTCCTGGACAAAAAGACCTTTTCGCACTTCTCAAATTATATGATTTCAGGTTACGTTCATATGCTCGTTTAATATTGTTTTTGATATCTGCTCTTATAATCTCGAGTTTTTCTTTGCGCGTTAAACACTGAATATCCCCCTCTGAAAGAGATTTTAAATTTCGCAAAAGTTTGTACATACTGGCATGAGATATCATGTGCTGTCCAAATAGACAAAAATAAGGTGATGTGCCTGTGGATTGGTGAACCGATGTACATAGGGCTTGTTGAATCTCGGATAAATGTTTGTCCCATTCCTTTTGATTATCACCAAGATAACTTCTAATTCCAGAAAGAATTGATTGGTTTACCCTTTCCGAGGCATTTGCCTGGGGGGAATAAATAGCATTTCGTATATGAGTGATATCATATTTGGCTAGAAAATGTTGAAATTCCTTTGACACAAATTGTTGACCGTTGTCACTATGTACGAATTCGGGAACCCCGAAAAGGTGGAAAACGTTTTGTTCCAAGATTTCTACAACCGCACTTGTGTTTGCTCTTCTTAACGCTTTCAACAGAACAAGTTTTGAAAACGCATCTAGCACAACGAAAATGAAAGCATTACCTCGTTTCGTCCTTGGGTAAGGGCCCATGAAATCGATGTAGAGTTTCTGAAACGGACGATCGATTTCATGTTGTGCTCCCATCGGAGGTCTTAAAGTTTGATTCGATGATTTGTTTTCTTTGCAAACAGAACATTCTTTCACAAAATCCCTGACTTGCGTTGCCATATTTGGCCAAAAGAAAAATTCTTTAATCTTCTCTAAAGTTTTTAACATACCTCCGTGCGAACAGTTAGGAGGATTATGAAACTTTTCTATAAGTGAGTGTGTTAAAGCTTCCGGTACCCATAATTTCCACTGAAACTCGGTGTCTACGCGTATGTTTTCTTGAGAGATTTTTTTATAAACACGATCATTCTCAACTTTCACATCCAGAAATTTTTCAGGACTTTTTGAAATAGTTGAAATCAGATCCAAATAACCCTTAGATTGAAATTCCGGATCACTTAAATCAATCACTACGTTTTTATCTGGGTCAAGATTTAGCTCTTCATTGTACGCTCGAGATAAAACATCCGGAACAATATTCTGAGCACCCTTTCTGTGTTTGATTTCAAAGTCAAAAGCCTGAAGTTTTAAAGACCAGCGAGTCAATCTTCCATTTAGGTCTTTGGACGTCATCAGCCATTTGAGGCTGGCATGATCTGTTATTACAGAGAATGGCATGGCTTCCACGTACGGGCGGAACTTCTTAATAGCTTGAACTGCCGCAAAACATTCTTGCTCCGTTACACTATATTTACGTTGGGTTTCGTTAAGTTTTTGTGAAAAGAATGCAATGGGTTTTTCGTTTTCTTCATCATCAAGCTGAAACAAGACAGCTCCGATACCTAGGCTTGATGCATCGCATTGTATTGTGTATGGCTTAGTAAAATCTGGATTTGATAAAACAGGAGCTGATACAAGAGCTTTCTTCAAGGATTCAAAGGATTCACGAGCTTCAGGTGACATTTCAAAAGCTTTGTTCTTTTTGAGCGTGTCTGTCAGTGGACTTGCAATCGCAGCGTAGTTTTGGACAAATTTGCGATACCAACCACACAGACCTAGGAAGCTCCTAACTTGCTTCTGTGTTTTTGGTATTGGAAATTCCTGCACAGCCGACACTTTGCTCGGATCTGGTTTGATGCATCCACTTCCTACTATATGCCCTAAGTACCTCAGCTCTTTAAAACAAAAATGAGATTTTTCTACGTTTATTGTCAAATTTGCTTTATGTAGACACGCAGCAACCTTTTCTAAAATATCAAGATGAGTTTCGAAGTCTTTCGCAATTACTAATAAATCATCCACGTATGGAAACACGTTCTCTCGAAGCTCACTAGGAATAACCTTATCCACTACTCTGCACATAGTTTGTGCCGCATTTTTCGAGCCAAACGGCATCACTGTAAACTGATAGAGGGAGCGTCCTGGCACATAAAAGGCTGTTTTATCCCGCGACTTTTCTTCCAAGGGAATTTGCCAAAACGCGTCTTTCAAGTCTATGCTGCTTATAAAGTGTGCGTCTGGAAGCCTACTCATTATTCCCTCAACATTGTGAAGTGGATACGCACTACCCTTGGTAAGTGAGTTCACTTTTCTCAAATCTAAACAGAGGCGGTTTTTGCCAGGTTTCCTGACAAGGACTAGGGGTGAACTCCAAGAGCTTTTGCTCTCTTCTATCACTCCCAAGGATATCATACGATCCACCTCTTTGTTGATGATTTCCTGTATTGCACGAGAGACTGGGTAATATCGCTGTTTTACAGGTACAGCGTCACCGGTGTCGATAACGTGTGTATCTACCCATGTTTTTCCCAAACCCAGTTTAGCAAATGATGGAAATTTTGCTATGGCTTCTTTCAATCTGTTCTTTTGAGAATCATCTAACTCGATCATCTTCCGTTCTTCTCTTTCCTCTGACTCTGAATCCAGATCTTCAGCGATTTCATTTATAACATTTGGGGCAATTCGGAACATCTGCCAAAAATCTATACCTAAATACAAAGTTTGAGAAAGCGAGGGGATCAAATATAAATCAACAATTTCGCAATGTTTGTTGAAATCTATCTCGACTTTAATTCTACCTATAATGGGTTGACGCTTGCCATCGGCTGTTTTTATGAAAGACGAGTATTCAATGATAGGTATTTTAAGCTCTTTGACGAAAGCTAAGCAATCTTTACCAAGACAAGACACGCTTGCACCACTGTCAAGGAGGCCTGTCATTTCTTTCCCTTTTATCTTCACTAAGGCATATGGCCTTGGATCAGAATCCGAGCTTAAAATACTGCTTGAAATTATTTGGTTGAAGACTTTTCGTTTCTGATAGCGAATTCGAGTTTTTGAATATTTATTATTTGGAATGTCCGTGATTTTATCTGCCTCGAGAATTTTTGAACGTAATTTATTGTACTTCATTAATCTTTCGTCGTAAGGTAATCTACGGAATTGGTATATCTTGGCTAAGTCTATGTTATGGCAAGGATTTTTGTGAAGATGTGGTTTATTAAAAATGGGTTCATAATATGTGTTTGTGTTAGTGCAAGCATCGACCATCGTTATTCCGGGGTCGTTTGTGTCGAACGAGATTCCCCGGTTTTCTTCCCGTTCGGGTTGAAGTTTTCCGTTTGATTTTTGCAACGAACACAATTAAGTACAGTGAATCCATCAGATCCACACCGATAACAGAAAAGACGATCAATTCTAGATTTACAATCTATAAAAATATGCCCTTGCTTTTTGCAATTATAACAAATCGGCATTTTGTTTGTTGTACTTGAATTAAAATTTGACGTTGGTACTATCTTGGGGTAACCTGCAAAAGCAGAAATGTCACCGCCCTCGTCTAATAGCTCTGTATCCGTTTGCACGCAAAACTCATTAACTGAGCGATACTGCAGGTTCCTATTCTGCGAAAACCTAGCTTGTAACATCCTTTCGGTACGTCTGCACTCATCCTTAAAATGTTCAAGTGTGTATATCTTCATTGGATAAATGAAGTTAACCAGCTTGGAATTTACATTTGACCTAAGAATCTGAATTAAATCGTAATCTTTCATTGGATCTCTTAATTGGCTCCTGAGATGCATAATCGCATTGTAAAAATCTTCAAAGCTCTCCTGAGGTGATTGCCTTCTGTCCATCATTTGTTTTATTATCTCGAAATCATTTTCATGGTTGCGATATTGCTTAATTAAAGCACTTCGTAGGCCAGGCCAATCACCTCGAGGACTACTGCGAAGATACATCCAGTACCATTCTTGAGCAGCTCCCGTTAATAAAAGATGAAAGTTCATTAACACTTCAGTCCAGGTACAGTTGTAATTTTCTTTCAGCATGTCTACTCTAAAAACAAAATCTTGTACCGATAATCCTTTTGACGAACCGTCGAATTTTAAACCCCATCGATCTAATCTGGGCGTTCGATTATCATGTGAAATAGGATGCTCGTACCTATGCCTACTATTACAACCATACCGAATTGCTCCCATGCTGTCATTTGAATCAACCTGTGAAAAATTGTCTGCCATAAAGTTCGCATTTAAATTATTTCTATTTGGTCTTACAGGAGGAATTGGATCTATGAAATGAGTTTGATTCACTGGTTGCCTTAGCATATCTATATTTTCTTTTATAACACTAGGAATTATTTTGCCTAATTCTTCACTCACTACCTGCTTTATATGATCTTCCAACGTTTTAATCTGCGGTGCATTACTTGAAACAAACTGACGTCTTGAATTGTTTATGTTGTAATCAGCTGTTTGAAAGTTGCTAGCGGCACTTGATTTGTTTACAGAGGGGAGATTATATGATTGCGGTTTATGATAACCCGCTGTTCTATGTTGCGAAACATTGTGCTCTTCTATTAATGCCGTAACAATCGGATTCGCAGCATATGTATGAGAGAAAGTAGATGTTGTAGTATTTCCATTGAGAGCAGAAGTTGTCAGTGGAAAACTGAGTGATGGTAAATTTGCAGCGAGAGAATTATTAGGATTATTTTGGACACATGTGTGTACTATATTAGGAGTTGTTATTCTTTGGGTAACTGTTGTCACAATTGGATTTTGATCTGTTGATCTAATCGAGTTGTTCGAATTGTTTCTATTACTAGAATTATTGGGATTGGAATAACTGAGATTAAGATTAGGCAAAGGAGAATGTCTAACTGGTTGAAAGTTATTGTTTCGGAGTGAAGTATTTGGAGTCGCAGAATGACTAAGACCTTGTGAGCGTGTAGCCATGCCTCGCTTTGACACTGCTCCTCTTGACATATTATTACTATTCATTTTTATTTGATGTTGTTTACTGTTTTTATTTAACTTAAGTTGGTGTTTATTTCCTTTAATTTTAAAGCTTGAATCAAAATTGTTGCAATATGAAATATTTTTATAAAAAAAAATTATTTTGTTGTTTTGTTTTATTGTTTTTCATTTAAATTTCAATCGTTGAGAGAATTTCTTTGTGAAAGTGCTTGAGACGAGATACACATTTATAAAGCTAACAAGCGGTTCATGAAAAGAGATAGAAATATTGAAATGGTATGATGAATATTTATTGTTGTTGTGATCTGGGCAATTAAGCTTTTTGACCTTTAATGACTCAGATCAACATAAAAAACAAACACTGTCAATGTAATCAAGTAGATCAGCTGGCTTCTCGTAGATTCTTTTGGACTATCAAGCGTTTATGTCCTTAACGACTCAAAATCATTCTACGGTGCCTAAAGCTCAGCTGGAACTTGTCAAAGAACTCGTTTGAAAATTTTAAGAAAAATGAATGATTATGCAAAAATATTTTTTCTGCAAAATCGAAAAAAAAACACAAGCTTCTGCAAGATAGCTTGGTGTGGCGATGTACTCATGGAATTGTACGAAATGAAATTCATATAATATTTTTGTGGAATGTCAATACTTTGACATTCTCGGCCCCACGTTGGGCGCCATTGTAGCATACAGGGGGGGTTTAATGATTTCGGAGGTTGAAGATCTTTGATTCCCATTTGTAATTGCAGCATATGGCACGCTTGCAGTGCTCAGCATCAGCTCGCCGTGGGGTGGGATCTTGCTGCGTCTTACCCTGTGCTCACAAATTTTTTCGTGCCAAATTAAAATATGTAATAATAAGAAAATAGAGGAATTGGTGTATAGGCTGCCTGCATACCCCAGCCTAAACAAAAGTTACTAAAAGGATAGGAAAACTAAGAGAAAAACATATAAAAGGTCAGGAAAAGAGATAGTTAAGATATAATGAAATAAAGTGAACCGATTGTTAACTGTGGTGTGAGATCTTGGGTGGTATGATCTCTGGAGGATACCCTCCCCTAGCAAAGGACACAATGCCGTGGCTCCATGACTACCCCTTCCTCAATGTCTTTTAGGGTAGCCCCAAACTCGACTTGCTCTGTCTCTCACATATCACTAAGAAAATTCTTCTCAAACGATTTATTTATTGTTTTTAATCCATCATCCTTTTTTTTTATAATTTATTCATTTAATTTTTTAGAAAAATAAGTATAAGAAAATAAAGTATAAATAAGAAAAGGTACAAAATGTATCTAAATTGAATCTTATAATTATGTTGATTTTTTTTGATAGCAGACAAACATTAAATAAAAAAAAATATTTCCTGATGTTTAATTAAAATTTTGACAAGGCCAAAGTAACGAAACCAAAAGATATTATACAAAAAAAAAAAAACAAAATTAGTTACTCACGGTTTATTTTTTTTTTTTGTGATCCGGCTCGCCGAATTTGGTGCACCAAGTTCTGCTTCTCGGTCTCTCCGTACTCTTAATTGATGTTTTGCTAGTAAATTAATGTTGTGTTTTCTTTTCTTTCTTTTGTATAATTTTTGTCTTCTGTTCCCTTTTCTATGGCCACTTTTTACTTAATTTTCTGATTTAGCTTTAAAACTTTTGATTCTTAATTCTTATTTTTTTTTTTTTTTTTTTTTTGTATATTTTCTATGTATCTTTCTGTTTATACTACTTTATAATTTTTTGTTTTTATATTTTATTAACTTAGTCTTCTTTTTTTTTTTTTGTTAATGATTCCTGTAACTAGTGCGTGCAGACTGAATTCCTTTCATCAGAAAAATGACTATGAGGCTGCGAGTTCACTCTACAGATAATGTGATTTTCTTTTTGGATTTCTTAAAAATCGGTGAACTTGAATTGGGTTGGACTTCGATTTTGCAAGTCTTATGCGTACGATTTATGATGATCACTGATCAGTACAAGACAGGATCGACACAGAGGTTATAAGACCTCGTGGTTGTCAAAAAAAAAAATGTTCAGTGTGGATGCCTTTGGGAACGTAAAAGTGAAGATACATTCACTTAAGAAAAGTTAAGTTTAGCCAGTATTTTGGCTAATGCTTCGTTCTCTAAAGGTCATCCGAGCTACGAAACAGTTTGTTCGCTTTTCTTCTGGGTTTGAGTATCGCGTGTATATAAAATATATAAGCTGGTTTTATCTCAATTAAAGCTTACCATCCAGGCTTATTACTTAAACAGATCTTCACTGTTCAAATTTCTAATAGGATAACCACACGCGAATATCGAGAGTCCAACCCGCTTAGTAAGAGATGAAAGAAAGAATGTGAAGATGGCAAAATTCGCACATCCCCCCTTTTACATCTTCGACTTTCGAAATTATCTTTTCGGTGAACTAGTTCTAAAACTTCAAACTTTAAAGTGTACTCACATCCGATTTCAGAACACTTTTTTTCTCGGTTAAATTTAAAAATAGTGACATAGGGAATTTAGTTGCTTTTAGAATTCGCTTAAAAAAAATATTGTTTTACTGAAGGGGCATGCTACAAGGTGCGAGAGTTACAGTGACTTAAACGCTACGGAGTGCCAAAAATTTATACGTTAGCGTCGTTGACATCGATCGGCCTCACATGCTACACACCTCGTGAAACAATGGCTCTATTAGGAGAATATTTGTTTATATAATTCACACCTGTTCAAGAGTTTACTATCCTTGAATGATAATGGGATAAGGGGTACATTAAATGTTTCATTGATACCACGAACCCATTAGCGCAACGTTTTTGCCTCCGAGGAGGAGAACGTGTTCAAAAGAATGGGGGAAATACAATCAGGACTTGCTTATATTAAGATCTCGAATAGCTCTTTCAACTGTACGAGTGCGGAATTAAACATGTTCCATTGAATGATTTACGTTCTCGAAAACAGGAGAAGCTATATTGTTGTCAGGCAACTTGGAGCTAGCAGCAAAATTAGCTGCTAGAACGTTTTCTTTATTGTATTGAGCTACAGGAGTAGAGTAGACTCAGCTCACGATATTCACTCAAAAGTAAAGAAGGTCAAATTAGCAGGAATCTGATTCCACCCCACCGGCTAAATCAGGGAAAATCCTTTAATTATGCCCGCAACTCACCCGAAGGGTAATAAAGGAAAAACGTTAAGAAACTGATTACTGCCCATCGGATAAACCAGGAAAAATTCTTGGTAGGGATGCATATTTTCTTCGATATATTTTTATACGATGCATCGAAAAAACCGATGTATCGAATGCTTTCGATAAAATCTTCTAAGTAGCATCTTAAGCATTTTCATTTTGTGGTGCACAAAATTTTATCTGTTAGTTTTAAAAAATTAATTCAACGTATTTGAGATTAGAAATAAATATATTTTTATTACATAAATTTAAGGTTTAAATGTAGGGAAAAGCGGGGCATAATGGTTAAGGTTTAAAAAAAAAACACGAAAAGCCTGTTTATCATTTTCAAAACAATTTAATTCATTAAATTAACATTAATTACATTATTAAAGAGATATAAAGTTTAAGTTTAGTTCAAACTTACAGAGACACACACGCTAACAGTGTCAAATGCATGTAACTATGACTTTTCAATGTTTATAAAGTATGGCCCAAGTGATCCCTAGAGAAGCAGGACCGGCCCGAACTAAATTAGAGCCCTGCGCAAGCTACATCAGTGGCACCACTCATTTGCGGTGATTGGCGGAAGAAGTCATTTCCTCATTAACAAAGGGGTACCCCTTGCAATGCGCTTTTTTTAACGAGGTATCCCCAAGAGCTCTATCCCTAAATAATACTTATATCTAATTAAAATAAATATGATTTTAATTAAAAAACTAAGAAATCAAAAATATATCACAAAAATAATACTAACTAAAGAATACAAAAATAACTGTAAACTAAAGTCAAAAAATATATCACAAAAATTTAGGAACTGAAAAAAATATTTTTTGAAGTAAAAAGTATTTTAAAACTAATTGAAAAACATAACAACATACAAATAAATAATTAACTCATTTATTATTGTTGAATTAAAAGTTTTATATTCATACATATTTACATATTTATTTAGTGTAGAAAATAATAATGAAATTCCCCTGTGCAGGGACGGGTTAGAATGTTCCTGCAGCGCCTCCCCGCTTGTCGTAAAAGGCGACTAAAGGAGTAAATACATCTAGGCCACAAACAGCAAGGTGAACCTAGCGACACGTAACACCTATAAACTTTCCCAAAAGTGTGCATGCCAGTCCCTGGGTTGGCACGACTGGAGATCACCGGTGCCGTAAAAGAGAGATCAAATACAAAACTGGAGCATGCACACGTCGATACTTACAACGAATTTTGTGAATTCAAGCATTATGGAAGTACTCGTCCGAAATGACACTACCCCGCCAGGCACTACCATTGTTACACATGGTACTGATCCTGGACCGAGCAGCAATGCTCGGGTCAGAGCTAGACGGATTCCGGGGGCTAGCAAAGTAATGCCGCAGATTATACAAAATCTGAGAGTTGCGAGTTGGAACATTGGCAGTATGACAGGTCGAAGCTTCGAGCTGGAAGAGATGATGAAAAGAAGGCGAGTGGACATCTTATGTGTTCAAGAAACAAAATGGCGAAACACGGGAAACAGGGCCCGTTTCTTGGATACGAGGACAAAAAACTATAAGATGTTCTACTATGGAACGGAAAAGGGTAAAAACGGAATCGGAATCATCCTTGCAAAACATCTATTAGGCAGCGTATTGACCATTTCGAAATCCAGCGACCGTTTGATGTCCCTTAAATTGGTGATTAAAGGAAAGTTGTGGAATATTGTCACTGCATATGCTCCCCAAATTGGATGTGAGCAGGTGGAAAAAGATACATTTTGGCTAGACTATCACAATCTACTTAAGGACATCCCAAAGGAAGAGTTTTTGTTCGTGGGCGGAGATTTGAACGGACATGTCGGCAAGACAAACGAAGACTATGAAGATTGCCATGGAGGCCTCGGATACGGCACCAGGAACCCTCCTGGTGAAGACATCCTGAGCATGTGCAAAACATACGGTCTTATCGTACTAAATACCATGTTCGTCAAACAAAGCCGACACCTGGTCACTTACAGCAGTGGTGGAAATGAAACCCAGATTGATTACCATTTGGTATCTAGTTTCATGAAACCCCGGGTAAAAGATTGCAAAGTGATACTAGGAGAAGCGATCGCCCACCAACACCGTCTCCTACTGACAGAATTTTTTATGGAGACAGTGAACGACAACAAACATACAAAAACTTTTGGGAAGATCAAATGGTATAATCTGGATAAGGAAAAAGGCGAAGCTTTCATTTCGAATATGCAAAACTTTCTGTATAACAACACCGATATAGTTCGAAATGAAGAGAGTACAGCACAAAGTATGTGGGATCTCCTACAGAGAACTTGCAAAGAAAAAGCCAAAACACTGTTAGGGGTTTCAAAAGGACACAACCAACAAGGCAAAGAAACATGGTGGTGGAATGATGAAGCTAAATCAGTTATAAGTAAAAAGAAAATGGCTTTCAAGGCTTGGTCGAAGTGCCCCTCTAATGATACAGAGCAAAAGTCACGCCTCGAAGTGGAATATAGGAACTGCAAGAAAGAAGCGAAGAAGAAGTGCGCCCAAATTCAAGCAAAGAATACAGAAAACCTGTATCGGGAGCTGGATGAAATTTCTACCCCGACAGCTGGTGCTATTCAAGAGCTACGGCAAAACACGAATAAGGGCGCAACTATCTTCAAAATAGCCGCTCAAAGAAGAAGAAATGCCCAGGAGATTTGTTCGCCAAAGTTCATTAACAATGCTCAAGGCCAACTTCTTGTGGAAGACAACGAAATTCTTCACAGGTGGCGACAGTATTGTGACGGACTTCTAAACGAACAATTTCCAAGGCTGTACTTTCCAATAGCTTCACCTAACTTAAGCGAAGTATCCGACGTCACAGTCGAAGAAGTTAGTGAGGCGGTAAAATACTCCAAAAAGGGAAAAGCTGTTGGCCCAGACGAAATACCCTCAGAGTTTTGGAAAAAGATGGGAGACATCGGGTTTAGATGGCTCATGATTCTTGTCTCCAAACTTATACGAGGTGATCGCATGCCTAATCAATGGAGGGAAAGTTACCTTCTTCCAATTTATAAAGGAAAGGGTGATACTCGAAGCTGTGATAATTACCGTTCGATTAAGCTGATGTCACACACCATGAAGATCGTTGAGCGAGTCTTGGGCAGCCGACTGCGAAAAATAATTAGGCTATCTGATGACCAGTGCGGGTTTGTCGGGGGTAAGTCAACCACGGATGCAATCCAGAGTATAAGAATAATTATGGAAAAACATCGGGATTCTTTGGAGGATTTGCATGTCGTATTGGTTGATTTTGAAAAAGCATTCGATCGGCAACCACGAGATCTAATATGGGTGGCCCTCAGGCAACGAGGAGTTCCAGAAACCTATGTGCGGATAATTATGGACATGTATGATGGAGCAGTTACTAAAGTAAGATGCGCAGCTGGAGTCACCGAAGAATTCGAAATCACAGTAGGTGTACACCAGGGAAGTGTCTTGAGTCCCCTGCTCTTTATTACAGTTCTTGATTACCTGCTTGAAGGCAAAGTGACGGATCCAAAAGTGCATCAGTTATTCTTTGCTGACGATGGAGCCATCATAAGTGAAGACCCGATATCCCTACAACGAGCACTTGACGTATGGGTGGATGTTCTAGAAGGAAGTGGGTACCGCATAAGCGCGAAAAAGACAGAATACCTATGCTGCCCATTTTCTGATCCACACAGGCCTATTCCAGACATTTATTTGAATGGAGTAGTGCTTCCCAAGTGTGAAAAGTTTAAATATCTGGGGTCTATGATAAATAACGAAGCTACTTGTGATGACGATATCAATCATCGCGTAAGCGTAGGGTGGATGAAGTGGCGGGAAAATTCTGCTATCTTCTGTGACCGAAAAATGCCCCCTAAGCTGAAAGGAAAGCTCTACACTTCAGTTGTGCGTCCAGCACTCACATACGGTTCACAATGTTGGACAATGTACAAAAAGTATGAGAGTAAGCTAACGGCAGCTGAGATGAAGATGCTTCGTATGACAGCAGGAGTTACAAAGCTTGATCGAATTAGAAGTACGAAGATCCGAGGAAGCCTTCATGTTAAGAATACCATTTCCCAAAAAATTGAACACGACCGACTCAGTTGGTATTGCCATGTTCAAAGGAGAGATCCTGAGAACCCCGTCAAAAAGGCAATATCATACAACGTTCCAATTCGGAATAAAAAGAAAGGTAGGCCTAAACACTCCTGGTACAAACAAATGCAAAAACACCTGCATTCAGTTGGCCTCAGAAATGGAACAATACAAAACCGGGAGGCTTGCCGCCGATTTCTGAGGTCAACCCGGCGAACCCCACAGGCGGATCACTAGTGTGAAGCAGATACGTGGGAGAGTTATGATCCCCTCGATATCGAGATCATAACAGCGCCGAAACAAAGGAAGAAGAAGAAGAAGAAAATAATAATGAAATTATTATTTTAATAAAAATAAATGGAACCGAATTTATTACAATAGATTAACTTTTCTTGCTTCTGTTTTAGCAAGCTTAGTTACCAGATTATCATAATCTAGTGACTTGACAACCTCTTTATCTATAGCCATGATTGACAAGTCAGCTTATCTTTCTTGAGTCATTGGGGTCCTGAACTAGTTTTTTATTAATTTTAGTTTCGAAAAACTACGTTATTTGAGGAAACTGTGATAGTATTTCTAGATTTAGAGCTATGGCTTCAGTTGATTGAATAGTTCTTCTGATCGCATTTCCACTAAAGAGCTTTCAGTAACTTCCAGAATTAGAACGCTGTTAGATAAATTAACAGATCGTCAAAAAGTCGCTTTTTTTAAATGTAAACAATAACTGGCAAGAACAAAAAAAATAGAGAAAAGGAGAAATTGAATAAAACAGATTCACTCATTAACGACAAACCTCAACATTAGTCATCGCATCATTCATCATTACTCATTATTTCCATATTTCAACCCTTTGTCTCATCTCGACGCAAAAGCCCTCACAACATGACAGTGATAAAATTTCACTCATAAAGAGAGGCCAGTGCGAAACTAAAATATAGTACAAAAACACTCAATCGGAAGAGTTTAAATTCATAGACGCCATTTTTAATTCTGCGTGCTGTTATGTCAATGAGTATGAATTTTTACCTTTGGAATTTCTGTTTGAGTTACATTCCTGACTTCGATTTCATATAGAAGAACTGACATCGGGCGCATGTTATCAACATGCAAGCTGTTGATTGTCTGTATTTGCTGTTGAAATTTTGTTTTGTGTTACAGAGCATAGGGCAGGGTTTTCAAAATAATATAAATGCCTTCACTCATACACGCGATGATGAGTGTGAAGAATAACGTCAACAGATTGATAAAGAGAAAAATAGCAAATATGTAGTTACGTATACATATATTGTTACAATTTTAATTCGCGAAATTAAATTGATTATTGAAATAAAATAATCAAACAAAAAGACGAGAAAGAATCACGACGCGCCGACGCGATCGAAACCGAACAACAATGTAATTAAAAAGACTAAAAGAAAGAGAACTCGATGATGAACTGTCAAACTGCAAGCAGACGAGTTCAGCGAAAAAAAAAATAAAATGATTTATTTTCAATCAACGCAGAGGCGTAGCTGAAAAATGAAAAGGGCGCCAGTGATTTTTTTTGAAGATAAGGAAATCACAAACCTTTGGAGCGAAACCGACGGTGAAAGATATTTTTAAATAAAAGATTTAAGTTTATGATTCCGAATGTGAATTTTAAAATTTTATTGAATTGCTTGGGAAACCTTGCAATTAAGTAGGGCTAAAACCCAAGATCTTTTGAACAGTAAGAATACAAAAAAAATGAAATTAATAAGATGGACCGTTAACACTCGGTCCCGAAAGCACAAACGGTGTTAGAAAAACGGGTCGCGCGTTCCGTTATATCGGAATTTTTCGAGAACAAAAACCAAACGAATATTAAAATGAACTTTCAAATGAAATTATCGACCGACAATAAAATTTTAAATAACAATAATAAAACCACTATACTTAGCTTTTGTATTGCTATACCACCAAAATTCCTCGCTATATATCCTTCGAGTTAACTTCAACTTTTCTCTGCCAAAATCCTCCTGTGTTTCTTCAACTCTTAATCCTTTAATTTTCCTTCTCTTATTTGAAAATAAAACTCCTTTTTATTTTAAAATAAAATTTCCTTTTCTTTTCCTTTTTTTTTCTGCTTTCAAAGAAACTTCGTTCCGTATAATTTTTATTTGCTCTTGTTAGCTTGAATCTCCGTAAAGAAGTGTCCTTCCAGGCTTTCACCTTGCCTGGAAGACCTCTTCTCTTTTTAAAACCCAGTGCTTTCCGCCAATCAGTGACGTGGGCTTCGATCGCGTCATTTATCAGCAACACTCAGCACATTGGCGAGAGTGCGCCAACGCAGTTGGAACCCATCAGCCTTCTCGTACTCGCACTTTACACCCAGCTTTATGCACAGTCATCAGCATTGAATTCGCCGACCTCCGGTATGACTTTCCAGTGGCGGGCAATTCAATGGGTGCATTCAGCCACCTAACATCCCCATACAAGTTTTTAAACAAAATTTTCTGAAAACCAAAAAAAAAAGGAACTTAATTTTTCTAACATAAAACCCGGTAAGAAACACTGGAAAACCTGTGCAAAGAAAGTTGCTATAATTCATGAACTACATTTAGAGGAAGTTGGTGGTATTTTTTTACATCGCGAATTTACTTGATTCGTTGGGTTTTTGCGCAGATTTGGGGAATTATAGGGACTAGCCGTTAACGTTCCATCTTTTACATACATAAAAATATGTTTTAGGTTGGGCACGCAGCCATTCTCACCAAGAGTAACTTCAACATTTGGGAACAAAACTTCGCCATCAATGTTACTTTTGTGCAAATTTAACACAGACCCGCCCGTCCGTTTCTGTGACCAGCTGTCACTAGCAATGGCGATTTGAACAGACCACCCGTCTGTCGTCCATTAAGTTTCAAAATTGAACACACTGGTATTTTGTTTCTTCAAGTTACTGAGCGAGTGAACCGATGGCTGATGGACCATGGCTGCCCTTCTCTCTCTCAGTAAGTTGAAAGAAACACCTGCTTGAAGAAAGTTATTAAAAGAAAGGAATAAGGATAGATGACCGAAAGAATGATTCTTGTTACGGAAAATTTTACCGTAACAATATGTTGTTAAGCGAACAAAATCGTGCACTTTGTAAAGACTTTGTGATGTAGTTTTTTTTTTACTGTGGGAGTGTGGGTGTGTATAGGAAATTAAACATCGACTTATTTTTGGAATAGTAGATATGTTTATACTGTGAGCGTCAAAAGAAATTGTACACCTATGAACTGCATTTTTAAAGCCCTGTTAAAGCAAGGGGTTTCCATCTTTTAGTAAAATACTTATGTTATTTTTTAAGGTAGTTTATTTTCAATTAATTGCCATATAAAAGTTAACAGAAAATAATGAAGTAAAAATACAATAAAAAAATTAAAAAAATATATCAATTTTTAAGCGTCAAAAGAAACTGTACAACTCGCCACACATACTGTGCAACTTTCCGCTTATCGGGAAAACAACCGTTAAATTAATTTTGTTTTCTTTACAACTCATAACTAATTGATTAAAAGTGTTAGTGAGTTCATTTCCATCGAAAGTTGCTTGTTGTTTAAATTGTTTTTTTTTTTTAAATTACTTGAAAATGGGTAAACAAAGTGGAGTAGAAACCCGACAACTTATTATTAAATTAAGAAAGGAAGGAAAATCTTACTGCGAAATAGCCAAAACAGTGAGCAGATGCCTTAACACGGTAAACAAAGTTTTGGACAAATTTCAAAAGTTCAAGGATGTAAAAGATCGACCTCATTCCGGAAGGCCAAAAAGGCTGTCCCTAAGAGATGAACGTGCTATTGTCAGGGAAGTATGAAAAAATCCCGCGTATAGTGCAGTAAAGATTGCTGAAAATATTACCCAATCTTCTGGAGTCAACGTTAGCGCGAGCACTACTCGGCGGACGCCCATAGTAGCGGGCTATATGGAAGAATTCCTCGCAAAAAGCCATACATTTCTGAAAAAATCTGAAGCGATGACTTTTTTTATCAAGAAGTATCAAAAAGAAAGTTCTTCATTCTGGGGAAATGTTCTCTTTAGTGACGAGAGCAAATTTGAGATTATTGGTTCAAAAAAACCACCAAAAATATGGAGAAAGAAAAAAACAATTAAGCACGGAGGCGGTTCGATAATGGTCTGCTGAGGTATAGCGTCATATGGAGTTGGGAACCTCGTCTTTATTGACAGTACAATGGGAAAAGAAGATTATCTTAATATTTTAAGAGACATTTTGCCAAGTAGTGTTGTGAAACTGGTTTTAATTGATTAATGGGTTTTCCAACAAGACAACGATCCCAAGCACACATCGAAAATAGTCAAGGAATGATTACTTTGCCGTACATCTAAGCAACTGGATCATCCACCGCAATCCCCAGACTTAAACTCCATCGAACATTTGTGGGAGTATCTGGATAAGCAGATCCATAAGAGGAACATTTCAAACAGAGAGTCACTAAAGTCAATTCTAGTTGAAAAGTGGCAAAAAATGCCAACCATATTGACAAGGAAGCTAGTAGAGTCAATGCTCAGACCCATTGATGCTGTTTTAAAGGCGAAAGGGAAGCAGACAAAGTACTAGTTTTAAGTTTTTTACTTTAATTGAATAATGTACTTACAGTTTCTTTTGACGCTTAAAAATTGAAATATTTTTTTAATTTTTCTATTGTATTTTTACTTCATTATTTTCTGTTAACTTCTATATGGCAATTCATTGAAAATAAACTACCTTAAAAAATAACATAAGTATTTTACTAAAAGATGTAACTCCCTTGCTTTAACAGGGCTGTAATATCAGTATATACCTGTCTTTAAATTAAGTATTTGCTCTTAGTTATATAATGAATATCAATATTGGTGTGAGCTAAAAAAGTAATGAAACTTAAAAAGAAAGTAGGTAGTGGTTATGAAGTATTGGCTTTTTCAACGATTGCCCAAGGCGCCCCTTAGGTTCAGCGCCCTGCGCATTTGCACAGCTTGCACGTATAGCTTGTCTGGCCCTGTAGAGAAGGGATATTATTTAAAAAGCACTAAAGCACTTTTTGCTAAAGATTTAAATTTCCCATTAATAGGCTGTGATTTCAGTCCTGACTTCGATGCCCTATTGAGTTCCAATCATTTGAAATTATACCTGTTTCACAAGTCAATTTGTATATAGAAACGAATTAAAATCTGCCTAAAAGACTTCCTTTTCCAGACTATAACCTCAATTTATACAAAACAAATAAGAATGAATTGTAGTATTCACAAATTACCAAAGGACTTTCTAATTATTTCGATAAATGCATAATGCACTTGTAGAGCCCATCCGACCAAACAACCAATACTTCAAACCGAGGAAGCTCTCAGGTGGAAAGGAATATCTGCTGTTCCACACAACACACACAACGATAGGACATATAATATACTTAAATAACTACAGTAAAAGCAAATTCTATCCCTTTTGGAGGAAAAGATGTACAAAAAATGAGCATAAGAGGAGCAGAGGAGAAACGCAAAGCGGGAAAAGGCTGATGGCCACTCGAATGCGGCCTAAAGTGGTACGCAGTTTATTCTGGAAGTTGATTTGTTATTATTTCACTTAACTTGCAGGATCATTATACCCAGAAAGTACCTACCCAGATCCACCTTTACCACCTCAATGGACTTTGTTCGTTGAAGTCGAAGTCGAAGTCGACGTCCTTTTGGATCCTTTTGATAATAGTCCATACGGCAGGTATGTATCTACCAACCACACGCGTACCACCGTACCTACATTTATGGAGTCTTAAATCTTTTTGTAATGTGGTAATAATTTTAGGGTAATAAATACCTCTGTGTGGTAGAACGATTGTTTTCAGAACCGGCAACCATAAGAAACAGCCCAGTTCAGTCAGTCCCATCACAATCAGCTTACCCACTCATACATACTATGTTGGTAAGGTTCTCTCTGTTTTGAAATAGAAGAAGAGGTTGGTTAAGGATATGCATCAAGGAGGGGATAATTGATGGCCACCAATTGAGCTGGAGTATGAGATAACCCTAACAGCCAGTGTTAGGTGATTCCACACATAAGTGCCCCTCTGTTATATATGTTATATAATAAACCAGAAATTTGTTGATAATTTCAAAGTGGTTTTACTTGCTGGTGTAGGTATGAGGACATGTGCAGCATGAACATTGTAATTGGATGCAATTATTTTCCATACAATGTATGGGTGTTTAAGGATATTGTTGTGATTTAAGTTTGCACATTGAATTGCTTAAAGGCTTACATTTCAATTATCCCTTGAAGTTTTGTTGAGTTAAATTGTATTGCTGAAGGAAGATTCCGATCGAGATATATTATGTGGGCTTATCTTAACAATTTGTTAATTTAAGAATAACTATTGTTTTCTCCGAATTTTAAGGATATTTATTAAGTGCTAAGATTGCCCTTAGTTAGGGCAGTATTTTCCCTTATGTTAATTTAAGAATAATAATAAATGAGTGGAACTTCAGATTAAACAAACAAATATATTTACATATCTTTAAAATTCAGGTTTCTATTCTGGAGTAGTTTCACTTAAATAAAGAGCTGGTTTTGCTGGGATTCTCAATAGTTTTCTCAATATTACAATGGGAAGGAAAAATAGCATCCAGCTGAAAAAAATCTCTGTATTCCACAGTCCGCAGTTGGAGTCAGGGGGCATTCTTAAATCGCCAGTAATACGGTTAAATTGTTTAAAGGGGGGAATTCGAGAGATACATATATGCTTCTGTTATACTTTTACTGCCTTTAATTTGTATAGCTCTCTTTTGAACTGTGCCCAAAGACTCAAATGGGTTATTAGACCACCTGCCAAAATATAAGAGTTGTACTCGAGTTTCGGACGAATAAAGGCTTTATTTAATTCTACACGGTTCTGTATTCCCCAATGGATAATGCTGTCAAGATCAGAATTTAATGAACTCATCAAGTTCAACTTCCGAAGAACAAGGAAATGAATCTTGAAACGAATATAAAAACCTGAGGGTACTATCATCAGTAAAACGATTTGAAGTTTCATACAAAATATGATTAATGAATATCAGAAAGAGAGTTGGAGACAAAACGGAGCCCTGAGGTACACCAGCATCTTTCTCGTATTGCCAAACGGTTCTCTTAGAGTTTTTCTCTTTAACTGCGGTTTTTTGACACGAGAAATTCGCAGATGTAACACAGTGGTCTGATGTGCCAAGAGGCGATGATACACTGATGGTGTATTTATCAAGATCAGAGGTAAGGAACAAGTCTAGAGTATTGGCGGTTTGACCTCCGACGTCAGGAGTTCGAGTTGCCTCGTTAAAAAGCTGAGTTAGGTGATTTAACTCAGCAAGGACCTCAACATACCTTCCTTCGGGTGTCCTCCCCGGTGGGTTTTACCTTGTCGTGGTTAGCCTATTTTTCCGGCTATAAATCCTAGCTGGGGATTTAGACAACTAAGATAACCCTTAGGATTATCGTTCCTAGTTCGTTGTAAGGCGAAAAAGACTAATCGAAAATATTGGTGCAGATTGTGGTTGGCTTCGGTCAGATATGGTCTGCAGCATGGAGTTTCTACTCCATGACTTTGCTTAAATCTTTAAGCGCATGTTATATTATTGGAGATATTTTTAAAATAAGTTCATAATATTAATTAATTTAAATAAATTTATTAATTTATATAGAAAAATAACCCAAATTGGGTACCTCGGGAATAATGAGATCTATTGAATTAATCCCCGCTAATTAGAGCCCCGGGGTGTAAAAACCAAAAAATTAAAAAGCAACTGAGACTATGTCCTGGGAGCTCTGTTCAATAGCTGATAATTGAACCCGCAGTGCTTGGTAGGCCAAGTAGTGAGATTGAGTCTTAACTGACAGGTGCCCACTCTAAAACCTACTTTAGTTCTTCCTTCGGGTATTGTCGAACCAAAAACCCGATACCAACAAGAATTGTATATGTGGCGATAGGCGCAAGCAATGTAAAATCAAAGGCAACTACAACTTAGTTTTAATACAATATATTTTTGTTTAAATTATAATTAATTTGATTTTTAATTGTTTGTTTATATGATGTGATGTTGATGACTGTTGGTAGACGACTGACTGATGATCCACAAAATGTTTTTCATGTTTTTCAAGCACTTTGTATGGTCCGTCATATGGAGTAGCGAGAGAGTGGCGTATATGATCGTGGCTGACGAAGACATGTGAGGTATTTCGAAGGTTTTTGAAGACAAATGTTGAGAGCTGTCCATGAAGTAACATTTCTTTTGGAGCTAGGTTCTTAAAATGTGTTTGCAGGATTTGCACTAAGGCTGGAGCTGATGTGTTTCGAATCGATGGACGTATAAATTCTCCTGGCAAACGAATCGGTTCACCGAGAACAAGTTCAGCAGGTGTTGCTTGAAGATCCTCTTTGAATGCAGCTCGGAGGCCAAGAAGTACAAAAGGTAAGGCTGAAGTCCATGTGTCGCCATTGCATAGCAGTGCTGCTTTAAATTGACGGTGAAAGCGCTCGACTAGTCCGTTTGACTGCGGGTGGTAGGGCGTTGTCCGGAGATGCTTCGGCCAAGAAGTTTAGTCAAGCTTTTAAACAAGTCAAGTTCGAACTGTCACCCTAAGTTCGAAGTAATCCGCAGTGGAACACCAAAACGTGCGATCCAGGATATGAGCAGAGCCTCGGCTTCAGGGTAGCGTGTAAATCGGTCGATGATCGTAAGGCATTGATTATATCCTCTAGACGGTACGAGGCTGACGAGGTCAATATGTAGGTATATGCTCGAAGCGCTTTGTAGGTGGTTCAAAACTGGCGATTGGCGAAACTATGTGTGGTGTTTTGTTTGCTTGGCTCGGTATGCAGCACCTGACCCACTTTGAGCAATCCTTGTTCATAGAAGGCCTGAAAAAATGCTGAGCGATGAGTTTCCTTGTGGCGCGTTGACCAGGGTGTGCTAAAGAATGCAAGGAAAAGGCAGATGACGAGGCACAAAAGGTCGTGTTGTGCCGGAGGAGATGTCGCTGTAGATTTAAGCTTCGGAGTCATCGAGTTTTATACGGCAAAGTTGAACGCTGGAAGATGGGCTATTGAGAATACATTGAAGTTCATTGTCATTAGTTTGAGCTTGAGCTATCTCGCTCGATAAAATTGCTAGCTCAATGGCATCGATGCGCGACAGCGTGTCTGCAACTGTATTATCTGCTCCAGAAACCTGCCTGATGTCGGTGCTGAACTGTCCGATGTCCAACCTTCTGAATTGCCAAGCTGAGGCTCGCTCTGGCCGTTGGTTAAATGCGTGAACAAGTGGCTTGTGGTCACTGTAAATGGTACAATGTCTTCCTTCGAAAATGTGTCTGAAATGACGTACAGCTTCGTAGATTGCGTTGAGCTCCCTGTCGTAGGTCGAGTGTTTTTGCGTTGAAGGCGACAGCTTCTGGCTGAAAAAGGCTAGGGGTTGCCAAGGACTATGACGTCGTTGCTGAAGTACTGCTCCAATAGCCTGCTCCGATGCATCTGTGAAAATCGACCACTCTGCGTTGGCGTCTGGATGGGCGAGTAGAGCAACCGACGCCAGGACGGTGTCTGTAAATGATTTTTCTAACGCTGGCGTCCAATTGATTGGGTGGGATTTTTTAATGGCTGGACCTTTGAGTTGGTCGTTGAGTGGCCCGAGGATCTCAGCTGCGTTCTTGACAAATTTTTTGTGAAAATTGACGGTGCCAATAAACGCACGAAGTTTCTTTACGTTGAAGGGCTTCGATGCTCAAGATGTTCCTCTTTGTTTTTTGATGCTAGTGAGTAGGTCATGGGAAAACAAAGGGAAGATCCCGCGTCACTTCATCGATGAACCTTTGAAACGTTTGCGCAGGTTGCGCAGGCCAAATTTTTTTTTTTTTTTTTTTATAATCTACACGCGCTCAAGGGATTATGATTACCCTTTAAATGTTTGAACACAGCGCGGGCGTGAAGTTAAGGAAGAGAAAGAAGGATAGGAAAGATGTGTGGCACGATGGTCTGAGACTGAAGGTTGTTGTCTCAGATATTTTATCTCCAGGGATGGCGGCTGAACTAAAGCGGAGAATGCCCTTTCTTATTTCTATGTCGCTTATAATTCACATTATTTTATTCGTAGTCATCCTTGTTGGGCATACTAGTTTAACTCAATTACATGTTGTTAGTGTTATGCCTGAACAACATGTAATGAGTAAACCAGTAACCCATTGATGACAATTTTAGAAGGTTTTTAATGGAATTAAAACGACAAAGACGACGGCAGGGATCGAACCTGTGATCATGAGGTTCACAGGCGAGCACACATCCATCGCGCCACGGCCACCCCCTAAAATGTCATAAAGGGGAATTCAAACAGGCCGAATGGCGTGATGATGGCCGCTTTTTCGATGTCTGTTGGGGCAACAGGAATCTGGTTAAATGCCCGAACCAGGTCAATGGTAGAAAATACTTCTTTCCCTTGTACCTCTGCTGTGAAGTCTTGTAGGGGATTGGGTACGCATCTGGAATTGTTCGGTCGTTGAGAGGTCTGTAGTCGCCGCATGGACGCCATTCCTCAAACTTCTTTTTGGCTAGGTGCAGAGGTGAGGACCAAGAGCTGTCGGAACGACGTGCAGTGCCAAGTTGAATCATTTTGGCGAATTCGGATTTCACAATCTTGAGACGATCTGGAGCAAGTCGACGTGCCTTGCTGGAAATTGGGAGATCCGTTTTTTGTTTTTATGTGATGAACCGTGCCGTATTGGTCCTTCCTTTTGGTCGCATCTGGTTGTGTGATGGCACAAAACGAATTGAGAAGAGCTGCATAAGTCTGCTCGTTGCATGCTTGGATTGTGGCTATAGATGAAGGCTGGATGTTTGAAAGGACACCCTGCGTTGGCAATCCGGTGTGTTTGTCGATGATTCGTTGTTGCTTCACATCCACAAGTAATCCATAGTGGCTTAAAAAGTCAGCACAAATTATAGCACGGCTGACGTCGGCAACAATGAACAGCCATGTGAATTTCTTTTGCAGTCCAAAGTCCAGGTCAAATTCGATCATGCCATAGGTATTTATCAGCAAGCCGTTAGCAGCGAATAGCTGGTAGATTGACAGTGGGCGCGGTGGTTGTGTCTGCTGAAGCGGGTAGATCTACACTTTGGATCCCGTATCGATTAAAAACTGTTGTTGAGTATTTCTATCTGTGAGAAAGAGGCAGCAGTGTAGGGGATGAGGATCGTGTACCGCCATTAGTGATCCTCGGCCCCGTTTTTCTGAAATTGACATCCGGGGCGACAATTGCGTGCCTCGGCACCAAATTTATTGTGGAACCAACAGATATTTGATTGCTTAGTTACTTGCCTGGATTTAGAGTTGCTTCCGGTAGTACGGTTGCTGCTGATGCTTTAATCGTCCGCGTTCTGAGAATGATACAGATAGTGCTACGACTTCAGCGGTCAGAACGGCAATTTGTCGATGGAGGTCATCTGCAGCTGCTACTGTTGCTGGCAATGTAAAATCAAAGGCAACTACAACTTAGTTTTATTACAACATATTTTTGTTTAAATTATAATTAATTTGATTTTTAATTGTTTGTTTATATGATGTGATGTTGATGACTGTTGGTAGACGATTGACTGATAATCGGATGATGATGAAGATGGTCCGATCGTCCGATGTGTTGAATTCTTGTTTGGCTGCGAACGGTTACTTCGATTCATCTATATGCTACACCTCTGTGTGCATTTGGTTTAACATACATATTTGTGTGGTCAGCACATGTACATTTAAATCGCCCGCAATTACGATAATGGAAAACAAGTATTTGAATGGACTCGGATAAAGCATAAAATTCGTTAAAAGTTGAATTTTAGTCCAAATTTGGACTTTTTAACGATGAAGAGCAAATTTCGAATGATCAGTATCGGAATATAACAGATTTTAATGAAATTTTTTGAAGAGAAGCTTCTAAAATGAAATGTATTTTTTTATATCTTAATGAAATGCTTCAAATGACAGATTTGGCCAAATTTCAGACGACCAGTTGGGTATTCAAGCAGCCATAAGTCGTACGTGAAACGAACGCAAGATCCGCAAAGAACATCGCCGTTGTCAGTGCAAGTGTATACAGTAAAGCCCAAGGCAGTTGATTTGTCGCCTTGTACAAAAACTCGGCGCTTCGCAGACTTCAACTTGGCAAATTTTGCATCGGGACTTAGACTAATACCCGTATAAAATCCAACTGACCCGGAAGCTCAAAGTTCATGAGCAAGGACAACGACACCGTTGTCCGTATGCGGATATCTTTGATTGATATTACGTTTTCCTTAAACCAAGACAGGACTTCTTTAATGATAAAAAGTTTAGTCTGGAAAACGCTAAAATGAGTTTGAGTATACGCCTCTACCCTATGAACCTCGATAACTAGTCGTTCCAGCAGAACGTCGGCGCTACATGCCACGGTCAACATTCTGTACGAACGATTTGAGGGTATGGTTATCTGTCGTCCAGAGGTGAAGTGAATTGGCCACCCAGGTCACAATCCACTGATGCTTTAAAGCTGTAAATAACACAAGCCATCGCTCAAATTCAGCCAGATCTATGCGTAAGAATAACTGAAAATTGTACCACTCGGAGCCGTGCCACCGTAAGAAGCCACGGTGGGAATGTGAACGATGTCATAGTCCGTACAGTAACGCGTACATGTTGCTTTCAAATATTAGAAGAAATACGTGAATACCTCACACTCAGCTTGTTTGATTGTATTTGAACATATAATCGCCCTTATTGCATAACCCATTTTATATATACTTTTGAGGACTTATGTTATTTCATCAAAGAAAACATTTTCGAAAAAACAATTCGTGGATACACAAGATGCCAAACAATAACTCCATATGTACCTATGTATACTTTTTTAGTTTATTAATATGAGCCTTTTGAAGTTTTTCAATTTCACTACATCTTAAAGATGATATTCTCTTGCTTAAGGGTAACAAGTGAAAAATATCATTTTATTTCGCATCGCTAGCATGTAAATTGATGACAAACGCAAAAAGTATTGGAACCAGAAAAAGACCATCAACAATAAAAAAAAAAACACAAAAACAAAATATTTCCAACAGAAGTACAGTAGATCTAAGAGGTCTCGTCGGGACCATGAGTGCAAAACTTTGTCTAGAATTATCTGCATCTTCTATTCTGACATCACAGATAAGCTTGGGAGCTAAAGAAGGAAACGAGGCAGAGTAAGGCAGGAGTACCAGTTCCAGCATTGACCTTGCAACAGACCTTGCTTCTTTTTTTTTTTAGAAACCTATACTTACTTCTATAGTGTATATATTTGCCCCAGGACAAAAGAAGTGTTAAGAATGCTAAGAACGAGCTATAAACATTGCTAGCTTGGGGTGAATTTTAAACCATTTGCTCAGTTATTCATCAAAGCGTGTATATGGGAATCCCTCGTTGTCTGCAGACGACAAGAGAAAAAACAGAATCCTTTTGAAGCAAGGAAGTGGTGAAAATTCATGAATGTCTTCAGTTTTCTTTTTTTTTTACTGTTGGATATTTGTATTTTTCGTTGCAGTACAATTGCAGAAAAAACGCAACGCATGCAGTGTGTCCCGTGTCAAGAACTACTATGAATGTTAAATTTGGTGGTGTGGTAGCGGTAGGTAAGTATTGTTGAGCTTTGTGTTTCTCCATTTTGTTACATATTTTTACTTGCGACTTATAGGTACTATAGGGTAAGTTATGCATTCGTAAAAAAAATCGAACTGGAGATTTTGATCAAAGTTGACATTACAATGATAGCGAAGACTAAAAGAGTGGGTCTTGCAATTCTGTCTGTCTGGCTGTCGGTTCGACTATAGCCTAACAGGCTCTGCCGATTTTCTTTAAACTTGGTAGATATCATTTCTAATTTCCCCCGACCCTCCTTCCACACACCAAAAATAACGGTTCGAAAATTTTTTGAATATTTTTTTCTCAAAAACTTCGACAGATTTAAAAAATTAAAATACAAAAAAATTAAAAATTTCTTTTAGTTAAAGCTAGATAATGGTTGAAAAAAAATTTCCGAAAAATGGTTATTGAGGATACCCTCTTTTCTGAAAAAAAGGTTCAACCGATTTTGATCATTAGTTCCTATAGTACTATTATAAAACTGTGCAAATGTATGCATAGTGCACCACGTGCTATTGTACATAAAAGGATGACATAGTCAAGTCGCAATATGCAAAAATCTTTATTACGAAATGTAGGATTGTGTCGAACAAACTTGCCTAACTGTACAGACTATCAATTTTAAAAAATTAAAGTTTTTGGTGCAAACTGTTCATAAGACTAAATTCTGTTTTCAAACTCTTTCTGCAACAATAAATAAAAACATAATGACATGTGATTTCTCAGAAAACATAAATTTATTCAAGAACAAAAATTGAAGCCATCGCAGCTTTTTCTTAAAAAAATGTATATATAAATGTATATTGAGAAAAACATTTGATAAGCAAAATTTAAGTTTTTATTATTGTAAAAATAAATAAATTTGGTGGTGCAACAGCTCGGAGTGAGCCAGGACCTAGTGACTTACAACTTTCAACCATTCCTGTGAGCTTGTTACCGGGGAACGGAGGGGACCTACAATTTTCTGCCGATTCCAAACGGTTAATCAGCAGCACTTTCCATGACAATAGATAGATAGATAGAGAATTTGTCAATTCCTCGCAAGAGGCAGTACACCCCTGAAAAAATTTTCTAGCAGCGGCTAAGAATCGAACTCGAGACCTTCCATTTTATAACTGTACGTATACAAAACCAAAAACATATTTTCATTTTTAAGTTTGGATAGAAGTTTTTTTTAAACTTTTATCAATCCTCTCTACAAAAGCAGATAATGAGTGATAGTGATAGTGATAGTGATAGTGATAGTGATAGTGATAGTGATAGTGATAGTGCACTCTCCGAAAAATATCCTTCTGACCAGCGATATGTTTTTCATAGTGTTTACTTGAAGTGAAAATCACTCAATATCAATATTAATTAATGGGGAATAATATTTTACTGTTTCACTCAAAAACTTCTAGCTTTAGAATACATTTTGGGAAACAAATGTTTGTGAGTATAGTGTTTCTCTATGCTCCACAAAACAAAAACTTTGTTTGCAAATTGCCACCATATTATTCTAAAACGTTAATTTTTATTAGTTGGTAAATAGTAAGTTGTTTGTCACAAAAGATTAAAGTCTTGGTCATAATTAGCAATGCACCTAAGGTTGAATAATTTACGAAATATTGTGTATAAGTTGAGCATTGTTTATCACAAGAGATAATAAAGGTAGCCTATGTACATTTTACCGTTTATCGTCAGTACAATGATATTAATGAAGAACTTTGAACTTTTGAAAGAGTTTGTCATAAAATTGTTCGTGAGTATAGGATTTCTCTGTATTCCACAATGAAAAAAATACTGATGAGGAACTGCAAAGAAATATTCAAAAACGTTAGTTGCTATTAGCTGGAACTTTGTAAGTTCTTTGTTACAAACGATCAAAGTCTTGCTCATAATTAGCAATGCACCTAAGGTTGAATAAAATTTACGAGCTACTTTGTATAAGTTGAGCATTGTTTATCACAAGAGATAATAAAGGTATCCTATGTACACATTACCGTTTATGGTTAGTACATTTATAAAAATCAAGGGAATAAAATGAGTTACTTGTAGCAATCGAAAATGATTGCCAAATCCAAACTCCTTACTGTTTCTCAGAACATGTTATGGTTCGTACGCATACGAACTTCAGTTTGCTTTGACATACCAGAATGCCACGGTAGTGATATTTGGAGTACGTAGGTATATAATGCATTTTTACATATACATATGTATGAGCCATATTTACTTATTTCTGAATTGACCCTGGCTATTAAAAACATACATAATGTACCTACACCTGATAGGTACCTATACCTACAATAGTTAAAAATATTTGTAAAGAAAATAATTAACAAACAACAAAAATCGAAAAGGATCATAAAAGTTTCTATCAAGTTTTTGAGAATCATGCATATTAAAAGCCAGATTCACCCTCACGTCTGAACTGGCGTAAAATATCCTCTGAAAAAAATTTCGGATCGGGGAAATGAAAAACCCTTAGTCAAGGAATACAAACTTGGATTCCCTTAAAATTTAAGTCAATAACTAAGACGCATCCGCGACCCCAATGCTCCTTAAATGAATCAGGGTGACCACTCAGGAACAAGATCCTCGGAACATCAAAAAAATCAATGTTCTTGATTACCTATATTTACGACCAATTTACCTACATTTATTTAAAAACGAGTGGTCCATGAGCGACAATATACTTTCGACTTTATTTGAACAAAGCCAAACGAATGATCTCCAACATTTTTTACATCAATAGAAACCAGTACCGCGACTTCATGTGTGTAATAGGTATAGGTATGCATATAATAATCTCTGAGTCCCTATATATAATTATACTTATTAATGATATTCATACTCAATTGCATTGCTAGATTCCCTGGGACTCTAAGTGATATAAGTCGTGTTTTAAGTGCATTTTTATCCCCGCTGATAAGATATTCCTATTTAAAATACAACAACAATTATACATACGTACCTACCTACTTAAACTTAAAACGGATTTTTCATGAACATTATTTCTAAGCGAAGATAAAAATGCACTAAGGGCGCATCTATTTTGTTCACACAAAACACTAAACAGAAAACAATCCTTTATGTGTATGTATGTAGGTACCAAGTTACATATGTATGTACATACATATTTTGGCATCTTTTTATACCTAGACTGTTTTCGAACAAAACCCATCTCCGTTTCCCGTTATATCCTACATCGTCGCGACACTGTCGGTCGTCGCATTTGCATCTCTGTTCAGTGTTCACTACCACTGCTGTGCTTGTATAGGATATGCGCCAGTCTCGGTCTCAGAATCGAATTACAAAAACAACAATGCTTGAAATTGGTTTTAGTGAGTAAGAAGAAAAAGGAAGCTTCCCGATCTTTTTAATGGATATCAGTGATGGTACATTGATTGATTTTGGAATCAAAATTGCTCTCAAGTCACAAAACAAATTAGTGTGTTATCTTGTTTGACTTAAGTCTGGCGGTAATATGGATAATGCCAGCATTGTGTAACGAAATTCCCATATTTATATATAATCACCACCAAGTAATGAAAATATATAAACAAAGAATTTTCCTACCAATTCGAACATAGATTTTAAAGATTTCCAAAAAACTTCCTAAAAGGTACAGGAATCCTGTAGAAAGTAAATTTGGTCGAAAAAGGTAGGTTGCTTAGCTTGTCTAGTGCGGGCAGGCATGCTTGCATAATCTAGGTCTAGCTCGACGGAGAGGTGGGATCTTGCACCGACTTACCAAGCAGCGTTACTCTACATGCCTTTATATATAAAAAAAAATATGTATATTAAACACAAAAAAAAATTATACGAAAAGTTAACGAAAATAGGATTTGAAAATCAAATAATAAAAAAATGAAAAGAAATTGGAAAACCTGAAGATGGAGTTGCGGTTTTCATGAGTGATTAGCCCTCCCACAGTCTTTAACAAAACCAAAGAACTGATAAAGACTGCCTATGCTACTGCTACACTCGATATTCTTGCAGTAGCCCCTAACTGAAATATAATCTACCTATATCATCACCAAAACTTCACTCTAAACATTCACTTACACAACACACTGAAAAGAAATTTAACCCAAAATCATCCTAAATTCTTTTATTCAGGGGTGATAAAAATAAAAGAAATCTGTATGTTTCATTTTAAACTATAATGAACAAATTTATTTTCAATTTTTGTTTTAATTTTAAAATTAACTACATATAAAAAAAATGCTGATGTATGTTATGAAACATTTAATCAATTAAAAAAAAATTAATTTGGTTATGTTAAATAAAAAAAAAATTAATGAAAATAGTTGTGGAAAGTTAGTAAAAAAAATATTTTTATATTTAGAATGAAATTCAAGAAAAGTTAAGTTAAATAAAAAAATCAAAGTAACAAATAATGTTCAAAATTATTTAATGTTGAAAAAAAAAATACAAAAATTAAAGGTACTTAAATTACGAGGTCTTCTTTTCTATTTATTGATCTGGTAAATATTCCAGAAGGATATTTTTAAGTTAAAATGAATTGGTTTTGTTTCGTTTTAACAGCAAAGTAAGAAAATAATGACTTACCAAAAAAAATTTGTTTATATTTTTCTCACAATTCAAAAACTTCAAACCATAAAAAGGATGTGCACAACCTCCTGGTCTCGAAACTGCTGAACCTATGTAGTTTTACACACACAAAAGAAAGAAATTTATTTTTATATTAAAACGAAACAAGAATTCAAAATACACTAAACAAGGTAATGGAAAGAAAACTGAATAATTTGAGTATACTTAGCTTTTTGTTTAAAAGTAAGAAACTTTACTCAGCGGACGTGAAAGAAAAATTAAAATAATCAAAAAAAAGAACAACAATTAAAAAAACTAAAAAAAACAATGTTGATTGGTGAATCTTGTTCCAGAATGTTCGATGTTGAAAAAAATATGTTTTGAATTTCGACGGTCTTCTTAATCCGAATATGTAAATATGTTTTATTGTTCAAAAACCATCTATATATATTGGTTAGGCTTTATTAAAATGAAATAATTTTCCTTGTCCAAGCCAGAGAATCCATTTGTTGGAAAGGCTATCTTTCACTGATTGAATTATTTATTGAGACACAATCCAAGGGAAAGTCTTAACAGAAAAATGTTCCAAAAAGTTTTATTTTTATTCTTGAATCTTTTGAATTTTGTTGGGTTTTCAATGAAAATGTATTTGCAGCACGCACAAATAAGAGACAAAACAAAAATTTCTCGAAAATTCGAATATCAAAAGAATTGCACAGAGCGAAACACAAATATTTTTATGCTTCAAAACAAAACTTGAAACTTTCTTTACTTTTAAAAATTTGACAAAATACTGAATGAAATCTAAACGATTTGACTCCTTATATAGTCAATCAAAGTCACACATACATATTTAAAATTTATTCATTAATTCAATTATTTTTAAATTTCAAACACGACATCCTAAAGTTTATTTTTGTTTGAATTTCCAGTGAAATACATTTTTGAATACTTGATCAAAAAAAAAAAATTATTATTGAACAAAGTAGATTGTTGTTTAAGCAAACATTTTTTAAAGAGGTCCCTTACAAATCAAGCCAATTGCTCAAACGCAAGAGATGAGAAATTGGATGAAAAATGGGCCGATCGACATCTTAATAAGCTTTGAACATTAAATTTAATTAAATTAAATTAAATAAAAAAAAAAATTACTTACAAATAAATCAATTATTACTAAAAAAATACATGAATAGGATTTGGTAGAAATTATTATCTACGAATATCCTTAGCATGAAAAATTCCGAAAAGATTGCCATTTAAATCTTCAAGCTCGTAAAGATTTTCGCCAACAATTTTTCTTATCTTTGCCGGTACAAATTTAGGACATAATTTTGCATTTCTTTTTTTAGTGGCATCACTCAGTATAAAATTTCTTTTGAAAATTTTCTGACCAACTGAATACGGAATGCTTTTGCTTCTGGTATTGTAAACACGTTCATATGTATCATGCGCTCGAGCCAGTGATTCCTTTATATTATTGTGAATAATATTCATTTTACTAGCTTTTGGTAGTAGAATAAGTTCAGAATTATTAAGAGCTGTTAATTTCTTAAGAAGGATATAATCTGACCCATGTTCAATTTTTGATTGTCCGAACAATGCCTCGTGAGGAGACATACCAATGGCTGAATGGATTGTTGTTCGCAATGCGCTCACAATATATGGAAGATGTTTATCCCAGTTTTGTTGATGTGGACCAATGTATGACCTTATTGCAGCTAGTATTGACCTGTTGACCCGTTCACTGGCATTAGCTTGCGGTGAATAGAAAGCTGTTTTAACATGCCGTATTCCGTAACTTGAAAGAAATTTCACAAATTGTTTTCCCGTGAATTGCTTTCCATTATCAGATAAAACTGATTCTGGTACTCCGAATATTGAAAATATTTGTTCTTCAAGAAATTTCATGGCGGCTTCACTTGTGGCTTTTCTTAATGCAGCAACGGTGACAAACTTGGTCAATTGGTCTAAGCAAACAATCATATAAACATTTGAGTTTCTCGATCTTGGATAAGGACCAAGAAAATCTATGAAAATATGCTGAAAGGGTCTATCTACCAAGAAAGCTTGTCCCATTGGAGGTTTCAATGTTGAGTTTGGAGCTTTACAAGACTTGCAGACAATGCAGTTCGCTATAAAAGATTTTACTTGTGCCGCCATATTAGGCCAGTAAAAACGATCACGCAAACGATACAAAGTCTTAGTGATTCCACCATGCGATGCCTTCGGTGGTTCATGAGCCAAACGAATCAGATGATTTGTCAGACAAGACGGAATCCAAAGTTTCCAAACAAGGTCATCCTCTAATGGAACCCCGGTACATGGCTTGACTTTTTTGTACACGAATCCTTCGGATACACGCAGGTCTGGCAATCTTTCCTCATCGTCTAAAATTGTTTTTATCAATTTTTTGTATTCCTCTGATTGAAAAGAAGAATCTTTTAAATCAACATGAAGAACATCGGAAAGGTCTACTGAAGTCATAGATTGAGATGTAATTTCATCAACGGCATACATTCTTGAAATTGCATCAGGAACGACGTTCTGTGATCCCTTTCGATGCTCTATTATAAAAGAGAAACGTTGAAGCCTTAAACTCCACCTTGCAAGACGGCCGTTGAGATCTTTTTGGTTCATGAGCCACTTCAGGCTCGCATGATCAGTCACCACCTTGAAATCTTGCCCCTCAACATAGGAACGAAATTTCTCAACACCTAAAACAGCTGCTAAGCATTCTAGCTCAGTAACACTGTAGTTGCGTTGGGCTTTATTCAGCTTGTGCGAATAATAGCAGATAGGTCTCTCAACATCATTTTCATCTTTTTGGCACAATACACAACCAATGCCAGAAGTTGAAGCATCACATAACAAAATGAATTGCTTTGTAAAATCAGGATTGACTAATAAAGGAGCCGTTGTTAGAGATGTCTTTAATTTTTCAAAAGCTGCAAGTGCTTCAGTACCAAACATAAAAGATTTACCTTTCTTCAGTGTATCAGTAATAGGGGAAGCAAGAGACGAATAATCTTTGACAAACCTCCTATACCAGCCAGATAAACCTAGGAATCTCCGCACCTGTTTTGCCGATTTTGGTACTGGAAACTCTTTGATTGTTGAGACTTTGTCTGGATCTGTTTTCAGGCATCCGTTTCCGACAATGTATCCAAGATACTTTAATTCTCTAAAACAGAATTTTGATTTTGAAACGTTTATTGTAAGTCCGGCTTTTGTAAGTAGAGAAGCAACTGTACTAAGTAAATTTAGATGCTCCTCAAATGATTTTGAAATCACCAGAAGGTCATCTAAATATACGAAAATGTTTTCCTTTAAGCTATGCGGTATCACCTTATCCATCAGTCGGCACATTCGTTGAGCTGCATTACAGAGACCAAAAGGCATCACCTTGAACTGGTATAATGGCCTTCCGGGAACCGTAAATGCAGTCTTTTCCCTTGATGTCTCTTCCAATGGAATTTGCCAAAAGGCATCCTTCAAATCCACACTTGAAATAAAGTATGTTTCTGAAAGACGACTTAGCAAGCCATCTATATGAGGGAGTGGATAGGCGTCTTTCTTTGAGACTTGGTTTACTTTTCTCGAGTCTAAGCATAAGCGGTTTTTGCCTGGCTTTTGTACTAAGACAACTGGAGAGCTCCATGCACTTTGGCTTTCCTCAATGATACCCATTGAAATCATCCTATCCAGTTCCTCATACATTAGCTTTTGCACTGCTGGGGAGACAGAATAATGCCTTTGCTTAATAGGCTCCGATTTACCAGTATCAATATAATGTTCTTCTATCGTGGTTTTGCCAAGTCCAAGTATTGCAGATGAAGGAAACATGCTTTTAACTTTTTCCAATTGATTTCTCTGATCACTTGTTAGTTCGTGCATATTCAAATCTTTTTCAACATCGAGATTTTGAAATGTAAAAGAAGATATTTCTGAGATTATTTGAGGAGCTATATCAAATAACTTCCAAAAATTTATCCCGAGGTAAAGTGGTTGTTCTAAGGATGGTACTAAATATAAAGTTATCTCTTTCGAAATGCCTTTATAAGAAATAATTGTTTTGATTTCACCTACGATTGATTGTGATTGACCGCCAGCGGTTTTCACATTTGACTTAAAGGGTTTGTAAGAAAGGTTATTATTTTTAAGAAGTTCCAGACAATTCGTTCCTAAGCAGCTAATGCTTGCGCCACTATCTAAAAGTCCAAGTATTTGTTTTCCAAAAATTGTAACACTTGCATAAGGTCTTGGATCTTCCGAGCTACAAAGACTTGTGGCTGAAATCGCCCTATGAACTTCTTTTCTCTTTTTTATTCTTTCTCGAAGCTTTAGGATATGATTAGGTGGTTCACATTTGAAAATTCTACTGCGTGCTTCGTGATAAAGAAGTAAACGTTCTTTAAGAGATTTTGGTTTTTGTTTTACCAGATCATTTTGTTTTTCAACAGTCTGATCTAATCTTTTCAGAATTGTAATGTTTTGTGGTAAAAGAAAGTCTGGTTGTTGTACAATAGATGTATTTTGAACGTCAGTTTTATTTTTAGAGTGAGTGTTTTGTTCGTGTCTCAAATCTAATTTTTCTCCGGGTTCCTTTCTAGAGGGCAAAATTCCCGGGTCATCAAATTGCCCTGTGTTCGGTTTTTTGAACATTTCGGACAATTTGGCTTTGTCGTGTTTTCTAGACCACATTTAAAGCAAAATAAATTACGCTGTGGACTTGGACAATCAAAGTAGGAGTGTCCTTTTAACTTACAATTCCAACAGGTATACATTTGTTTTTCTGTTGAAGTTGCTATTGCATCTATTTGAGTGCAATCAACTTCCACTGACTGGGTGTCTATCTCATTGATATGTCTTTTTATATTAATATTTTGTGGTTGGAAAGTTTTTGAACGGAAACCATCGCTTTGGTTTACAAATTTTTCAACTGTTCTGCATATATGAATCATTTCAGGTAGCTTGGTCGTATTAAATGTAATGACGAGTTCACCAATTCGGCGTTTTACGTTTTGTTTGATTAGGTCTATTAATTCAGTTGCTTGTTTTGGACATTGAAGACGGCTATTAAATTGCTGAATAGCATAAAAGAAGTCATCAAAACTTTCATTTTGACCTTGGCGTCTGTCATACATTTGCCTGGTAAGCTCTGAATCTGATTCTAGACCTCTATATTGCTCAAACAAGGCAACTTCAAAAGTTTTCCAATTTGCTGTGGGGTTTGTTTTGAGATACATCCAATACCAATTTTCAACTTGGCCACCAACAAACAAATGGAATTGTTGAAAAATTTCATCCCACGAAACTTCATAACAGGATTTTAATCTACTGAGACGAAAAATAAAGTCATCGACTGTCATTTGTTTACTGTCAAATTTAAGACCCCATTTTTGAAAATCTATTACTTTCTTAGGTAAACGGACGGACGGATGAAAAGGACTTTCCGTGTTTAAATTTAAATTATCAAGTTGTGAAATGAAATTTCTAACGTTTTCACTATATGTGGTGTTTTCAGTCTGAGAAGGGTAGTTTTGAAAATTTGGATGTATTTTATCATTATTTTTATTTAAGAGAGATTCTTGGTTTTGACGTCTAATAACATCATAATCTTCAAAACAGTTTTTACGAGGTTCAGGAGTCTTCACCCTAAGAGATTCTTGAATTGTTCGGGCTACTTCACTCCTAATTATATATCTTTCCTTTTCAAATTCTTCACGCCTTGAAATTAATTGAGTCGAATCTTGAAGACGTAGAGAATCGCTTACAATTTCCTTAATAAATTTTGTCAAGTTTTCATTTTTAGATAAAGAAGTAACTTTTTCACTTAAACCATAAGCTCCTTCTTCTTGATTATCAATAGAAAGTGAATCTTTTTCAAGTTGCGTATTCGCCCCAGTGTTCTTATTATTTTTAGGAACATGTTCATGAATATTAAAAGAAGAATTTTTACTATTCTCTCTTAATGGAGGAGAATTAATTTTACGATTTCTTTTTCTAGGCATGGTTAAATAAATAATGAATATCAGAATAATAGAATATTGTAACTCAAAAAAAATGATAAGAACTATTTTTTTTTACTGTTTATTAATAAATTTCGTGTGTTGTGATTTGTGAAATGCTTTAGAGTGAATATTTTATGGTGATGATAACTTTTTGTCTCTTTCATTTCATTTCCTTTGATTTCAAGTAAATTATTTTAAGTAAATAAAGAGCGGTTTGTTTTATATAAAAAAACGATTGAAAAATGAAACTGAATTAAATTAATTGCATCGAAAATAAAGTTGTTAAAACTGCACTTTTTGGACAAACTCAATATTAATTGAGAACTATTTTAAATTCAGAAATCAAACTTAAATTTTGTCACTCCAGAAAAACCCAATCGCAACTGTCAGAGAAGTGGTTTTACGAAACCGATTTCTCCCGGTCAACTGACGAATATTCCAGTAAAGACAAAAGATAATTTCAATCTTGTATTTAGCATAGTAATATAATGAAATTAAAAAAAAATTAAAATTGTTACAAACGATTAAAAAAATTTTTTAAAAATTGAAATTTGGAAAAAAAAAAAAATTATTTAAAATTATTGGGGATTCACGAAGAAACTTTAAAATATGCTTTATGTAAAAACAGAATTTTGGCGCTTCAGACAGAGAAGTGGAATTTTAAAACCGTTATCTCCCGGACGTCAAACAAACTCCTTTTAGCATACTCATAGAAAAGAAATTTAAAAAATAAATATTTGTCAACGCTATTACAAATCATGTTTCTCTAACAAAAATATGCAAGACGAAAACAACATCAAATTAAATAAACGATTAGCATATTTTTGTTTCCTAAGTCTCATTCGTGTCCCACTGTTGGGCGCCACCTGTGTAACGAAATTCCCATATTTATATATAATCACCACCAAGTAATGAAAATATATAAACAAAGAATTTTCCTACCAATTCGAACATAGATTTTAAAGATTTCCAAAAAACTTCCTAAAAGGTACAGGAATCCTGTAGAAAGTAAATTTGGTCGAAAAAGGTAGGTTGCTTAGCTTGTCTAGTGCGGGCAGGCATGCTTGCATAATCTAGGTCTAGCTCGACGGAGAGGTGGGATCTTGCACCGACTTACCAAGCAGCGTTACTCTACATGCCTTTATATATAAAAAAAAATATGTATATTAAACACAAAAAAAAAATTATACGAAAAGTTAACGAAAATAGGATTTGAAAATCAAATAATAAAAAAATGAAAAGAAATTGGAAAACCTGAAGATGGAGTTGCGGTTTTCATGAGTGATTAGCCCTCCCACAGTCTTTAACAAAACCAAAGAACTGATAAAGACTGCCTATGCTACTGCTACACTCGATATTCTTGCAGTAGCCCCTAACTGAAATATAATCTACCTATATCATCACCAAAACTTCACTCTAAACATTCACTTACACAACACACTGAAAAGAAATTTAACCCAAAATCATCCTAAATTCTTTTATTCAGGGGTGATAAAAATAAAAGAAATCTGTATGTTTCATTTTAAACTATAATGAACAAATTTATTTTCAATTTTTGTTTTAATTTTAAAATTAACTACATATAAAAAAAATGCTGATGTATGTTATGAAACATTTAATCAATTAAAAAAAAATTAATTTGGTTATGTTAAATAAAAAAAAAATTAATGAAAATAGTTGTGGAAAGTTAGTAAAAAAAATATTTTTATATTTAGAATGAAATTCAAGAAAAGTTAAGTTAAATAAAAAAATCAAAGTAACAAATGTTCAAAATTATTTAATGTTGAAAAAAAAAATACAAAAATTAAAGGTACTTAAATTACGAGGTCTTCTTTTCTATTTATTGATCTGGTAAATATTCCAGAAGGATATTTTTAAGTTAAAATGAATTGGTTTTGTTTCGTTTTAACAGCAAAGTAAGAAAATAATGACTTACCAAAAAAAATTTGTTTATATTTTTCTCACAATTCAAAAACTTCAAACCATAAAAAGGATGTGCACAACCTCCTGGTCTCGAAACTGCTGAACCTATGTAGTTTTACACACACAAAAGAAAGAAATTTATTTTTATATTAAAACGAAACAAGAATTCAAAATACACTAAACAAGGTAATGGAAAGAAAACTGAATAATTTGAGTATACTTAGCTTTTTGTTTAAAAGTAAGAAACTTTACTCAGCGGACGTGAAAGAAAAATTAAAATAATCAAAAAAAAGAACAACAATTAAAAAAACTAAAAAAAACAATGTTGATTGGTGAATCTTGTTCCAGAATGTTCGATGTTGAAAAAAATATGTTTTGAATTTCGACGGTCTTCTTAATCCGAATATGTAAATATGTTTTATTGTTCAAAAACCATCTATATATATTGGTTAGGCTTTATTAAAATGAAATAATTTTCCTTGTCCAAGCCAGAGAATCCATTTGTTGGAAAGGCTATCTTTCACTGATTGAATTATTTATTGAGACACAATCCAAGGGAAAGTCTTAACAGAAAAATGTTCCAAAAAGTTTTATTTTTATTCTTGAATCTTTTGAATTTTGTTGGGTTTTCAATGAAAATGTATTTGCAGCACGCACAAATAAGAGACAAAACAAAAATTTCTCGAAAATTCGAATATCAAAAGAATTGCACAGAGCGAAACACAAATATTTTTATGCTTCAAAACAAAACTTGAAACTTTCTTTACTTTTAAAAATTTGACAAAATACTGAATGAAATCTAAACGATTTGACTCCTTATATAGTCAATCAAAGTCACACATACATATTTAAAATTTATTCATTAATTCAATTATTTTTAAATTTCAAACACGACATCCTAAAGTTTATTTTTGTTTGAATTTCCAGTGAAATACATTTTTGAATACTTGATCAAAAAAAAAAAATTATTATTGAACAAAGTAGATTGTTGTTTAAGCAAACATTTTTTAAAGAGGTCCCTTACAATTGTTCCCTAATTAAATTTTTTCTATCATTTAATTTGAAAATATAAATAGGTAGAAAACATAAAATTTTTATATTTCGGTTCTTGAGATTGCGTATTATTATTTGAACCAAAAGACATTTTAAAATAAATTGAAACCATATTTTGTATTAAAATACCTACCAACACTAAAAAAATACTGACTTTAAAGCTATTGATATTTTTTTCACGTAAAAAGCTACGTGTATCATCACTGATCATCTTCTCTTATTTGCGTGTGTCGAATTAAATGCAAGTGTTACCAATGCAGAAAATGTAATCCTTACATATGTGGTTTAAATACAAGAAAAGCTCAATGTTCCTCAAAAATTTGATTTGCTTCTAATATTTTAAGTTTTCATTTAGGAAAACTATGCGATGGCCAGACATATAACCAAAGATGGATGCGAATACTTTATGTGTTTATGTACATTATGTAACTAGCTTTGTTTTGAAAGTGGTAGTCGTTTTCATAAATGCAGATAGGTACATATCTTTTGTTGTTCTTAAATTCAGCTTGTGAGTCATCTAAACTAATGTTTTTGGCAGCTTAGAATTTCTGAAAATTAATTTTTTTTTTAAATTCCAAAAACAAAACAAAACTTCGTCAAAACATTTTTCTTCCACTTTAATTATGAAAATGTACCTATACCTTTTTCATTACTATCCAATATGTATTTTACAAGGGGCTGGGATCTTGCTCTTCATCGGGATTATGCTTCATATTTCTAAAATAAGTTTTAACTCAGGGAGATTGACAATATAAAATATTAATTGCACTAAAATCATAAAACAACCATCAACATTCAATTATAAGGTAACAAAAAGGCACTTTTATCCCAAATGAGTATTAACACAATGATAAAAATGTATCGAAACATCTTCATAGTTGAAAATAATTTTTTAGGTATGTATCTACTTAATAACTACATATATCCCAAGTAACATTTTTTATCTCATAAGATGCTCCAAGAGTTCAACTAGATTAGTTAAGAGGAGCTAAAAGTAATCTTAAAGAATACTACGAGATTCTTTTAAAACTGTTAAAAGCCTTAAATGGCCTAGTTATGAGAGGCTCTTCCTACTCATAGTAGCAACAGAAGTTTCTTTATGGGATGACAGATGCACGTTTATATTAAAATGGCACTTCTAAGGCTCTAAAAGAGATCGGCAAAATCCTATTATGAGAAAGCGTCTCTTCAAATAAGAGGTGGTAAAAAGAGAACAGAATATTTGTTAACTTAATAAAGAATGAAACAAAATACTTTTTAAGTTTGTGTGTATACATGATTTGCTGTGCCAACAAACTGTTAGGCTTGATATAGTATTTATTTTGTAAGTCTATCAACTATTATATTATAATGGCGATGCATCATATTTATTATTTTGCACATATGGGAACCGAAATGTAAATGCGGTTGAAATTGTATCTACTAATTCTAACATTTTACGTCGAAAAAACACAAAGCCCCTTCAAAATAATGCATATTTAAATTATTTTATTTATAACTTTTATCGGAAATAGGGTTACCATATATTTCTTCCGTAAGCAAATAAAATCAAAATTAACTTTGAAATTTGTTTTGTTTTTATTTAGGTCATGGGTCATTTGTTTGTGAGAATAAATAGGAAACAGGAAAGGTCAAATTTAATATAAAATATTCCAAATTACACACTGAGAGTCTTATGCTGCATTTACAAGAGTAATAAAATCTCATATTCTCTGTAATTTTCTACTATTACTCTTGCACAAAAAATTACTACTCGTGTAATGAATGAAAAGATAGTAGTAGCAATAAGATCCCAACATGTTAATGTATTTAGTTTAAATTGAAAAAAAGTTACACAATATATTTTCTACTTTATATGTAACCACAACAATGCTAAATGTAAACTTGAAAATGCCACCTAATAAATTTTAAGTCAGTGCTACAGCCAAGTTATTTTATCGAGATCATAATTTTTTAAGTTTTGGTAACCCTAAAATGTACAGGCAACTACTTTGCTTGTGTATAGGAATATGGCTGCTGCTGACACGACACTAACTCTTCTAGTAACATCTTTATTCTTTCTATAGGATCTTAGACGCTTCTTTATGATTTATGTGTACTTACGTGCGAGTGAGAGGAGAATGTTGACATCAGAAAACTGAATTTTGTGAATAGTTGTGCTTGTTGCATTAAGGATCTTATTAGGATCTTACTGCAAAGCTTATATTCTTTGAACTCCAAATTGTTTCTTGATATAGGAGGATTTAAACTCAAATTCTTTTAGAGTTTTCAAAGTGGTATACAGATAACTTTACTCTTAAATATGACTTGTTATGGAATTATTTGGACATATTTAGAGCTCAGTTTTCAGAAAGGGATTCTTATAAGACTATAAGTTTTTATAATCTAACTACAAGAAGAGAAAATAGTTTTGCTATAAGATTTAAGTTCTTTTAAGCTGGAAAAGTGTTTAACTCTTAAAATAAAAGTGTTATGACATTCAGTTGAGTTTCATAACAAGATATTAATACTTTAGTATAGCAATGGGATATAAAAGAGTTGTATGAGAGGTTTTTTCAGATTTCAAGAGCTAAGCTCTGGAGAGTATGTTAGTTGGGATGCTTAGTGTAAAAAATATAATCGAGATCGTTAAATTATATAATATACAAAAGTACAAAAACGGGAATATGTTGTTCTGTATTTCAAAAAAAGTTGTGTGTACTGACGTACTCACGGTAAAAGTAAAACTTCTTTTCCCTAAAGCAAAGCCTCTGTAAGAAACTAACCTATAAACGTACAAACATTCTGTATTACAAAAACATGTCGCTGTCATTGAATGATAACGTGTTGGTTTGAAATGTCACTGACAGCTGCATAGACAAATTTTCACCCCCAACGCCGGAAAAGAAGTTTTACTTCAATAATATAGTTATGACTGTCAAAAGAGTAATCTAAAGGAAATATTGGACCAGAATCCTGCCTTATTATAAATATACATAGAAGGATACTGTGGAAAAGATTTAAGTGAAATATTACATATAATATGTACAAACATTAAAAAGTCTTAACTTACATTACATGAATCTATCTACACGTCATCAAGTGTTGATAAAAATTCCATTAATTTGAGAAAGTAGAATTACAACTGTCAAAACACCCAGATTTTGGTTTTAATTGGTGGTTTGTCTGATATAAAAATAAATTAAATGAATATTAATATGTTTGTAAAATGCATACTTTTATTTAATAGTTTGTTGATTATTACCAATCATCAACAAACCATGATTTTTCAAATACTAAATTTTAACTCATTCTATTAAAAGAAAATACTAAATATACCTACTATTTTTACCTACTTTACACCTTGTATCTTTTCTTATGTTTCGTAATACTCACATTTTGAAAACAAAGTACTCATATGAAATAAGAGTAAAAACTAATATTTGATCATTTAAATAGACCTAGCATGTTTTGTTTTTGTGTGTTTGCACCATGTTAAGACTATTTGCAATAACTATTAAATATATGATAAAATAATAATTTTACTCTTCCTTGAACAAAAGTCTTAAAAATAAAATAATAAAAAGAAGTACGTACCTATCTGTACTTAGCTGCTGAAGGTAAGTACATACCTACATATTATGTACATCATTAAAAATATTAACATTGTGCTACAACAAAATGCAAATAATATGGCAACACTGAACTGAACGCAAGCAACGCAAAAAAAAGTTACATGTATAACACGAATACGATGCACAGCTGTAACTTTCGTCGTGCGTTGCTCAAAAGGAACAATTTTCTTTGTTCTTGTTAGTTATTCATTGTGTTCTTCTCGACCCGGACGCCAGTATTTGCCTGTCCTGTCTTGTATTAGAAAATTAAGTCAAAGGAAATAATTTAAGTTGCGTTAAATTTGTTTAATAAGTTGAGTTCTGACCATCTATTTGTTAATTCCGATTTGAATAATAATAGTTCGGGAAACGTTTATTAAAAAAATAATTTCAACATGTCCATATTGTCCACCACGAGTGACTCATCATCGGTCGTGTCGGTATCCGACATTGTGTCGTTCACCCTTTCTACAAACACAAAAATGTATTTCACGAAGGAGGTTAAAATTATAAAGCCTAAGCTTTGTTTGTACATCAAATAGTGAAGTGAAATTAAATCCCAGGTCAAATTTAAAATATTTCTTTTATATTGATAAAGCTAAATACCTATGTACATACATACATATGTATATAAAAAATTGTGGGCGGTTAGTTGATTTCGAAAAATTATCAGAAATCTTATTCCAAAAGTGATTTGTTTCTAGTGAAATTCATAATAGCTGTGTTTTATTTTCCCCCAGATCTGATCCAGATTGGATCTTCATTCAAAATTTCATGTAAAACAAAAACAACGCAAAGCCCAGTTTTGTTTGTATTTGTTGTTTTACATGTTATTTTGAAAACAAAATGCAATCCGGATCAGATCTGGGCGAAAATAAAACACAGCTAATATCGATAATTATTATTGATTGATGTACGAAAAATAAAATATTATCGTTTCACCATTAAACCATTTAGTAATATACATAATTTCGTTGAAAATTAGTCCACAACCTTCGATAAGAAATAGATATCCACATGCTTTTTGACCCGCCCAAAAAATCGAAGTTTTTGTAGGTATTTATTTATTTTTATGACTGGGAAAAATATAATAAAAATAAATATATTGCTTCGCTTGGATGTTTTAACAAGGCTTAAGCAAAATTTGGCTCTGTTCAACAAAAAAAAATATACTTCTATTTAACCTGTATTCTTGAAATACATTTTGATTAGGCTCTCTTAACCGGCTGCTTGGAGAGAAACTTGGATACCATCATTATTATACAAAAGTTCAAAAATAACAATTACCTAGACGAGCCTGACAGGTCAAAAATCGCGAAAATAATTATTAATGACATTCTTCTGGATAATTTCGACCGATTGTAAGTATAAATTATAAAAAAATATCAATATTGCATAAAACTAATATTTTTTAATTTAAGATTACAAAAATCGGAGTATATTCTTTTATCAAAGATTATTTGTGAAATTTTCCCGACGGAAGCAAAGGAAACGTTTTACTCCCCAGCTGCCGGAAAAATAAAAGTTGGAGGAAAGCTCTGGAGCGCCCAAATGAACACCCGGACATCGCTTAAAGCCTGTGGATTACTAAAACGCCGATCAATTACGAACGTGGAAAAAAAAACGGTAAAATATTGGAATTTTATTTATAAAGTATAGTATATAAATCCATACATTACCATATAAGTATATTGGTGGTGGTTTATTTTAAGTTTTCAAAATATCTCAAACCAGATTCCATAAATGATTTATAAAACAACATCTATACTCAAAATTATTTATAATCGAATTTGATATAAGGTTTAACATCAGTCATCAAAATATGACAATTATGTACGAGTATATTATGTTTGTAGGCGCTATTATTTTTACTAATCGAAGAATTAGCTTAAACATGATTCCAAAAGTGAATTTCGAAAATAAACGTTTTAAGTAATTGCTTGCGATAATATGTATATGTAGGTACTATATGGCAAGTTATGCATTCGTAAAATCGAGCTCGAGATTTTGATAAAAGCTGACATTACGATACCTGGCCAGGTAGCATTGTTAATTTATTCCTCACACGTTTTTTTTTTTTGTTTTTTTTTCAAGACCAAAACTAACGGTACCAGCGATACGAAATTTTTTTAAGTTTTATAAAATGTTTTTTTTTTTCAAAAACCGTCATTTAAAAAAAATCAAAACATTTCATTTAGTTAAAGGTATGTAAAGCTTCAAAAATAAAATGCACGACTGGGTCGCACGAACTTGCTCCTATGTAATAGACTAGGAATTTTAAAAACGAATGTTATTAGAGAAAATTGTTCATAAGGATAAAATTAATTCTTAGATTCTTTTAGTAATAAGAGACAAAAACATAATGCTATCCAAATATGAATTTATGCAAGAACAAAAATTATAAGTCGTTGTGGTGGTTTCTTTTTGTTTTTTTTTTTTTATAATCTACCCGCGCTCAAGGGATTATGATTACCCTTTAAACGTTTCAACACAGCGCGGGCTTCTATGTACAAACTTTTTAAAAGCTTTCTGAGAAAAAATTTTGGTACCCCAATTCTAAGTTTTTATTATTGTTCGAATAAAAATTAAATTTACAAAAAAAATATTGAGCCGTTTCTGAGATATCGAATTTTCAAAAAAAGAAAAAATAGATTTTTTTTTTCAAAAATTCAAAAAATATTTATTTTAAAGTTTTTTAATGCAATGTGTTTTAGACTTTTTAGAAGCTTCTTTATAAAAATTTTCATTAAGATCCGTTATGTGAATAATGAGAAATTCAAAATTCGAAAAAATGGTTCTATGGTAGGTACAAGCTGTAATATCTTAATTTCAAAATTTTTTTTATTAATTATTATTATTTTCGTAAAAATTAATTGAAAGAAAAAAAAATTTATCAAAATTCTAGGCACCGTTTTCTAGAAAAAATACGATTTTTGAAAACTATTTTTTTTTTAATTTTTAACATTTGTATGGTAGGTACCTTTAGTTTTAGGTAAAATAAATGTTTTTTTCTCACATCTTATAGACTATATTGAGAAACTTTTATTTATCAAGTAAAAAAAAATCTAGCATGGGGTTTTTGGAATATTGAAAAAAAAAATTTGAAGTTTTTTTAAAAATCCAAAAATTTTTTTTTTGAAAATTTGAGTACACAATTCTATTAACCTATGTTTTTGGGAAGCTTTAGCAAAAAAAAAATCATCAGAATCGGTTGTACCGTTTTTGAGAAAATCAAAAACAAGAAAAATGGTTCCATGGGGGGTACCCTCAATAACCATTTTTCGGAAAAAATTTTTCAGCCAATAACTAGCTTTAATTAAATGAAATTTTTTTGTATTTTTATTTTTAAAATCTGTTGAAGAGTTTTTGAGAAAAAAAAATGTTTATAAAATTTCGAAAAAAATTCGTATGGCAGGTACCGTTATTTTTGGTCTTAAGAAAAAAAGAAAAAAACGTGTGGGGGGAAAAAACTAAAAATGATATCTACCAAGTTTGAAGAAATTCGGTCGAGCCGTTTAGCCTGTAGTCGAACAGACAGACAGACAGAATTGCGAGACCCACTTTTTTAGTCTTCGCTATCATCGTTATGTCAACTTTGATCAAAATCTCGAATTCGATAGTACCTACCTATAAGTCGAAAGTAAAAATCTGAAAAATGGTTATTAATGGAACAATTTTTTTGTTTTTGACTTTATCCAAAAGGGTAGAACCAATTTTAATCATTTTTTGTGCTAAAGCCCCCCAAAAGTTTGGATAGTATTGTGTATTTTCAAAAAAATTAAAAAAAAAATTAAAAAATATTTTTTCAATAGCCATGCTCGATTTGCTTAAAACTTGACTATTGAATGCCATATTTATTTTATCTAAAACAAAAATCGTATCCACCATACAAATGTTAAAAATGGTTTACGAAAATCGTATTTTTCTCAAAAATGTCGCCTAGAATTTTGACAATTATTTCTTTCTTTGGATAACGATGTTATAGATAGACTTTCAACAAAAAAGAATTCAAATTGAGATATTATTGTTTACCATAGAACTATATTTTCGAATTTTGAATTTCACATTATTGGCTCAATGGATTGAAATTTCTTGTAGAGAAGCTTCCTTAAATTTTAAAAAACATTGTATTTCAAAATTTAAAAAGAAAATATTTTTTGATTTAAAAAAAAAAAAATAATATCTCTTTTTTGAAAACTCGATATCTCAAAAACGCTTCAATATTTTTTTTAATGTATATTGTATTCGAAAAGTAATATAAAATCTAAGTTGACATACTAAAATTTTAGTTTTAAAGAAAAAAAAACCACTATAACGATTTATAGATTTTGTTCTTGCATAAACTAATATTTGTTTGAGAAATCACATGGAATCCTGTTTTAGTCCTTTAATAATGAATGTTTTGCTTATGAACATTTTTCTTTAGTAGGGGAGAGTGGGGCACATTTGAACACGGGGCACATTTGAACAATGCTTATAAGATTTTACTTTATTACTCTTTTTTAAAAGTTATTTAAAATTTTAACCTTTCAATACCATATCCATAAACGTCATTGACTTTACTTGATTCTCTCAGTTGTCTCTCCGACTTAAAGGTGAAAGGTCCTTTTGTTAGTGGAAGTGTTTTGTTTTTGTTTTTTTAGTTGTAAGAGTTTAAAAAAAAATTACTGCTTGATTTTAAAACAGGAACAAATTTTTTTGGAGGAAAAATAAATTTTAAACTTAATTACGGTAAGTTTGTAACTGGATATATTTCAGTTAAATATTTATAATAAATTTTATGTCACTGGAACAGTTGGGGCAGATTTGAACAATGGTTTTGGGCATTTTTCAACATGTTCAAAACTGCCCCGATTATTTTTTTTATCATATTTTAGACATTTAAGAGAAAATTTGATCAGCTTCAAGCAATTAAACAAGCAATTTGCTATCTGTTCTATAGGGCAAGTATTGGTTTCAGATAAAAAATGATTTTGTCAAATCGTCCGTCTGTCTCTGCGTCTATACGTTCTTTGTCTCATTTTTGACCTATTCAATACTGAAAATAAGATATTGTTAAAGCTTTCTATACAGGTCGAACAACTCTTGAAATTTTTGTAGCTTTAACTAAAATATTCTAGTTTAAGCTATTTTTATTCACACAAATTATAGCTTAGGCTTGGAAAAAAAACTAAAACTAAATTAACTTAGTTATTTTAAAATAGCTATTACTAGAAAACATCCTTAACTAGCTAGCTTAAGCTTATTCTTATTCAGTAAAAATCCAGCTTTTACTTAAAAATCCAAGTTTTAGATTTAGCTTTTTTTTCTTATTAATCTTTGTGGATTTTTGTTTTTTTTTTTTCTACAAATACATGAATATGATATAACAAAAGTATTAATTTTGAGTTTTATTGATAAGTTCTTATTAAAAAATTAATATAAAAATAAAATTTAAAAGTTCTTTTATTCAGTAAAAAAAATTATATCACTGTTCAAAAGTGCCCATTCCAAGTTCAAAACTGCCCCATACATGGGGCACTTTTGAACATAAGAACCTATATGGGTTGGAGATAAAAATTCAATATAAATATTTCGTTAAATGGACCAAATATTTTTCAAAATTAAACGTCAATACCACTGTTTCATGTTAGTAAAATATCAGGCCAATTGCTCGAATATTTTAGGTTTTATCAGTCTGGAAAGCAAAAAGTATTCAAATGTGCCCCACTCTTCCCTACCATTCATTTTTATATACATAATATTAGGTTACTAATCGTATGGTCGCTAGAAAGTAATGAAATGAAAAATGTGTTTAGACTTTTACTATACTGCTACTAGTTACTTAATTCAGGTCTTAGAGATAAACCTCCACGTAATCGTTTTTATTAATATGGCTGTAAAAACTTATGTCTAATTGTTCTCTAGTCTGCGATATTCCATCCGACGAAGCGAATGAAAAACTAATTTCGAGGGTATATGATGAGTCTGAAATAGAGAACTTATGGGGAGCTTCATTCGCGAGCAGAAAAAATTTCGTTGCAACAAATGGAGTGGACGCATATTTTCAACAATATACATGCCTAGCTGGAGACAGTGCAATAAAACTTGTAAATTTATTTAAGCTTCTTATGAACATTTCTTTTTTAATTGGGTTTTAACTTTACAGATCCTGGCAGATGCTGAACGTATTTTCTCAGAAAAGTCCAAGTTGTCTTGTGGTAGTTTGGATGAATTCGCAAAGGCTGTGCTAAGTCTTGCGTCTAAAAGCAAGAATAAGGAAGTTTTAAAATTCTTTGCGTTATCTGAGCAACATAGTGGTGGGTTTTTCTGTTTAATGAATTAATAAACAAACTCACTATAATAATGTTCTTTCTTCATAATTTAGATTCCCGGACAATAATTGGCATGCGGGCAGTGCCATACTTTTTTCCAGCAAAATCCCTTAAGGCGAAACAAAATCAAGGCGATCCAAAAAGATCTACTAAAGCTTTTGCGGCAGCTTTGTTCATCCCTATTTTTGAAAACATCGATGAAGCGAAGAATTTTTTTGCGGAAAATATCCTACCGACACCTAGGCTGCATATTATTGGTAAATATGATGACATCCACAACATGTATTCTGTTGTTACAATAGAGGGTAGATCGTTTATTTTTCATGAGTTCAAAAAGGCTTTGGTGTTTTGCTTCTCCACCTTTTTTTCCTTAGATGTCCATTACCCTAACGTCACAAGCTGTTTTTGGGTGTTAATACAACAAGTTGCATTCGGCATATATTTAGATTCCGATAGAAAATACGAAATGCTACGTAATGTATCATTGCGAAAGGAACTTTTGAATGAAATTGCCTAAGCAAATCATACAAATGTCAACAATGATACACTGTTTTGAATGTAAGAGCGTTGCTTTTAATTTGAGCGATTTGAAGCTCTACAGAAAACATGTTAATACTCACAAAAATATCAAACATTTCAAATGTGTCCTTTGTAGCTTATTTTTCTTTTCCTGTAAAATTTTGATCCAACATATTAAAACCCATGTTAAAGTAACGAATCAAAGTACAGTCAATTTAATTCAAGATAGCGTGGCATCCCAAATAAATTCTGCAAGCAATTCCGAACTGAATAGTTTTGTTATAAGACCCAATATTTTAGAATATGTTGAGCATGATAATGATTTCAACAGGGATCTAGTTTTTCCACTAAAAACAAATGAAAAAAACTTAAACTCCGAGCTTTTTTTAGACTCGTATCGTGAAAATCTGTTGAAGTTCATTATCGCTCTTTACTCGGATGAAAATATGTCAAGAAAAAGAGCAAAAGAGCTGCTATTGCAAATAAACAACCAAAATAATTTGATATTTCAATTTTTCGAAACTGTTTTGCCAACAAAAAACTTGGCATTTTTTGAAAAGATACAACAAATAAAAAATATTGGCTTTAATGCTTTTTCTTGTAGTGAGTATAAATTTTTAAAATATTTGGAGAATTTTGGTATATACCATGCTCCAATAGAAAAAATAATAGAAAAGAAAAATGAATTTCAAAAGAAAAACGCTTCGCTTCAAACCAAAACTACTAAGTATTCTTTGATGATATTTCCACTGAGAAAATTGTTTGCACAATTACTAAATAATACTTTTTTTTTAGAAACAGTTTTATGTTATTTAAATGAAATAAATATGTGTAAGGCTGAAGGTGAAGTTATAAACGTCATGGGGACCAGTTACTGGAACACTAAAATAAATTATTATAATCAAAGGAATTCCAATATTTTATTTTTACCAATAGACGTTTATTTTGACGATTTTGAGCCACAAAATCCTTTAGGGGCTCATGCTGGTGCTTACAAAATAGGAGCACTTTATGTGAAAATAGATTGTCTGCCTCCTTTTCTACAGTCGAGATTAGATTTAATTTTTGTAGGTGCGTTAATGTTTTCCAATGATCGATCCAGATATGGAAACGATATCATGTTTCAATCTATTATTGAAGAATTGAAGTATCTACAAGATGTTGGGGTGGATATAGATCACAAACAATTTACTAATGTTAGACTTATTTTTGTCAGTTTACTGGGTGATAATTTGGGAATTCATTCAATCACCGGTTTTTCCGAGTGCTTTATTTGTAATTTCCCATGCAGATTCTGCAAAATAGGCAAAGATGCTTTGAAATCTTGCACAGACGAGTCTCTATTTCCTCTTAGAAATAAATCTAACTATGAGGATGATTTAAAGTTGAATGATTTATCTAAAACGGGGATAAGAGAATGTTGTGTATGGAACACTCTTCCTAATTTTCATGTTACGGAAAATTATAGTGTCGATATCATGCATGACATTCTAGAAGGTGTAGCACACGAAGATATTTGCAAAGTTTTTCTAATTTTTATTGATAAAAAAATAATTTCCTTAGATATTATTAACTTTAGACTGAAAAATTTCGATTTCGGTACGAAAAATAGACCGGATAATATTACAATCGGGATGTTGGAAAACAAAAAAATTAAATTTACGGCATCAGAAATGTTAAATTTTATTTTAAACTTACCACTTATTATTGGTGATCTAGCTCCGGAAGAAGCCGATGAATGGAATCTCTTATTGTTGCTAAAAAAAATGCTAAGTTTGGTTCTAAGCGAACAGTATACACACTATACCCCAAATTTGTTTAAGACATTAGTTACTGAACATCACAAGTTGTTCATAAAATTGTTTGGAAATTCTCTAAAGTTTAAGGCTCATATTTTGCTACATTATCCCAATATTATGCAAAATGTTGGTCCTCTTAAAAACAAATGGTCTATGAGGTACGAAGCAAAACACCAAAGCCTTAAAAAGATATCGAAAACAACTAACAATCGTAGAAATTTAGTCAAAAGTGTTGCAATTAAAGTTCAATTGAAAACTGCTCATTTTTTAACCCAAGAAAATGTTTATACAAATTTAAAATACGAAAAAACTAAAGAACTAAATAAAAAAGAGTTATATTCAAAATATAAAATAACATTGGACTCAAAGTTTAAAAATATTTATAGAATTATTTCCATTTATGCTAATGGTAACAATTTTTCCGAAAATTCTGTTGTAGAACTAAGAGGTTTAAAAGAAGATTTCATTCAATTTAGTCTAATCAAAGAAATTATTTGTACAGAACGTTCTGAAATTTATTTTGTATGTAAACGTCTTGAAAATATTTCTTTTATAGACCATTATCAAGCATTTGTTGCAATATTTTTCCCGAGATTTAGGATGTTTTGTTAGGATGATTATGATGACGAATTACTTTAACACCGCGACTTTGGATAATACGAATCCACTTATAATTATAAAAAAAAGAACAAACGAATTATTTAATTATTAAAATGTGCAACCGGCACACGCGAGGGATATGATCGAATTGACGAAATGTCGAAAAGATCAACGAAGTATGATGAGAGAAAGAGATTACAAAATATTGCAACAACAACTGCGATGTGTTACGACGCAGCTAACCGGCTAGTCAGCTGGGGGTGGGTTCGTCGAATTAAATTGGTGATAAAAAAAGGTAAACAACTCAGATCGAATAAAAAGACGAATTTGGGTATATTATAAAAAAAATGCAATTAAATAAATGTAAGTACTGGGGCGTACTTACGTGGGAGGGGTGGGCGCCAGGAAACTATTTATGGTCGTTTGCCTTAACCGGGATGCTGTAAGTTATTCTTCAAAAATATGAAGTAAACACAACTTTAATTTAAAGAAAGTTTTATTTAAAAATATCTAGGAAACCGTGGCTTGCGCCTGGATTAAAACCTAGAATTTTTTCAACTATACTTAGGTATAAATACAGAAATAAATTGGTTAAAACCAATTCGAAAATAAATGAAATTATGAAAGATTAAATGAAAAATGAAATTAAAATTATACAAAATGAAACAAAGGGGATTTTAGAAACACAGACCGCAAGACTGGACCGCTATCGCTGGGTCCCGAAATAAACAGAAAATTTAGAACTACGGTAAAGGGGCGCGCGTCTCACAGTTTTGAGATTATTTAGACGAAACAAAGGTTAACCGAATTTATTTTCCCACAACACTTTTTACTAAACGAATAAAACTTTTAAAATTTAAAACACTCTACTTATCTTTTCCAATTCCTTTCCTTTTCCTTCCTTCCTCTTTTCCTCAAAGATTTTCTTCGCCCCTTTCTGGCTATTGACTTTCCAATTAAAACTCCTCCTTTTTCGAATCTATTATTTTTCAAATCTAAATCTTTTTAAAACACTTTCTATTTTTCTCACAACTTCTTCAACTTTTTTATCTTTTCTTTTTCTTCTCAAAAATTATCAAATCGCCTATCGGCTTAGCTGGTCAACCAAGAATTAGATTAACCATTTAGCCTTTTATTTCTCTTGGCCTCCTCTTTCACTCACACATTCACACTCTCAATCAAAAGCTTTCGTGGAACTCGGTTACGGTACCACTCCGATGTTGAGTTCCAACGAAACTCTCATTCACCCACACAATCAAAGAATTCCCCAAGTTGTTGGTGCTGTCCCAAAACTTAGCGAATCCAAGGCCGTACCCTAACATTTTTATAATAACTATTTTTGAGAAAAATAAAAAGAAATTATAAAAAGTTGAAGATAACTTTTCTGAGCATTCTCTCAGTTACTCTACTAAATTTTACTATTTTCAACTAATCCGAAAAAGGAGCCAATACTAGTATTTAATCTTTAAACAATTTTGAGAAACCGAAGAAGGAAGGCAAATATTCAAATTAAACTACCTAACGCGCAATCTACTATTCGGTGGACCTTTGTGCAGATTTGGGGGTATTGAAGGGATAGCGTTTAGCGTTCCATTCTTTTATGCTGGTCTGTTATTTAAGTTAAGTTTTAAAGAAAGAATTTTAGGATGGACTTAAAGTCGTCTTCAAAAATGATAAGTTAAAAAGTTAAGTTCTCTGATGTTGTTGATGTTGTTCTCATATCCAGTTTAAGTGTACGTCTATTTTTCGTTCTCTTGTTGTCTTCAAGTATAAGTTTCCTTGTTTATGTAGAAGGCGTGCGAGTCTCCAGCCCATCCGCTGGCTCAACACGATCGAATTATAGGGTACCTATTTTGTCATCCTCTCTGAGCTACTCTCAAGCTCCATGAGGACAACGGACTCAAAATGTGGGTCGAAAAATGGGAATGGTTGGGATGGAGGGGAAAACAGATATCGAGAGTCAGACTATGACTAAACAACATAGTCGAAGAAGGTTTGAAGAACCAAGATTAAGAATGGTTTTTGTTGCGGTAAATCTTACCGTAACAAATTCCACCCTTACCTACCGAGGAGTAAAAGCTGGCTTTCAGAAATGAAAGCGAAGTAAAAAGGGATAAGAAAAAGGTAAAAAAATACGAAAATGGAAAACATACACTACTATACAACACAACTAACACCAACTCGATCGCTCCAGGCGAGAGTAAGCACATCACAGAGCTCGAAGGCTCTCAGTACCTCTTAACGTAGCTCTTCCGCTACGCGACTGATTTTCGGGTCCTTCGGGGTCGTCGCAGTAAGGTTTTAAATCCTTTACATTCCAGGTACCTCGATTTGTACCGTTTTCATCCTCGAGAATATATGTCCATGGCGATACTCGTTTCTTTATTAGAAACGGGCCTACAAACTTAGGCGCTAATTTCGCCGAGTAATAATTTGCTGCCTCTGATAGGGCGAAGTTTCGTCGCCAAACCAATTCGTTCGGGAGGAATTGGACATCTCTCCGACGAAGGTTGTAAGTTTTCGCTGCCTTCTTGGTTGCCGACTCTAACTTTTTCCCTATCTCTTCCCTAAGCTTTCTAAACTGTTCCCTAGTATCGTCCGTATTATCACTCCTACCGCTCGGAATAGTGCTTAAGGATTCGCCTCCAAAAGTCACCATTCTTCGACCAAAATTAGCATAATACGGCGACACACCTAAAACTTCATGCTGGGCCGTGCGTATGCTGCACGCTACTTTCGCCAACTGCGAATCCCAAGCCCTATGGTTTTCAGAAACATAAGCCCTAAGTGTTGTCTTAATAATCTGGTTTATCCGCTCTGCCGGATTGGCCTGCGGATGATAATGTGCCGTGAACATTATCGAAGACCCGTAGCTATCACACAAAGATTTCAGTTCTTTACTTTTGAATTGGGGACCGTTATCACAAACAACGAATTTAGGGACGCCGAATAATAAAAAGACATTATCTTCCAATTCCTTACAGACAGATTTAGCCGTTGCAGACCTCAAGGGGAACAACAAAGGGAACTTTGTGAAATAATCCACTACAGTGAGAATATAGATAAAACCCCTACTCGATTTTGGAAGTGGACCTACTAAATCAACACATAACATCTCCCACGGATTGGTAACCCCTTTCCTTTCCGTCATCAACCCAGCCGGTTTTTCATTAATCGGTTTCACGCTTTGACAAACTTTACAATTCCTAACGTACCTAGTAATATCTGACCTCATTTTTGGCCAGTAATATTTTTCTCCTATCCTAGCAAAAGTTTTCTTCACCCCCATATGCCCTGCTAACGGATGGTCATGATTCTCCTCTAAAATCTTTTTCCTATCATTCTTTGGAATAACTAATTTCCACTCACTATTTGAACTATGAACTAAAATATGATTTGCTTTTACAAACTTAAATAATTTTCCCTGTTCTACTCGCCATGTTGGAAAAGACAATGGCTTCTTTTCTACTTCTCCTAACATTTTCCCTATCCATGGATCGCTTGTGGGCTCCGAAATCCCAGATAAAACCGGTACGCTTCTCGAAAGCATATCTGGCACCACATGATCCTTTCCTTTGCGGTGAACAATGTCGAACTCGAACTGCTGCATACGTACAGCCCATCGAGCCAGCCTACCCGCTGGGTCCTTCAACTTGCTCAACCATATCAAAGAGTGGTGATCAGTAATCACCTTAAATCTCACCCCCTCCAGATATGGCCGCAACTTCTCTATTGCCCACAGAACAGCTAAGCACTCTTTTTCTGTGGTCGAATAGTTCCTCTCATTCCTATTTAGTGATCTGCTCAAATAGCAAACCACTTTCTCTCCCTCCTCAAAATCCTGAGTTAAAACTGCCCCAATCCCGAAATCAGAAGCATCCGTCTGAACGACAAATGGCTTCGAAAAATCCGGACACGTCAGGATGGGTGCAGCAACTAAACACTCTTTAGCTTTTCTAAAACTATCCTCACATTCCCTACTCCAAATAAACTTCCTATCCTTCTTTAAAAGATCGGTCAACGGTTTCACCAAACTCGCAAAGTTTGGTATAAATCTCCTATACCAGGATACCGTACCGAGAAAACTCCTAACCTGCTTCACGTTCTTTGGCGATGGAATCCCTAACATACTTTCTATCTTTTCTGGATCCATGTGTAGACCGTTTCTGTCTACAACATAGCCCAGAAATTTCAAAGATGGCCTAACAAAACTACATTTTTCCCTACCTACTTTTAAACCTGCCTTAATTAATCTTTTAAAAACCACACTTAAAACTTCCATATGCTTCTCAAAAGTGTCTGTCACGATGATGATATCATCGAGATAGACGAAGACATATGGTTCTAACTCTGCTCCTAAAACTGTATCTATAAATCTTTGCCATGTTGCAGGAGCATTGTGCAACCCGAACGGCATCCTCAAAAATTGAAACAAACCCCTACCTGGAACTGTGAAAGCCGTATACTTTCTAGAATTTTCCTCAACTGGAATCTGCCAATATGCAGACTTAATATCCAGTGAACTCAAAAACCTAGCATTATTTAATTTATCTAAGATGGCCGTAATATACGGAAGGGGGTATGCATCCCTAGCCGTAACCTCATTCAACTTCCTATAATCTACACAAAACCTATACGAACCATCTTTCTTCTTAATCATGACAATGGGAGAAGCCCATGGACTGTCAGATTTTTCGATCACTCCCTCCTTCAACATTTCTTCTAATTCCCTATCTATGAAAGTCTGAACCACAGGGGACACCGGATAGTACCGTTGCTTGATTGGTTCAGCTTCCGTCCTAATTTTGTGCTCCACCATCTGTGTGCACCCTAACCCTTCTGGCATCTCACTAAAAACTTTTTCTAAAAACTCATCTAACTCTTTTCTCTGTGTCTCGTTTAATTCCGTTAAATGATCCGCCAACGAACTTTGGTTCGAAAACGTCCACTCCCCTGATTTCAAATCCGGGACCACACCCGATAGAGCCCAGAAGTCTGCTCCTAAAATCAATTCATGGGGCAGGCGCGGAATAATGAGACATTCTATCAAAACTACCTTTTCTTTAATCCTAATTGGAAGTGAAGCAACTCCTTCCACTCCAATGCCTGCACCATCCGCTAAAATAACTCTACCTAAGTTTGATTTTTCTAAACCTATCCCTAAATCCTTTAAAATTTGCCATCCGTCCCTACCTATAATTGTGCGTGAAGCACCTGAATCTAAAAGCCCTAACATCTTAACACCGTAAACTTCAACACCAACATATGGTCGTTGATCCCTACCATCTTGCTCAAGCGTGAAACCTAAATTAATTTTTACCGACTGGTTACCAGCAGGCAACCCTCCTAACGTCTTCGAACTTCTCGCCCCGCTGGTACGAGAGTTCGTTGCTCGTTTCCCGAACACTGTTGACAGTTACTCCTAGTAACTCCAACTCTACCACAACCATAACAACGCCTAACAGCAGAACACCTACTTGCAAAATGGCCTTCTCCATTGCAATTATAACACCTAACAACCTGTCTTTGAGAAACCCTATTCCTATTTGACGAATTAGATTCCCGAATCTGATTCGTACTCGACGCTTGATCATGGTTTCTCTGAGTAACAGCCGAAACTCTATGATCATCTAACCCTATTCCTACATATGCTAGATCCGGTTCTAGCAAAGTCCTACTTCTACTATTTGGAGGTGGAATATACGATTCCACGTTTGCCCTCACTGCCTCCAAATCTCTACCTAACGCTACCAAATCAGAAATACAATTTGGTCTAGCCAAACCAAGTTGTGTCTGGTAGAAAGGTGTCAAGTTCCGCTGAATCATTGACAGCTTCCTCCGTTCTGATATGGGCTCTGTAAGTCGACCAAACAAATTTTGCATCGTCGCCACATAGACACCGATGGACTCATCGTGGCCTTGTGTGCGATGCCTTATTTCCTCTAACAACAAGTCGTCATAATTCGGTGGCAAGAACTCCAGTTTCAACTCTCTGACGAGTTCTGGCCACGAATTAATAGAAATCCTAATTGCCCTAAACCAAATCAACGCTTTTCCTACAAAAAACTCTACCGCTGACCTAAAAACTTGCGCTTCCGTTACACCACGGGACAGACGCATTTCCTCAACCCTCTCTAAGAATGCGTTTACGGAGGCACCACAACGCTCACCCGTAAATTTCACATCCCACTTATGAACCTGTTCATACCTAGGCTGATCGCTAAAAAACCTATCTTCATTTGAACCCTGAATCCTAAAATTATCCCTACTACTAACTAATCTACTATCTGCCACTCCTAAGCCCGTCGATGTACTGGCAGAAGTTATCATCGACCTGCTATTTTGAGGTTCAGCTGAACGCTGCTTTTCAACCTCCAAACCCTTTTTCTTTCCCCCTACTCTTTCTTCTTCTTTCTCCAAAATTTCCTCATCACTATCACTATCCTCGTCTTCTTCTAGTTCAGCCATTGCCATTATTAATTTGTTTTTGAGAGCCTGCCTGCTCTTTTCCTGCACCTCATTTTCTATTATAGCTCTATCTAACCTACGAAGGCCCCACTCTACCTTCGTCACTATCTTCAAATACTCCTTTGAAGATTTTGATTTTGGAGGATTTTCTAAAAGTATCCCTAATTCGCCTAACTTTTTCTCAACCGCTATCTGATCTTGTTCAAAACTGAACGGATATGCGGGAGCTACAAATGAATCCCTACGTGCCAACTTGGTGGCAACCCTAAGCGCCTTGCGCATCTCATCTACCGACCCTACTGGTAAACCTCGCCACTCCATCTCGTAAGCGAGTTCGTCTTGTGACAATCTATTAACCTCCATACTATAAGATTTATATGAGAAACTAAAAAAAACGAAAAAAAAACTAAATACCTATATATGTAAAAAAAAAAAACTTGCCTAAAAGTGCGTTTATTGCACTGAAAATCTTTTCCTAAATTAATTAAAATGTTCTTAAAACCGTTTAAGAACGAAGAAAACTCCAAACGAATAACAAAAAATCGAAAAAAAATTATTAATAAACTCGAAAATGTATTACCTAACGACAATAACTATTTATTATTCTCAAGCTCAAAACAAAATTTAATAAAAGTTTCCCTAAAACAACTCCAAAATGTTTGTACTAAAATACACCACTTCGACAAAGTGGGAACACTTGTAATTTGTTGTTGACAAAATTAATATTCTAAAGTATAAAAAAAACACACGAATGAGAAAGAGACCGCACTATAAATGTAAATCAATATAAAAATGCAACCTAATAAACTATTTCGATTTTCACCCCGAAATAAAACTGAATTACAAACAATATAAAAAACAAAACACTCGATCAAAAAAAAAAAATATATCAATAAATATATGAAATGTAATATAGTATATCAATAAAAACACCTTACTCTCTTAGATTTTCTGTAGGTACTTCCTGCACTCTTCTGCCAAACCAATAAAAAAAACACAGGAACACAGCTTCCTCACAATTATTGTGGCTTTTCGATATTAAAATTTCCACTTGAATTTAGAATACACCTAGGGATAAAAAACAATTAATAGAAGAACCAAAACAAAATTATAAAAAAGGAACAATTTATATAACCAACAACACTAAACAAACACTTCCAGATTCTAAACAGAATTTTGTGGGTAGTCGGGGATTTATCTCAATATATTTGCACTTTTTTTTCAGAAACAACAACACGTCTGGGCGCCAAATTTGTTGCAATATTTTTCCCGAGATTTAGGATGTTTTGTTAGGATGATTATGATGACGAATTACTTTAACACCGCGACTTTGGATAATACGAATCCACTTATAATTATAAAAAAAAGAACAAACGAATTATTTAATTATTAAAATGTGCAACCGGCACACGCGAGGGATATGATCGAATTGACGAAATGTCGAAAAGATCAACGAAGTATGATGAGAGAAAGAGATTACAAAATATTGCAACAACAACTGCGATGTGTTACGACGCAGCTAACCGGCTAGTCAGCTGGGGGTGGGTTCGTCGAATTAAATTGGTGATAAAAAAAGGTAAACAACTCAGATCGAATAAAAAGACGAATTTGGGTATATTATAAAAAAAATGCAATTAAATAAATGTAAGTACTGGGGCGTACTTACGTGGGAGGGGTGGGCGCCAGGAAACTATTTATGGTCGTTTGCCTTAACCGGGATGCTGTAAGTTATTCTTCAAAAATATGAAGTAAACACAACTTTAATTTAAAGAAAGTTTTATTTAAAAATATCTAGGAAACCGTGGCTTGCGCCTGGATTAAAACCTAGAATTTTTTCAACTATACTTAGGTATAAATACAGAAATAAATTGGTTAAAACCAATTCGAAAATAAATGAAATTATGAAAGATTAAATGAAAAATGAAATTAAAATTATACAAAATGAAACAAAGGGGATTTTAGAAACACAGACCGCAAGACTGGACCGCTATCGCTGGGTCCCGAAATAAACAGAAAATTTAGAACTACGGTAAAGGGGCGCGCGTCTCACAGTTTTGAGATTATTTAGACGAAACAAAGGTTAACCGAATTTATTTTCCCACAACACTTTTTACTAAACGAATAAAACTTTTAAAATTTAAAACACTCTACTTATCTTTTCCAATTCCTTTCCTTTTCCTTCCTTCCTCTTTTCCTCAAAGATTTTCTTCGCCCCTTTCTGGCTATTGACTTTCCAATTAAAACTCCTCCTTTTTCGAATCTATTATTTTTCAAATCTAAATCTTTTTAAAACACTTTCTATTTTTCTCACAACTTCTTCAACTTTTTTATCTTTTCTTTTTCTTCTCAAAAATTATCAAATCGCCTATCGGCTTAGCTGGTCAACCAAGAATTAGATTAACCATTTAGCCTTTTATTTCTCTTGGCCTCCTCTTTCACTCACACATTCACACTCTCAATCAAAAGCTTTCGTGGAACTCGGTTACGGTACCACTCCGATGTTGAGTTCCAACGAAACTCTCATTCACCCACACAATCAAAGAATTCCCCAAGTTGTTGGTGCTGTCCCAAAACTTAGCGAATCCAAGGCCGTACCCTAACATTTTTATAATAACTATTTTTGAGAAAAATAAAAAGAAATTATAAAAAGTTGAAGATAACTTTTCTGAGCATTCTCTCAGTTACTCTACTAAATTTTACTATTTTCAACTAATCCGAAAAAGGAGCCAATACTAGTATTTAATCTTTAAACAATTTTGAGAAACCGAAGAAGGAAGGCAAATATTCAAATTAAACTACCTAACGCGCAATCTACTATTCGGTGGACCTTTGTGCAGATTTGGGGGTATTGAAGGGATAGCGTTTAGCGTTCCATTCTTTTATGCTGGTCTGTTATTTAAGTTAAGTTTTAAAGAAAGAATTTTAGGATGGACTTAAAGTCGTCTTCAAAAATGATAAGTTAAAAAGTTAAGTTCTCTGATGTTGTTGATGTTGTTCTCATATCCAGTTTAAGTGTACGTCTATTTTTCGTTCTCTTGTTGTCTTCAAGTATAAGTTTCCTTGTTTATGTAGAAGGCGTGCGAGTCTCCAGCCCATCCGCTGGCTCAACACGATCGAATTATAGGGTACCTATTTTGTCATCCTCTCTGAGCTACTCTCAAGCTCCATGAGGACAACGGACTCAAAATGTGGGTCGAAAAATGGGAATGGTTGGGATGGAGGGGAAAACAGATATCGAGAGTCAGACTATGACTAAACAACATAGTCGAAGAAGGTTTGAAGAACCAAGATTAAGAATGGTTTTTGTTGCGGTAAATCTTACCGTAACACATTCAATGTTATGATTTCCAATAAGTTTTGTATAGTTAACATAAAAAATATTTCATTACTACATTCATCAAAACTAGTCAAAACTGCAGACGAAAATTTGTATGTTAATTGGACGTTTTTAAACTTTTAAAAATACTATACACAAGCTTTAATAGTATATGTACAATATTTTAAGACTTAAGAGTGACATTTCAAAAGGTGATATGAACTTTAATATGAATATAGTTTTATTCTTTATATTGTGACTCCAGTAAGCATTTTAAAGTTGAGCAAAACCAAATTGAAATCCTGAGTAAATTCACAATTTTTCTTTATATTTTTTGTTTTTGAAAAAAGATACTTAAAGTGAGTGTAAATACTCTGCTGAAAAGTCAATCTTCATGAGTAATTACAAATATTTAATCCATTATACTTTGTGAGTTATATTTATGTTAAGAATTGGCGTACAAGGCATCTATATGTAAATCTTTTGGAAAATAAAAACATAATATTAATATTATTTAAATCGAATTGTTTTGAGTTTTTTTTTAATGTTAAGAAAATTTTTAGTTGGAAAACCTAACTTTGAAAGTATGTATTGAATCGAAACTTAGTGATTTTTAAACGCTTGGAAAGTAAGTATTTCTTTTAAAATAATACCAAGCTATGGTCAAATTATTTACAAACAAACATTATGGAACTGTTAAAAGAAAATAAGAATTCTTAACATAACCAGTTTGTTTCCTTATTAACAATACCGCAGTCAGCTTAAATAATAAAAACTATTTCCAGACTCCACATTGCTTTTTATAAAAATACAAAAATGAATTCAACAGAGAAGCGCTTTTAACCAGCTAAGGAACAGAATCTATAATTTAAAACTAAAGACAGTAAGTCTTTAATGCGAAAAAAAAACATGATATTGGGTGGTATGCAGAAAGCTTTATCGCAGTCTCAAATCTCACTTTTTTGAGCAATTGAGATTTGAGACTGAGATAAAGCTTTTTGCATACCAGCCATTGTCTCATCATACGTCTTTTAAGATTTTACAACAAATCGTACATAATTTTCTCACAAAGTTCAGAAACACTTATAGTTAAGTCTATAATACCTTTCGACCAAAGGTAATAAAAATAATGTGAGAGATTTATATTGTTTATAGCCAACAATATTTGCTAGTGGTTCAAAATTTCATTTTTGTAGGCAAGAAATATAGTGTTTGCAGTTTGAAGAAATATTTCTAGAGCTGATTATAATTTCCTTTTCAATAGAGGTAATGCAATTATTCGGAGATATTTATATTGTTTGTAACCAAAAATATTTGCTAGTGGTTCAAAATTTTATTTTTGTAGGCAAGAAATATAGTGTTTGCAGTTTGAAGAAATATTTCTAGAGCTGATTATAATTTCCTTTTCAATAGAGGTAATGCAATTATTCGGAGATATTTATATTGTTTATAACCAAAAATATTTGCTAGTGGTTCAAAATTTTATTTTTGTAGGCAAGAAATATAGTGTTTGCAGTTTGAAGAAATATTTCTAGAGCTGATTATAATTTCCTTTTCAATAGAGCTAATGCAATTATTCGGAGGTATTTATATTGTTTGTAACCAACAATATTTGTCAGTGGATACAAATTTTATTTTTGTAGGCAATAGATAAAATGTTTGGAGTTTAAAGAAGCAACTCGCGAGCCAACTAATATTATTCCTCATATTTGATGATTTAATCTTTTATTGAGAGTTATTAAACTTCTTGAGTCAATCTAGAATATTCTTACCACTAATTTCAAAAACGCTTATAGTTTGATATTAAACAAATATTCTTTAGTGAATATTGACTTAGGGGTAGAAGTAAGAAAATGAGTTGTGACTTGAGAATTGTTTGCTACCAAGAACTTTTCGTTCGCAGTTCAAAGTTTTGCTTTTTACAAGAAAAATATTAATAGACTGTGATGTGAAATCAAAACTTTTGCTACAAACATGAAAAACGCGTGGTGCCTTTTTTCTCTTATGGCAAACAGTTTTCTACTTACGGAAAATGTTTTTTTTTCTCAGTGTGATAGTGATAGTGATAGTGATAGTGATAGTGATAGTGATAGTGATAGTGATAGTGATAGTGATAGTGATAGTGATAGTGATAGTGATAGTGATAGTGATAGTGATAGTGATAGTGATAGTGATAGTGATAGTGATAGTGATAGTGATAGTGATAGTGATAGTGATAGTGATAGTGATAGTGATAGTGATAGTGATAGTGATAGTGATAGTGATAGTGATAGTGACAAATTCAAAATTAGAAAAATTAATTCTATGGTAGGCACAGTCAACTCAGTAATATCTTATTTTCAAAATTAATCGAAAAGAACATAAAGTATAACATGTATAACATGTTTTTGCTATTGTTGAATATATTTTTTAATTTTACTATTAATTTTTTATTATAATGTTCTTAATCCTTTAGGGTCACCCCACCCAATTGTTAAATTTTGGTATTTTCTAAGATAATAGAAGTGGCATTCAACTCTATTTTTTTATATATAAATAATGAATGTCACCAACCTTTCTTATAATTTTTAGTAAATGAATTGTTTTATTTTAATATATAATTTGATGTGTTATGAATTTAATAAGAAATAAAAATATAAATACAATAAAATACAAATTTCCCTAAAAAAAAAAATTAATTTTAAGCTTTACAAAAATAAAGCATGGTGTTTTATTTCTACGATCGCATACAGTGCCTATGTCGAAAGTAAAAAGTGAACTGAGCAATTTATTAAAAAAAAAAAAATAAGTTTCATTCTAATATTTTTGACTTGAAAGCACCTATAAAGAAAGCCTATGTGGCTTTATAGGATATAATTCATGATAAAAGTGAACCCAATTCAATGCCAGATTTTACATATTCTAGTTTGGCCGAGAGTTCAATTCCCAAAACTGCCTACAAATGTAAATAATTTTTTAAATAATTTTAATCGTAAAAGTAGGAATGAAATCATAAAAAATAATCAACTTTTATATCTTTACAGATAATCATTCAGTAAATCCGAAAAACATATATGCAAGATCAACTTAAAAATGAAATCAAATAAGCACAAAATAAATATTTTTTTTTTTATTTTCTGCATACTCCTATAAGCATTTTATTCTTGTGACAGTAAATCTTCTTTTCATTGCCACTATCGATGCAATTGCTGCAATAAAGCATATATTATGTTCACAAATATTACTTGATGAGCCTTATAGCAGTTGGTTATAGGAGTTGAAATCGATTCTATGATACTTAATACACCTATAGTCATGGATTAAATATTCTCTGATTACGTTATGGACGTAGATTATCGTATACCACATCTATCACATAACGATAAGAATGTTTTTCGGAGTAACACAATTTGGTCCATAAAGGTGGAATATTAGTTAAAAAAAAGCCGCCCTTTTAGAAGTAAAATTGTTTGTTTGGAGCTATTTTTTTTTAAGAAACAACTAAAACGACTTATAATTTTTGTTCCTGCATAAATTCATATTTGCATAGCATTCTGTTTTTATCTCGTACTACTAAATGAATTTAAAAAATCGCCGTGGCGCGATGGATGTGTGCTCGCCTGTCAACCTCATGATGACAGGTTCGATCCCTGCCGTCGTCTATGTCACTTTAATTCCATTAAAAACCTTCTAAAAATTGTCATCAATGGGTTGCTGGTTTACTCATTACATGTAGTTCAGGCATAACACTAACAACATGTAATTGAGTTGAACTAGTATGCCCAACAAGGATGAACACGAATAAAATAATGTGAATTATAAGCGACATAGAAATAAGACACGGCATTTCTCCGCTTTAGCTCAGCCGCCACCCCTGGAGATAAAAATATCTGAGACAACCACCCACAGTCTCAGAACATTGTGCCACACATCTTTCCTATCCTTCTTTCTCTTCAATAACTTCACGCCCGCGCTGTGTTGAAACATTTAAAGGGTAATCATAATCCCTTGTGCGCGGGTAGATTATAAAAAAAAAAAAAAAATGAACAGTTTTCTCTAATAACATCCGTTTTTTAAATTCCTAGTCTATTACATACATATGTGCGACCCAGTCGTGCATTTTATTTTATAACAGATTAATTCTAAGAATATTAAAAAATGCCAATGAATTCTACTTTTCATTACGTAAAAAGCAGCATACAAGTGAAAATGCATTTCGTTCATTATTTCTGCAAAGTCTGAAAACTGTCTAATGGTTGATGCAGTTCCAGCAATATTAAACAGAAGACTTCGAACTTATTCAGACTGGCTGAAATTATATATGTATGTAGTACATACACAACGAAATGAAACGAACAGTCTCATGTGGCTCAAGAAAATATAAAATGATTTTGTTAACGCTAAAAAGTCAAAAGTACAAACAGAATGGATTTTTTCTTTAGCTGTTTTTTTATAAAAAATTACATATTTAAAAACTATTTGAATAAAATATTGATTGAACAACTTAAAAGCACAACACAAGTAGATTATATGAAAACTAGTGGCCGAACTGTTGAAAAGATATTCGGGAATATCCCGGAATCAAGGCAAAAAAAAAAAACTTTAAAAACTCTATTTCCGTTGCATATTCGAAGTTTTTTTGGAAAAAAACCTGAAACTCGTGGTATTTCCTTTCATTTCCATTACCTTACACATCATCTGTGGGAAGTTTATTCTAAATCATCATATTCGTTTTCGGGGAATTTCAAAAAAAAACTTTGTATGGTAGGTAACTTCCCAAACTATTTTACTTGTGCTAAGAAAGAGTTCGAATTTCTAGATAACAAAAATTATCCATACCAAATATTTATACTGGGTGGTGCATAAGTAACATTGTGATTTATTTGTGGAACAACATTTTTCCTTCTTTTTTTTACTTTGGAATTTATTAAAATTATGATTTTGTTTTGGAAATACGTTCATGTTATGTTTTAAAGATAATTTATCCCCATAGTGCCCATTGTTTGCTTCGACCTGACGTGCTCTTTCAACAGCATTTTCCATTACTTTTCTTCGAAATGTCAGGTCCCAGCACCCACACTTCCTCTCTGATATTGGCCTAACGGAGAACCATAGTTGCATGAGTTGTGGCTCCATCTTGTTGAAACCACAGCTTTGAATTTTTCTCATCATCTGGCCCTTAAAAATTTCAATCATTACCCGGTATTGAAAGCCGGCCACATTAACCGCAACTTGTTCGTCGTTTTCGAAAAAAATATTTCTTTTATAATTAGCGCGCACTCGAGGGGTTTTTACTACCCTTAAAATTATTAACACAGTACGAGCGTTAGAAAAACAAGGAAGGCTTTAAAAAGAGATAACGATGCACATTAGTTTTAAATTTTTGAATATTGCAATGGGAAGGAAAAATAGAGCTAGATAGGGCATTGCACATTCGTGTAGTCCGGCTAATGAAAGAATCTCTGTATTTCACAGTACGTCGGAAACTGGACTCAATGGTAAACTGATGAGCATTCCTAAAAGCTAGAGTATTACGGTTAAATTGCTTACGAAGAGGAATGCGACGTCGAAAATGTGATTATCCTCACAAGGTGGTTTGTAATGCACATACCGAGCACTGAGAGTTGTTTAGTTTTCTCAATGTACATAAGTGCCGCTTATGCATAGCTGCAAAAGGGGAGGATTTTATTTTAACGATACAAGAAAGTCCAATATTCCTTTCTGATCCACACCTACAGTATGTGGGTGCATTTGACGTTCAACAATTATTTTAGTATGTTCCGATGCCCCATATTCTGCTATTTTGTGAATTCACATTTTCGTTGAGATCGAAACGGGCCTCATCGCTTGTGAATAAATATAAACTCATGTTTCTCTCCGAACAATTCTTAAAAACACAGAACTTAGTGAACTCACACTTGTGAATCTTATATCGAAATTTTTTTTGCAATGTCTGCCTAGATCACGCCTTAGCGCCTTACTGCTTAGAACGCTTAACCAATTGGCAAATTGTTGGAGCACTAGGCGCATTTCTAAAAAATTTAGTGTCGACTTACAAAATAAAATTGAATAACTTTAGTTCTTTTTTTGTGCTGAGTCCTTCCATCATAACTCTATCAAGTTTTTCAAAGTTATTTCTGAATAATACAAAAAAATATTCAATAATGGAACGATACTTATGCCAATCTTTTAAACTTTTCCATCATATTTTTATGACACTTTAAAAACACCTTTCATTGCTCTTATATACCGAATGAAACACTGAAATTTAACTATTTTAGTTTAATCGTTTCTTGTATAAGCTCGAAGAGGATTTTAAAGGGGATACCGATAAACATTGGTTTCAAATGTCTAGACATCACAATTAAATAAAAATACTGGCTCGGGTAAAGCATTATAATATATTCATGTAGTGCAGCTAAAAAAGGAATCTTGAAATTGAATAGTACGTCTGAAGTTGGGCTCAAGGATAAACTGATGAGCAGTCCCTGAAGCGCGAGTATTGATTTTGAAGTATTAACTACCCATAGGGAGTTATTGTAATCGGTCCGATTTGTCAAATTGGAGTTTTTGACATTTCTCGACGTTTCAAGGTCCCTAGAGGCTATATCAATCATTTACGTTCGTACGTTCGTACGTCCGTACGTTCTGGTACCATTTTTCGTCGTCGATATCTCAAGAATGAGTAAAGATATCGACATCAAATAAATTTTCTTTAATAGATAATAACTTCGAAAGAGGCTGAAAGGGCGTTTATTAAAATTCAGTGAGTAGTTTTTTCACTATAACGGTTTTAAAAAAAAGTAAAAATTTTGGTTAGTTTGAAATATCTCACGAAAAAATAATGCTATTGATTTCAAATAAAATTTCATGTACTCATTATAAGGTCATACAGATTTGGTATGAATTTGGAAAAAAAGAACATACCGTTATTTTTTTAAATAAAAAAAAACTGAAAAAACAATTTTCATAACCCAGATATTCTAAGAACGGAAAACAATTTGAAACTCAAAATAATTTTATTTTACGAAAAATAATGTGTTTGACAACTGGTGAAAATTTCAAAAAAAATCAGTTTACAGTTTTTTTACAAAAAAAAAAAAAACTACTCGTATATAAAATTCTATTGAAAATTGGTAAAAATTGTTTTTCGACTCAAATTTCTGGAGAACTAGTAGTGATATTGACTTCTTATTTAGTTTATTTTATACATAGTATAATTTCGTACAATTGGTAAAATGTTGAAAAATATTGAATTAACAGTTTTTTTTTTAAATAAAAAAACTATTGAAAATTCTAGTGAAAACTAGTTAAAATTTATTTCAAGTCGAATTTCTTGGGAATGAACACCGATAGTGCCTTCTAAATTATGTTGTTTTATACATCGATACCTTCCCGTAAGAATGTATACTAAGCGACATTTCTAAAATTGTTCATGTTCATTCATTCATTGTTCAATTGTAATGTCGCTTAGCATAATTTTTTTGGCGGATAATACAAATTTCAGGGGGCAACATTATTTTAATGAGAAAACATGGCAGTTGATAAATTTTTTTATTTGTACTCTAGTTTCCTTTTCATGCATAATAGGTTGGCGAAACCCAGGCCAAAACGTGGCCCCTAACATTTAGTATATTTCCTCATCAAAAAGTCATTTTCGAAAAAAGTGTCGCTTAGTACATTCTTACAGGAAGGTATCTATCGATATAATACAATTATTAACATCATCATCATCTGCTCGACAACCGGGTGCCGGTCCTGGCCTCTTTCAACAAGTCTCTCCACCCATCCCGGTCTCTAGCCGACGCCATCCAGTTGCGCACCCCAAGGCTTCGGGCGTCCTGGTCTACGCCATCTCTCCAACGCAAGCATGGTCTACCAAGCTGTCGTCTACCATTGAATGTACCACAAAGAACTTTCCGAGCAGGTTCCTCTTCGCTCATGCGAGCTAGGTGCCCTGCCCACCGGAGTCTACCGAGATTAATTTTTGTCACGATATCTGCTTCTAGGTAGATTGCGTACAGTTCATGATTGTACCGTCTCCGGAATCGTCCTTCCTCACATATGGGGCCAACAATTCTCCTTAAGACTTTTCTCTCGAACGCAGCTAAGAGGTCGGAGTGCCTTTTGCTAAGCACCCAAGTCTCGGATCCATAACAATTATTAACATATGGTTAAATTTTGACAAGTATCGAATTGACAGTTTTAACAAAAATATAAAAAAAATCTACTAAAAAGTGGTAATATTTGTTTTTCGACTAGAATATCTTGAGAACGAGCAATGATATTGACTTTGCCATTATTTAATTTTATACATAGTACAATTTCTAACAAATGGTTTATATTTGACATTATATCTAGTTTTAGAGCGGATATATTTTGTAAGTACCCTTCCATCAATAAGCAAACCATATCTTTTATATTTGAATATTTCGTTTTTAAATTTTTTTTCAATTAAAATGTTTGGAACCGAAATAATAAAGTAATTTCTATAATATAATACATAATTTTATAATTTTATTATCAACTTAGTTTTTAGAAGAATGTATGCACTGTACATACGTTTACGAATAAGGTTCTTCAGTTGTACCCAAGTCTCACATATTCAAATTCCATTAATAGCTATGGTAAAATTGAAGAAAACTTCACAATATGTTTTTATCTAAATATAAAGTCTTCAAGACCACAAATGGGAAGTTATCAGTTTGGGTCGCATCCAGCCTCTTTTTTGAAAGGAGGAATGCAACTACCTATTTCACTAGAACACTGTTTATAAAAATAACAATAAGATAATGAAAGCCAAGAAACATTGCAGCTAGACTAGAGAGATTCAAATGTTTCTCTTATAGTTCTATCACCTTAAATTTTAAAAGCTTTTTTCCAAGAGACTTCAGTCCTAAAACTTAGTAATGTACTCAAATTTTGGATGAATATAGGCCTTATAGATTAAAGCCAGAGAGCAGAAAGAGCGAATATTTCCTTACATCCTCTAAGCAAACTTAAGCACTTAGAGTCAAATATGTATTTTTTCCACACAAAGTGATATATGATGCACATACTTAGAACTGTAAGCTGTTCGGTTTCGTCAATGTTAGTATCGCTTATAGAAGAAACCATCTCCGTTTTTACTTTAACGACAGAAGACAGCATTGAGTTTTTGAAGTATTAAATTCTGTAAGGTTTTTGACTTTGCTATCGCGGTCAGAATTTAATCATCTATCAAACGAAACGGTCTATTCAACATCCAAAAGACAAAGAAGGGATGAACTTGCTAGCCCAAATATCATTGTGGTATTGATGGGAATTAACCGGCGGACGAGCTGGCCAGGAAAGGCTCAGCACCTCATTGCTCACTTACAGAAATTGTCAACATTCCACTTTTTCTTAGCGAATCAAACTGTAGGTGGAGCAGTTAAACTAAATGCATTATACAGTGAACATTGGAAAACGTGAACCCCCCAAAACGTGAACTATCCCAAAACGTGAACACCGTAATTTTTACATTGACTGCTCTAAAACGTGAACAAATCGAAAAGCTCTATAACGTGAACAGACATTTTTTCAACATTTCTACATAAAAATCCACTGAATTAATTTTTTAAAACTTCGGGTGCCCCATAAATTTGACATTGCGTAATATAAAATATTTAAAAAGGCTTTGATTTTGAACAAAGCGACACAAACGCCTAAGAGAAATTGTAGTTATTAAAATGACAGAAAATAGAACAGACAAAAATTAAAAATTTTGTTTGTTAAATAAAACTTTTATTTGTAAAACGTTCTAATTGAAAAATGAAATCTAATCAATTTTTTAATAACCCGTAGGTACCAGTATGAACTCGTAGGTACCAGTTGTAAAAATGTAAAAAAATTCATAAATCTATACTACTGCAAGCAAAAAGAAGATAAAATTAATGAAAATATGTTTTATTTTAGGAGGAGTAGTAAGACAATACGGTAGGAATACTATTTTAATCATAAAATGTTACATTCCAAAACATGAACAATCTCAAAAACATGAACACCCTCGGTTTTAATTAGCTCACGTTTTCCAATGTTCACTGCATCTAGAAAGATTCAGCTCACCTATAATATATCTTGATCACTGGATTTAATATGCACACCCAGGCAAGACATACCCAGGATCATAGCTACCCGTAGCGGACACTGCGGCTAATTGGAGAGCATGCAGCGAAGCTAGGCATTCCTCACAACAGTCACTGTCATTGCTGTGGGGGTTAGCGGAAAAAGGAAACAGTTCTCCATTTCTTCCGCAAATGCCCCAAATTCAAAATTATTAGGAAGGGCATTTTTTCGCGACATTGACGAACTTTCGGGAATAAAGATCAAAAACTTGTTTTCTTTTCTCCAGTTCGGATATCCGCATCTTCTCAGATAGTCAAGCTGCTTTAAAATCCCTCGCATCAGTCTGTTCAAACCTTGTTTGGAGACTAAACGAATCTGGCGCAAACTAGACTTGAAACGGTCAAATTGTCTGTTGTGCTTCAGTAGATCTCTCATCAGCTTCGTAATAAGTGTCATAACTGGACACTGTCTTATAGGTAGACATGCCGGTGTATTATCAAATGATGTCTACAGAAGTTGCTTGGACAAGGAGGAAGAGGAAATAATCCCATACCGTATTTGTACATACTCTGCCTCTAACAGACAAACTTCATCTAGGAGACTAATTCAATAATGAACCAAGCGATCTCATGAACACAGACATTAAAAGTCTCCTTCCCTTCATCAGAAGCTCCAAATGGTTTTAACTAGTAGGGAACCTTTTGTTCGCTATTAGATCGTGGTATCACAATGGACCTCTACTGGTCTAAGTGTGTCAGATGCTTTAAATGACAGCCACTTTAACCTAACCTAACCTAGACAACAACTAGTCAACAAGCTGCTTAGCTTGGCACAGTGGAGATGGTGTCGGATGAGTCCGGTCGTCCGGTTGAGTGAGTGATCCAAGTTCCGGATGATTGTGCAAAAGCAAACACAACACTAAGGGACATCAAAACCTAGTAGATCTATATTGAACTTAGTTCAAACTGGATCAACAATTTCCATATCAATTCCATCTGCATGTTTATAAGTTATGGTATCACCATGTAACACTTCAGCTCTAATTAGGCCACAAGGCTAGACTGCCAGTAGTCGTCATTTCTACCTGACTATACCTATTAACCATTATGACAAGGGTTACAATTATTGTGCCTTAAATCTGAAAGGTGATAGATCATTCTTGAATATCTACGCAAGTTCTCATGCCCTTAACTGTTTGAATTCAATCCTACCTATATATGCATAGCTTCCAGGTGATCACTTAGATGCCCTCTGGCCGAAAAGGATGTCAGCGTCTTTTCACAGCCACCAGTAAGGTAAGCATCTTCATGAAGGTTTCGATGGAAATGTAGTCCAATTGGAAGATGGAATTGATTCAATTGAAATTGATTTGAACGATGGTAATTTAGTGCATCTAAAGTGCGGGTGCCGTTTCTTGGACACAGGTCATTCAGAGCTCAAGCTGGTTCGTCACCTAGTTTTCCACTTACTCTCCTCTCATTTACCCTATTTCACCAAAACCTGGAAAGCACGATGGATTGATTGATATCTTACTGAGATGAACTGCGGCTTGTCTATGCATATTTCAATTTCGAAAGAAACCTTATCCTCGATTTTAAATAACATTCATTAAGTATAATATGCATTTATCGCCTCGTCGTGAACGCCAAACAAATTAAATTCCTTCATAAACCTCTCATTCCTTTCGCCTCTACACACTATACCGTACTTAATCTTTTTAAGCTATCTCTTTATGTGCAATTAAAGTGTCCTTTTATTTCATTAACTCCTTTTCTCATTCTATAATAGAAAGAGCATAATATCTTACACATCGTCCAGTTGTAGCTTCTGGCAATATCTACCCTTTCTTTTGTAACTTTAATCAAAAATGGAATGTCTGCTGTAGCCGTCCATTTCTCTCGAAAATTTCGGAGCATTATTTTTATTAGAGCTGGCGCACTTCAATCACATTTTGAGCAAACTTTCGTTCATGCCCGTATATGTATGTTATTAACTTTCTGAACTACTATGTTGTGTCCTTTGTCGTTAAGAAACTTACATTTATGTGGCCTGTAAGCGGAATAGTCTTCAACTTGAACTTCACAAAATGTACTCGGCCGGATGTCTGAATCTTTCTTGAGGGCTTTTATTGCAGTGGTCTGGGAAACATATTATGAACTTCATTTTGCCATGTTATTCTTAGCAAAAAAAAAAATAATAATCGACAACAACAAGGACACACGACATTATATTGTCCTGATACAACTGACCTAATCTGATTTAATCATACTTAATTTATGAAAGGTCATTTCATGGCACATTAAATTTTATGGCCAAATCCAGTGTCGTGTCATTATCATGGTCAAACGACAACAATAACCATGCGTCTGAGCCTGAGCCTGGGCATGGTCGTATATTCGTTCGCTTAGACAAAAACTGATTACCAAGGAAAATAAAGCGACTGAACATCGACATCCTACAGTGCATCCAGGACACGGATGCTTAGCCAGGAATATATGACAGCTTGTCGGTCAAACTGCCCTCATACCAAAGCAAAGGATGTCGGTTTCGTCTTTTCGTAGAACAATTAACTGGGTCGAACTCAATTTGTTAGTAAGTCCTCCCTGGTGCGTGTACCGTTATAAATAGCCATAGACATATGTATGTGTTTATGTACGTGCATAAGTCTGAACTTGTATTGAATTGAGTTTATCCTGTGTAAGTAAACATAGAATGGACGTCAAAGTGTATTATATTTTTCGGATATTTTTAATGTTCGATCCCATTAGGGGTCCTCGATATCCGATGGCCGCGTGGCGAATCGTTTATAACAAGGATACCCATGTTGTTGTATCCTTATTTGTCATTTCTCAAAGCCCAAATTTAATTTGGTAATTTGGATGGTCCAGGAGGTACAAAGTGGTGGGCTATTTCTCAACATAATACGACCGTTCATTTATCTTGTACCACAACCAACTAATGAACGCCGACGTTTACGAAGTTTGATGATTTTAAGTGAAGGTTTATTAAATCCAGCTGAGATGTATTAAAATTGAGACTTAAATTTGTGTAGTAAATTCGTCGAAAAAGATCACTCCCACGCACTGCAAATGAGAGCAGGAAATGTTAAGTGATTTATCTTCAAAAGGTTAATTGTTTAACATTTATGCATAAAGTTCACCATAAAAACGTTATTGATCAATTATTTTGTGTGATCAAACATTTTGTATTCGTTATTATTCTTAGTAGAAATAAATTGAAATCAAAAAGATGTAGGTCGCAACAGCTTGTTGTGACCAGGGATCATAGTAAGTTACAACTGTCAACCATTCATGAGTGCGTGCTATCAGCAGGATATTTCATGACAAGAGAACTCTTGGACTAGTATACCCTTTAAATTTTTTTTTTAGATATGACAGAGCCCATCCCAATAACTAAATTTCTTAATGAATATAAAACATAGGTTTGTACGTACGTATATAATTTTTGCTTTCGACTTATGTATAAGGCAAGTTTTGTATTCGTAAAAATCAAACAATGATAGCGAAGACGAAAAAAGTGGGTCTCGCAATTCTGTCTGTTCGACTACAGCCTAAACAGCTCGGCCGATTTTCGTCAAACTTGGTAGATATCGTTTTTAAATTTTTCCCCCACAGGGTTTTTTTTAAGACAAAAAATAACGGTACCTGCCATACGATTTTTTTCGAAACTTTAGAAATATTTTTTTTCTCAAAAACTGTTCCACAGATAAAAAGAAAAATAAAAAAAAATCATTTAATTAAAGCTAGGTAATGGTTGAAAAAAAATTTCAAAAAAATGCTTATTTTTGGTACTCCCCCTGGAATCATTTTTTTTGATTTTGATTTTCTCAAACGGTACAACCGATTTTGACCATTTTTTGTATGCTAAAGGTCCCCAAAAGTTTGAATATTATTGTGTATTCAAATTTTTAAAAACATTTTTTTGTTTGGATTTAAAAAAAAATTCAAAATTTGTTTTTTTAAAACTTAATATTTCGAAAACCCCATGCTCGAATATTTTAAAATTGGTAAATAAAAGTTTCTTAATATAATCTATGACATGAGACAAAAATTATTTTACCTAAAAATAACGGTACCTACTCACCATACAAATGTTTAAAAATGGTTTTCGAAAATCGTATTTTTCTCGAAAACGGTTCCGAGAATTTTGATAAATTTTTTTCTCGTTTATTTTTTCCGATCTATAGTTGAAATTAATATATTACTGACTGTACCCACCATAGAAACATTTTTTCAAATTTTGAATTTCTCATTATCGGCATAACATATTTTAACGAAATTTTTTATAGAGAAGCTTTTAGAAAGATTTAAAAACATTGCATTTGAAGACTTTAAAAAAAATATTTTTTGAATTTTTGAAAAAAAAAAAAAATATTTTTTTTTTGTTGAAAAATTCAATTCAGGGTTATTCCACAAACTCATAATGAACAATAAACCCATTTACACCTCAACGGTGATTTAAATAGACAAAATTGCAAAAAAATTGTTGAACGTAAAAATTCACCCACTTAGAAGCAAAATATATTGTGGAATGACCTAAGAAATCATCATTGGACAATATTTTTTTTCGAAAACGATGATAAAGTTGCGTTCAGTGTGGATGGCTATGAACACCGCCGGGTGCTTCGTCTTCTTTGATCCATTGGCTCCTGCTTTGACTCAGGTTCAAAATGATAAGCTCAAGTTTCATTTCCAATCACAATTCGGCCCGTAATTTCAGCCCGGCTTCCGATACACAAATACAAAATCTAACGTGAGCACTGCATTACAAACTTATTAATATTTTTAATAACACACGATGGTGGAGTAGCAGCCGCTGTAGATAATAAAATGAATTCATACATGTATACTGATTTGCTTATTACAAAAAGTGCGTTTACACGTGTCCATACATTTGTTTAAATTAAATTAAATCTAGTGGGGGCCTTAGACATGCCAAACTTATTGGGTAGAATTATCAAAATGTTTGCAGGCAAGTTTTTTCATCTTAAACCAAGAATCTCCCAAATCAAGTATCTCGAGATTTTGGACGGTGTCTGAAGTTTCGCAGATACCCATTGATACCAACTTAGGACTTTTTTTCAAATCAAGACGTTTTGTGATTTTTCGAGACAGGGAGACAATCAGCATGCTACCCGGACTGTCCTGTTGGAAGCGAGACGAATGGTAATATGATAAGGGTATAAGCCTGTTTGGGCATATGGTCATTTTGAACTTAGTAAATTCTATGGTAACCTAACCTCAGGTTCTAAGTTATAAATAAAATCAAAAACTCAATGGTCATATATCCAAAATTTTTAAAGATAAATCTAGAATACGACATGGCAGCCATTTAAGCCCCATACTTTTTATTTTATTCATAAAATACGGTGTTGGCATCTGTGTTGAAGTATTCAAAGTACCTCATTTATACAAACAATTTAAAAATCTTGAAAACTATTCCAAATTCTTGTAGTTGCTGCTTATGGTTGGATAAGGAGAAGGAGCCAAGGTAATTTTTTGATCCTGTTACAAAGCGGCTGTTTTACCCGTTCTAGAATACGCTTATCAAGTTGGGACACCAAATTACGCTTGCCAGATTGGGCATTTAAGGGTGGGATAATCCCTATGAACTCCCTACTTTGCACAAAAGAGTTAAACTAATCAATATGTCTTGCTTTGCGAGCGAATGTTCTAATTTATGTTGCTATTCGTTGACTTCAGCAAAGCATTTGACACTCTAAGTACGGATAAGCTTATAGAAAGTTTAAACAGAATTGGTGTGAGGGGATATCTGTCCGACTGGCTCAAGAACTACCTTACTGATAGATCAATAAAGGTCAAGGTATCAACGACCGTGAGTTCAGAAAAATCCACTGTATATGGTGTTCCACAAGGCTCAAAATTGGGACCCATTTTATTTATCCTGTATACAAATGAATTGTTACGATTATTTGCGAATAACACAGCCTACGCATATGCAGACGATATAGCCATCATAGTAAAACACAAGCACTTAAATTCAGCAATCGAAATACTTCAAGAGCATCTGGACACTGTAGCCAAGTGGTGTCATGACCATGGACTTGTCATAAATACAAAAAAAACTAAGATAATGCACATACGCCAACCAATGAAGAGGGAAGAAACTATCAACATCTATCACCGAAACGACAAGTGCCTACTGTTAACTAACAACAAACCAATCGAAATCGTCAAAAAAATAAGGTATCTTGGGGTTACCATAGATGAACATTTCCTTTGGCGTGATCATATAAACACTTTACGTCTTCAACTCAAAAGCACAATGTTTGCCTTAGTGTATCTTAAAAGGTTCTCGAATTTTGAAGTTATGAAGCAAGTCTACTACTCGTTAGCAGAATCGCGAATTCGATATGGGATCCTGGCCTGGGGAAATGCTTCTAAAACGCATCTAGATAAAATACTCAATCTACAACATCGTCTAGTTAAGTTAATTAAACCTGTTAATAATCAATTTAAGGTTTTAGACATAAACGCTATATACCGTATGACAGCAATAGAACATTACATAGATGATCAACGATTTCTACAACCTATTCGACATAATCAGAACACCAGAAGAAGAGCGCAAGGGATGTTTGAATTGCCTACAACTTTCAACGTATACGGAAAAAGAGAGCTAAGATGTATCATTCCAACATTATTAAATGAAATACCAGCGAATTTAAAAAATATTCGAAATTTTAAAACTCGAAAACAAGAAATAAAAAAACATTTTCTAGAATTGAGCTTCGTTCGATAGTAAAAATAATTATTCATTTTCCTTAAATTTTTCACTTATGTAAAACTCTTAAACTTAATCTATTATTATGTAAATAAACTAAAAATATTTAAAAGATCATTGAAATTAAAATATCAACTGAATTACTTCAATCACTTTCAAAATTAAATAATACCAATGTTAATAACCACCTGCAGATAAGCACTTTGCTTTGTGGGTAAACTATTAAAATGATACTATTGTAAAAATAAAGAAACTTTTGAATCTTGAATCTTGTTTGGTCTCAGTTATTGTTCTCTATCTTATATGACAAGTTTGATAAAAATATGGTTTTCGGTTAACAATCTTACGAATATGTAGATAGAAATTAAATCAATAGTGAGAACTTTAAAGTATCAGATCAACTTTCACCTGTTTTACTTCGAGACCGGGGCAACTTGCACAAGTGGCTAGGTTTCATCAAAATAGATATCTCCAATTTCCGCTTCATATTATGCAAACGAATAACACTATCCATGAGCTAACAGGACTTTTCGACGATTATATTGAAAAATGGAAAAATGCTCATTTCAATTTTCAAAAAGATAAATTGTTTTATTTTATGTTTTTTTTTTTATTTCATAAAAGAAATCAACTCAGTCGCTTCTCGTTACTAAAAAACGTGACCGGATATCATTGAAGTACTTTTTTTAAAATTGTGGTCACTCTGTCGTCATCGTGCACGTCCAAAGTCGTGGACCTATCACGTTCAACATTCCACAGCTATTCTGCGCAAAAGAACTTGATGAAATATATTTTTTTTTAAATTCAGAACTTACCAGTCTGTATCATGCCATGCCATGCCATGTCCGGAGTTATTATATCCTTTTGGGTAGAATTCGTTCATCTTTGCTTCATCACTTATTGATGAATAATGCAGTGTCTCCTGCCGGAAGGAGTTTCGAGTTTAATTTTATTATTCCAGTCGAATAGAGGTTTAAGGCTTACTGTTTTGGGTATTAGGTATCCGTTCATGTTGCTTTGGCATTTCTCCCTCAATCAATTGGGGAATGGCAGTCTAAGAGTGCAACAAGAGAACACACGTAAACATCCACAAGCTCCATGCAAGGAACCGCAAACTTTAATTAATTTTCAAGATGATCAAAGTTTCAAAGACTTGCAATACCCAGGCAAAGTGCCCAAAAGAGACGACACTGTTATGTGTTATATTACACTCGTAGGTGGAAGGTTGTAGGTTTTCGAGTTTCGGGTTTCGGTTATCAAAAAAAAAAAAAAAAAAAAAAACTTTAATTAAAAAGTCAAAGGCAATGCCTGAAATTCCCAACAACATTTTCTCAATGCAGCTCCACTGAACGGTCCCCAAAGAAGCAAGAATTGACTATCAGAACTGGGAAGGATTCATTTTAGATTTTTACGTAAAATTTTTATGAATTTCCGGGTATTTCCATTCAGTTTTTTTTTTTATTTTCATATCTCTGAACAAACTCTGAGAAAAGTGAAAATTAATTTTTGAATCACTCTTGGCATGTCTATACTCGTATAATGTTAAAGGGTTTGTTTTCTTGAATATTATGTTACAAGTTCTATAATTTAGACGTGGAGTTTGTGATGGGATATTTATATATAGGACTGTGGCACCTACAGTGCCATCCCTGTCACAATAATTTAAGTACAGTGGACGTCCAATATAACGAATACCCGATATAGCGAATTTGCGATATAACGAACGCTTTTTAAATTTACATTAACATCTCTAAATAGCGAACGATGATACAAATTTGCTATCCGATATAACGAACGCGTAGATAAATTGCTTTAAAATGAATTGTGATCTTTGCATCTATTCTTATGTCAACACACAAGTTTATTCTCGTATGTGTGTGGCGCAAAGGTTCAAAACTGTAACAAGCTTTCTGTTTTTCGTTTAGTGTTCGCGTCGCCTACGAAAACATTTTTGTTTAAATTTTTATTTTTTGGTTTGTCTATCGCTTTGCAGTTTTGATTTTTATGTACGCACACATATTCAAAGACATGATAGCAAGATAACGTTAGCAGTTAAATAGTGTTTTTGTTGTTTAAAGTCTCGTCTGGCTGAAACGCTCAATAATAATTTTTTAGATTTAGTTTTGTTTCTACAAAGATTTAGTTTTATGTACAAAATATTAAAATGAATACAAAATTTCAACGTACTCGGCTTTCATTAAAAGACAAAGTCAAAATTATTGATGAGTGCAACAAAGGCGTTTCACTTAAGGAAATTTCAATAAAATTCCGTGTGCCAAAATCAACAATATGTGGGATTAAAAAAGTCTCGTAAAAATCTTGAAGAACCTGAACTTGACACACAATGGCTCTCTACAACGTAAATCTATGCGAAAGGGAGAGTTTTCTAATATGGAAAATCAGCTGTACAAATGCTTTCTTCGACAAAGGGAAAAAACATTCCCAAAGTGGTGCTATACCAGAGGCTAAAGCTAGTTTAATTCATAAAAATCTATATCTATAGAGTGGTGCATTCTGTGCTAGTGATCACGAAGTTTAAGAAACGTTTCGGTGTCCGAATTATCAAAGAATGCGGAGAAAAACTTTCATCACGCGTTGAGCCGTTCAGAAAAGATCTACTCGAAGTCATCAAACACAACCATTCAATTTAATATTACCAATAAAAAACATATGAATAAATAAATTAATAAATCAACCACTTATTTTAAATTTTTTGAATGGAAAAGGCGATCGATATAACGAACGCTCTCGATATAGAGAATGACCTTGAACATTATATCATTCGTTATACTGGACGTCCACTGTAGTAACATTCAACCCCAATCCAATATCATCTGTTCGCGATCTAACATATGCTAGTGATAGAGAGCAGAAACGAAAATGCTACACGGGCTGAATAAATTAGTATCGATTTAAGTGCCAAACAGTATGCACCACCGTAACAAGTTAACAATTAAATAATAAACTTATTTTGTATTTTAGAATTAATTAAATGAAATAATTATAACTCGAAAGTATTTTGAAGTCTTCTTATTTAATAGGGCTGGAAAATCATAGCTTCTATAGGACCAAGTGACTTCAATGGTTTCGGATGAATGTCGAATGGTGTCGAATTCAATTTTATCTGTAATAAACGCAAAGTGAGGTTTTTTACAAGCAAATATTTAAAAATATATATCTTCTAAGAAATTGTCAGGAAGTAATATCCGGTCAATGAGGGTAAGCCCTAGTATAAATTATTGCAAGAAATGTGTCATATAGTCAATATTTCTAGTGGAGTCCCCTTCATCATCATCATCATCATCGGCTCGACAACCGGGTTCCGGTCCTGGCCTCTTTCAACAAGTCTCTCCACCTATCCCGGTCTCTAGCCGACGCCATCCAGTTGCGCACCCCAAGGCTTCGGGCGTCCTGGTCTACGCCATCTCTCCAGCGCAAGCATGGTCTACCACGCTGTCGTCTACCATAGAATGTACCACAAAGAACTTTCCGAGCAGGTTCCTCTTCGCTCATGCGAGCTAGGTGCCCTGCCCACCGGAGTCTACCGAGATTAATTTTTGTCACGATATCTGCTTCTAGGTAGATTGCGTACAGTTCATAATTGTACCGTCTCCGGAATCGTCCTTCCTCACATATGGGGCCAACAATTCTTCTTAAGACTTTTCTCTCGAACGCAGCTAAGAGGTCGGAGTGCCTTTTGCTAAGCACCCAAGTCTCGGATCCATATGTGATATGTGAGTACTGGCAGGACCATGGTCCTGTACAGCAGCAGTTTTGAAGTTATGGTGAGATTTCTGGATTTGAAGAGCTTTGACAGACTGTAGTAGGCTCTGTTGGATTTGAGAAGCCGCCCGCGTATTTCTTCTTTTATATTGTTATCGGCTGCTACTATTGACCCAAGGTACTCGTATTTAAAGGATTGCACCACTTCAAATTCGTGCTCCGCAACCTTGATTTTTGACCAACTGTTCATCTCGCATTCGACGCCACCATGTACTTTGTTTTACCTTCACTAATGTGCAGCCCCAGATTTTGTGCCGCCTGCTCGATCTGGATGAAGGAATCGTGTACAGCTTGTTCGGTTCTTCCGATGATGTCAATGTCGTCTGCGTAAGCCAGTAACTGGCTGGACCTGTTGACGATGGTCCCTCTTGTTGCCGTGCCAGAGTCACGGATTGCTTTCTCCAACGCCAGGTTGAAGAGGAGGCAGGCCAAACCGTCCCCTTGTCGGAGTCCATTAAAGATGTTGATTGGTCTGGATAGCAATCCGGCTATTTTTACTTGGCTTGTTACGTTGGTCATGGTCAACCTACATAGTCGTGTCAATTTATTTGGGATGCCGAACTCTCTCATGGCTTTGTAAAGTTCTACCCTGGCTATGCTATCATAGGCGGCCTTAAGGTCTATAAACAGATGGTATGTTGGGATGTTAAATTCTAGACATTTTTCTATCGCCTGCCTAAGGGTAAAGATCTGATCAGTTGTTGATTTGCCTGGAATGAAACCACACTGATATTGTCCGATGACGGTTTTAGCGTATGGGGTTATCCGGTCTTGTAGGATAGAGGAGAGTATCTTATAGGCGGTACTCAACAACGTGATACTTCTCTAATTGCTGCACGTTGTGACATCTCCCTTCTTATGTATGGGGCATATTATGCCTTTTCGCCAGTCTTCTGGCATTTCTTCCTGCTCCCTTACCTGAACTATAATATCATGAATAGCTTGACGTAAGGCTGGCCCGCCGTGATGAAATAATTCGGCTGGTATGCCATCGGCTCCCGGGGATTTGTTCTGTTTAAGCCGGCCTATAGCCTTCTCAACCTCTTCTATGCTTGGTGGCGGCAACATAGGGTATTCTTCTTGAAGTAGTGGAGCCTCCACTTCTGCAGTGAGCTGACCATTTAGCAATTCATTGAAGTACACTTCCCATCGCTCCAGTATGCTTTCAGGATCGGTGATCAGATTTCCCTCTCCGTCCTTGCAGTATGTGCAGCGTGGTGTGTACTGCGTCATGTTTCGGACGGATTGGTAGAACTTCCGCGGCTGGTGCGTACCTCGCTCTCGGCTATTTTCTATTTCACAGATTAGGTTCTTCTCCCAGGCTGATTTTTTTTTGTCTGTGTAGCAGTTTTTCTATTCTGAGCTCTTTATATTCCTCTTCTCGTGCCCGCATTCTATGAGATTGTTGCATTGCTCGGTACGCAACATTCTTACGTTCAGTCGCTAGCTTGCATTCATCATCAAACCAGTCGTTCCGATTTTTACGACTGCTGCCTAAGATGGAGTTGGCAGTACTAATGACAGTATTTTTAAGACGTGTCCACTTTTCATTTACGCCCAGCATACTGGCTCCAGGACTTACTCTCCCTAAGTCAGGTGTTTCTAGAGCGAGTCCTAACGCATTACCAAAGGTGTTACTGGTGTTTTCATTGCGCAGGGCAGCCGTGTTGATTCGAACCTGATCGGCGGATGCAATGTGTCTTCGCAAGGCAATCCGCCCTCGGAAAACCATACCAACAAGATAGTGATCCGAGTCGATATTGGCACCTCGGTACGTTCGTACCGTCATCAAGTTCGAGTAGTGGCGACGGTCTATCAACACGTGGTCTATTTGGTTACGAGTGACTCCATCAGGTGATACCCAGGTGGCTTTGTAGATATCTTTACGCGGAAACCTGGTACTCGCAACGACCATGTTTTTCGATGCTGCCAATTCTAAGACACGAAGTCCATTGTCATTAGTGTTCTCATGCAAACTATGGGTGCCTGCGTAATGCCTGAATACCGGCTCCCGACCTATTTTTGCGTTCAAATCCCCAAGGATGATTTTAACATCATACCTTGGACAGGCATTGAGGGCCCTCCCGACTTGTTCGTAGTAAGTCTATTTTTCTTCGTCTGAGGACTCCTCCGTAGGTCCGTGAACGTTAATGAGGCTGATGTTCGTAAATTTGCCTCGCACGCGAAGGGTGCATAGCCTTTCGCTTATAGCGTTAAAGCCGATGATAGTAGACTTCATTTTTTCGCTGACTAGGAAGCCTACCCCGAGCACATGGTGTTTTGTATGACAGCTGTAGTACATGTCATATTCTTTCTTCTGTAAAACACCATTCCCTGTCCATCTGATTTCTTGAAGAGCTGTTATGTCAGCTTTATATTTTGACAGGGCATCGGCTAGCTGCTGAGCAGCTCGAGCTCTATAGAGCAATCGTACGTTCCATAAGAAAATTCGTAAATCGTTTTTCCTTTTTCTTTGCGTGGGTTGTCGTCGTGAGATCAGTCCGTTTCCGAGGCTTGTTGTCGGTCTCGTAATTCTTTTAGTTTTACGGGACAGGGAATTAACCTGTCGCCAACCTGAGGAACCAGCCTGATCATATTAGCCAAACCTTTTTTAAAAGGCTTGTTTCTAGCGGCCGCCGCGGAGAGGCTATGATCACACTTCCACCAGTCCCGAATAGTTACGGCACGTGCATGTTTTCGTATGCTACATGTTGTTCCCCCTATTCGTCTGATGGCTGACCGCCGGAGTCCCCTTATTTCTGAATATTTTTGATGTGTAGACATCTTTGCCAGCGGTAGAGTGAACCGAAAACATGGGTCAAACGTATGCGTTCCGTGTAGCCTGTTACGGTTACACATTACGATTACACGTTACAACTACACGTTCCGTGTAGCAACTTACCTTACGGAAGATTGCATTTCAGATCCTGTTTACAGTGGAAATATTGCATTCTTACGACATCGTGTTTAGATTGGAAACTTTGAGTACTGGCAATATCGATTTTATTACTTTCCATTGCTGGCTAGAACCGAATATATTCAACCCCCCAACATTTCTTCACCTCTCGACCAATATGCCAAAAAGACGAAAGACAAAGCAAATAGTGTAAAATTTTAAAGCGGGTTGATTCAATGTCTTAAATAAATCCACTTCAGGTTAGTGATGGACGATTACATTTTATTTTATGCTCCCAAAAAATACATTTTCAGAGTTGACATTTAAAAATCCGAAAAATGGTGTTCAGGGCAATCAGATGACATCTGAAACGAAATATTCTCGATATGCCAAAATTTTATTTGTCGCTTATCTGTCATACCATATAACTATTTTAATTATCGAATTAAATATTCTATGTATGTATATTATATCAATTTTAACATTCGCTATACCAAAATATAGATCGTTCTCCATCTGTCAAGCCATGAACTGGATGATGACTACGACTTTAATGGATTAAAAAATTTAATTTTTGCAACTTATATTTCCTTTAATAATTTCCATTATAAGGTGGGAATGATGTCAATCGGTTTATAAATCTCTAACAGAGGGAGTTAGATGAAGTACATGAACATAAAAAAAAATGTTGAGGATTTTTTTACCATCTGATTGCACGAGTCTTTTTTCTTCTTTTTGACATATTTGATGTGACGTGAAGAAATGTTGTGGAATAAGGCTACGCTTCTTTACCTCTCACTTAAACTGTCAAAAAAAGAAAGACGAAACAAACTTTAAAAAGAATCGTAATCGGGACCCAAAAGTTAAACTGAAGTATCATATTTTCGTGCGCATTAGGGGCGATCACATTCCCAAATATGTTTGATAAGGTGAACGCTCCATCTTGTGGCTTGTCAAACAAAAAATGTTTTGACATTTTCAATGCATGACAAGCAGATTTTAGAATGCGAACGCATGTTGGTCAAACATGTTGGCCCGCCAAGGTCAAAATTCTAATAAGAAGTGATGTTTCACAGTATGTGTGACAAATGTGAACGCTCCTTTTTTTATCCATCAAATATTCATCATGCCGTGTTTGTGAATGTCCCCATTAATGCTCCGAACAAATAGTTATGGTATGACTGCTTTTAAATGATGCGATTTCACTGCAATTTGTAAGCATGTTAGCGAGAGACGTATGTGGTGGAGGGGTTAAACGCAATTGCTGAGGTTGAGAAAAATGCGGAGTTATCGTTCGTGCTTCTCTCCGGTTTCCTTTATTTCTTGAGTATGTTTCGTCTTATATTCGTCATTCGCTTTGTGGAATTCGCTTAACTGAGTAGAGTAAGGAGTGCTTAAAGATAACTCCTTTTCGCTTGAACAAAGTTAACTTATAGTAAAAATCGCTGTGTTTAAAAGCAACCATGCAATCAAAAGGAAGCCAAAAGAGAAACAGAGATTAAAAATCGGTTTCGTGTAAAAACAGTCTATTTTCTATCAGATAACATGCCTGTTTGAATATAAGTGAAATATGTAATGCTGCCTCAAACAACATCCCTGTTTAAACATAAGTCAAACAAACCTTACGTTACGTAGTGAAGTCCAATGATGCGTTATTTTTCTTACAATATTTAAATTATGAAATAGATAGATTTGTTCCTTAACTATTTACTATTTACTACTACTATTTACTACTCTACTACGGACACGTCAAAATAAGTCTGAGGAGTAAGTTCAATTCCACTGCACACTGTCTTGAAATTAAAGCGTTATGTACAGCTATATGTAGAGATATTTTTGGATTTAAGTATAAGTGATAAATTGATGGGCAAAATAGTGGTCTGATTTGAATATATCTAAAGTCATAAGCTAATACGATTGATAAAAAAAATTCGGCATTCGGATGAAAAAAAAAACCTCTCGAGAACCAGATAACTCCACGATAAACTAATATTTCTAATAACCAATAATAATATTTATAATACACGTGCTACCGTTAAATAAGGATACCCATACCATAACACCAACGTCTTGGACAGAAAGGTGCTAGCTTAGCTATGTATGTTTATTCAGCTACAACGTCGAAGGTTTTTGTCTCCCTTTGGCTACTCTGAGCGGTCAATTTTTTTTGTCAAGAAGCAGTTTTCAAAAGAACGCACACACATCTTAAGACAGATCTCTATAATAGTTTTGTTGTGGCAGCCATTTTTATAGACCATTTCGCTCATTTAAGCTCAAGCTAATATATATTTGGAGATAAAAAAAGCTTTCCGCAAGATGACTGGCGCGTTTGCTCAGAATCTACAACAAATGAATTCTTTGGACAACTTCAAAGAGTGTTTGACGATGATCAAGAAAAACTGGACCGAGTTCTTGCGCCCTTTCGTAACCGTCGATGAAAGATCTTCAAAACAATTTCTTCAAAACATGACTCTTTCCTTATCCAACAAGATCTCGACAGTTTCTCAGTCTGGTGTCTTAAAAATTGCTTAGATCTAAATATTGCCGAATGCCAATCAATCACTTTTTCACGTAAATACATAAAATCCCCTCCACGTCTCTACCTTCTACATAACCAACCCATTTCAACTGTTGAATCGATCCGCGACCTAGGAATATTATGCGAACGAGAGCCCAACTTCTTGGCACACATCAATAATACTCGAATAATTTTAAAAGCCAACTCATCACTTGGTTTTATTAAACGGTGGTCCAAAGAATTCTCCGACCCCTACGTCACCCGATCCATTTACATAACGTTTGTTCGTCCTCTACTTGAGTACGCCAGTCAAGTTTGGTCCCCATATCAACAAATCCACATCTCTAGAATCGAGAGCATTCAACGTCGCTTTCTAAGATTTGCCTTTCGCGGTCTGTCTTGGAATAATCCCTTGATCCTTGATCGGTTGTGTCATAATTTTGCTCTGTTTACTTTTATTTATTTTATTGTGAAAACCTTTTGAGTTTTAATAAAATTTTTGTTAAAGTATTCAATTTATCTTGTGTCATCTGAATTTTATACAGTTTTTTATATATTAAAGTGTCTTAGTTGTTTTATTTTAAATTTTAATTTTATTAAAATCAACTTCATAATAAATAGTTGTATAATTCTCTCTCTAACCGAGATTTTGCAATATATTTCTTCTTGTCTCCCCTCCCGGTGAGTACAATTTTAGTGTATGTTCTGCCGTTCTCCAAACTCCAATACAGAAACTACAAACAACACCTATTTGTTTTTTTTTTTTACTTACACTGCTACATTCATACGATCATCTGATGAAATTTAACGCTACATTACCGATGTTTGAAGCTTTTATATAAGCTCATATTCAATTTACTCGATAATCTAAGACACACACCATATCAATTTCTGCATAAGCTTATTGTCATTTCCAACTTTACCACGTTCATCGAATAACACAACCAACTAATAATAATTTTTACAGTCAAGTCAAATAAAAATTGTCTTATAACAAACTACAATATGGAAAACTTGACAGCAAATATTAACTCATTGGAAGTAAAAATCGATAAACTTATTGACGCGGTTGCTTTTACCAAAGAGCACCTATCACTTTATCATCCATCCACAACTAAAGGAATTTTACCTAAATCACCAATAATTGATAACTTAAAGAAGACAACATTATTATTATCATCTCCGAAAGTAAATCAACCTCATGTTCCTGTCCGTGTTACACGGAATATTTTAAAAAGAGCAAATGTAGCTCTCACACCTTTAAATAAAAAGAACAAGAAACCAACACTATTATCACAATCGTCTAATAAACCATCGACTTCAAATAATAGTGCATCATTAAAGTCATCAACCGCCTCTACAACACCATCGACATCTTTAATACCTTCAAGTTCTTTCTCCTCAACATCTTCCACATTTCTCCCATCATCATCGTCTAATTCATTATCTTCTATATCTTCATCATTAGCATCAACTTCTTTATCAACTCCACTTCCTACGTTACCTACGATATCTTCATCATCAACGGCATCAACTTCTTCACTTCATTCACCGATTTCCTATGTGTCTGAATCATCTTCATCTTTACCTACATCTATTTCAACAAAAATATTGCCTTCATCACTTATAACTTCAACTTCATCATCGCTATCATTCTCCTCAACATCTCTTCCATCTCTTACGTCTTCATCTATTTGCTCACTTCCTGCAATTTCACATACGTTTACTTCGCCACCATTGTTATCAAATAATGCTCCTGATGCAAATTTAAATAAAGATTCTTCTCCATTAATTCAACTTAAGGCGGTTGAACGATTTAAATGTATCTTTTTATCCAACTTTGATCCCAATACAATTTGTGATGACATAGCAACGTATATTACTTCACGTTTCAACAAATCAAAATTCAAAGTTGAACAATTGCAAACTAAAAGTATGGATTATGCATCATTTAAACTATATCTTACACAGGAATTGTTCAATCTTCTATTGGATAAGAAATACTGGCCAGAAGGCATAATAGTTCATGAATTCATGAATAAAAGGAATAATATTCGTAATCCTTTTCAGAAAAGATTGACAAGACAAACAATTCGTCGCAATTAATTGATATATTTTATCAGAATGTAAGAGGTCTTCGGACTAAGACCAACAAGGTCTATTGCACTTCTTCAATCTGCTCCTATCATTTGTCTCACTGAAACCTGGCTGCATGCGGGAATAAATGATTCTGAAATGTTTGACGACACATTTAATGTGTATAGACGTGACAGATACTGTGATCCAAATATCGACACCGTTGGAGGCGGGATTCTCATAGCTTTAAAATCTTTTCTGTTAACTTCTCTGGTTAATGTTCCTGTTTCACTTGACAATGAAATTCTCTGCATAAAAGTATCATTTAAAGACAAGAACCTTTATGTTATAACATTATATATAGTTCCTGGAAGCCCACAAGAGGTTTATACCAAGGCTTTCGAATACTTAAGCTATATCTATGATTTATTGGAATACCATGATGAAATCATTTGCCTTGGCGATTTCAACCTTCCCAATATCGCTTGGACGCGCTGTCGAGACACAAATGGTATGTTACCAACTGGTAATCTCAGATCCAACGACTCTAAGCTTATTGATGATTTAACTTCACTTGGACTTCTTCAATTAAACGATGTTTTAAATATTAATGGAAAACTGCTGGATCTAGTGTTTACTACCATTGACGATGAGATTATAATACAAAAATCCACCGAGCCTTTAGTGCCTGAAGATAACCATCACCCATCACTGATCTGTTCACTTTTTAAAAATTTTAATAATTTTGATAATGAATTGTGTGATAACTTTTACTCTTTTAATTTTATAAAGACTGATTTTTTAAAACTTAATTCTTTGTTATCAGTAGTTGATTGGTCTTGTTTGAATAATTGTTTAAATGTTAACTTAATGGTGTTTAAATTTTACAATATATTGTTTGATTGTTTTCTTAAATCTGTTCCCATAGCGATTATTAAAACAAGATCTTTTGTGCCAGTTTGGTACGATAGTGAAATCAAAAGTATGAGAAATCGAAGAAACAAGTTATGGTCTACTTTTAAACTATATCCAACAGAAACCAATTTTAAAATTTATTGTGAATCGAGGGATATTTTCAATAGAATATCTAGTTTAAAGTATCTTAATTACATTCAGAAGGTGCAAAGAGATCTAAAAATGAATCCAAAGTGTTTTTGGAATTTTTTTAACAGCAAAAGAAAATCTTGTCCTTACCCGTCTGTTCTCAAATTAAATGACATTTCAAGTCATGACCCACGGGTTATAACGCAACTTTTTTCTGACTTCTTTCAAAGTGCCTTCAACTGTGATACATCCAACTGTGATACCTTTAACTGTGATTCCTCAATCTGTGATAAATCTGACGAAATGGATCAAAACTTTGACCATTTGAAATCTTTTACTTACTTGACTGATATGAACTTTAACATTGATATCGACAACATTGTAAAGTTTATATCTAACCTTGATGACAGCTCTATACCAGGTCCTGATGGTATACCCTCTACTATTTTGAAAAACTGTGTACGTCATTTGTCATTACCTTTGTCTATTCTTTTTAATTTCTCAATGTCTTCATGTTCATTCCCATCTATTTGGAAAAGTTCATTCATTATCCCTCTACATAAAAAAGGGAAAAAAGACGATGTGAAAAACTACAGGCCTATTGCTAGATTATCTGTGATTCCTAAACTCTTTGAGGCTATTATTTGTGAAGCTTTATGTTTTTATGTTAAGTCATTTATTGTTCCTAATCAGCATGGCTTTATAAAAGGTCGCTCTACTATTACTTTTCTAACAGAATTAGCTGAAAATTGTATTGATTCATTTAAAAACAGTAAACAACTAGATTGTATATTTACTGATTTCAGTAAGGCTTTTGACAAGCTGTCACATCGTGTTTGCTTTTTAAATTAAGAAAATTAGGTTTTAGCGAAAATTTTGTAAAATGGCTTCAATCTTATTTATTAGACAGATCTTATTCGGTGTTATTTAACGTTTGCGAATCAAATAAGTTTAAAATCAATTCAGGAATCCCACAGGGTAGTCATTTAGGGCCCATTCTTTTTATTTTATTTATAAACGACTTACCATCGGTGTTAAAATACTCTAAGTGCCTCATTTACGCCGACGATGTAACAATATTCAAAACTATTTCAAGTACTCGTGATTGTGAACAATTGCAATGTGATCTTAACTCGTTTTTTGACTGGTGCAGTCGTATTTGTTTGTTTCTTAATACTGATAAATGTAAAACTATGTGTTTTACAAGAAAATTTTCATTTACTTCATTCAACTATTTGTTTAATGGTATATCAATATCTCGTGAAACAGTTACGTCTATTCTTGGTGTCACATTTGATCGCAAACTCGAGTTCATTCAACACATAAACTCCATTTCAAACAAAGCTAATTCCATTCTTGGTTGGATAAAAAGAGAGTCGAAACAATTTTCCGACCCTTTCGTGACAAAGCAGCTTTTTATATCTTTTGTTCGACCCATTCTAGAATACGCTTGTCAGGTTTGGTCACCTCATTACGAATGTCATTAAAATAGACTAGAACAGGTGCAAAAAAGATTCATTAGGTTTGCCCTCAGGGGACTTAGCTGGGATAATCCTTATGATCTTCCACCTTATAACAACAGACTTAGACTTATTGATTTACCTAGTCTCGAGAAAAGACGTTCCTATTTATGTTTCGTCTTCATTGTAAAATTAATCAACGGCAACATAGACTGTTTGCACCTTCTGTCTCGTATTAATTTTAATATCCCTCAAAGAACTCTGAGGAACATACCGGAGAGTATACTTATTTCAAACTATCGTACCAATTATGAAAAATGTTCTCCATTGAATAAAATGTTTAAACTATTTAATATTTACAATCTTAAATATAACAATTTGTTTGATAAAACAATAATTAATTCATGTCAATTTAATTCCACATTTTTTCATGAAATTGTTTAAAAATCTTAATATACGCCTTTGTAAGAAATTTTTTGTAAAACTAGCAATTTAGTTATGTAAATAAATAAATAAATCCTGCCCCCCTACCAAAACCGCCATCAACTAATTAACCTAAATACACTGCAGGAACGGAGAGATATAGCAGAGATTCTCTTCATTCATCGGCTTCTCTCAGGCTCCGTTGACTGTCAAACTCTTTACAACTCTATCTTTTTCAGCACAAACCCTCGTAACCTTAGAAATCCTCGCCTCTTCTATCTCCCTACCCACCGTACCTCCTATGGCTCCAACGAACCTATTACGCGTATGCTGCGGAGGGTTAATTCGAACGAAACCGATTTCGACTTTAACCTCAGCACTCCCTGCCTAAAACACCTCCTCCGAAACACAATCCAATCATAGTTTTAAGTTAGCCCAACCCTAGCTGTAAGTTTCATAGTTTTAAGTTAAATTAAGTTATGAAGCTTGTATTAAACTAAATAAATGGGGTATTGCCCCCACCAAAATTAAGGGTGTTAAAAATGTGTGAAAAATGTAGTGTCACAACGGCTTAATGAAAATACTAATAATAATACTGGGAAAATATTAGGCGGTTTTTTTTAAATGCTCGATCAAATTTTTTGAATACAAATAGAAAAACAATGAGATTAACATTTAAAACGTCACTCACTTTTAAAGTGTCCAAAGCATATCAACCACAAAGTTGCGATCCCCTTTTTTCTATACCGTATGGTTTATTATTATTTTTATCAAACAATTAAAATTGCCAACCATATTCCAAAGGCCACTAATGCACCACACCGTTAGCTAGCATATCCAACGAATGTCAACTTCAGGACATTCAGATGTGTGACAATGACCATGTGTGAGGTTTCGACACCAGATTAAATTTTGAATTCTATTTGGTTGGGGTTAGCTGCAGACTTCATCCACACACAATTACTTCCAGATTTTCCGTACATATAAGGCATCTCACGAACTAGAGAGTGTGGAGTATAAAGGTAGTTCGCATAGAGAAAGCCTTTAACGTTTGGAAAGTCAAAAACTAAAGATAATTGTTCGTAGATTGTGGATCTCCGGAAAACCACGGACATTGTAAAACGTTATACTGCGGCAATACGCATCACACCTCAACAAAGATTATGTATCATCGTTCTATTGTCTGAGTGTAGAGTATTCTGTGGTTGATGGTAGCACATTTTCCGGATATCCTGATACCTATGGCCATGGTGTCCATCCTACTGTAATGGCTATGTAGAAGATTTGCAATGACATCTGGACGTAGCACAAGCAATTAAAATCCAACTGAATTTTAAAACTTATGGCATGTAAATCGACATTTAGATTTCCTCTTTATAGCCAACAGATTTTTTTTTTTAATTACAACGTATAATGGGGGTTTACATAAGTCAGACTTTTCTTTCATATAACATTCTAAATTTATTGGAATACGGGTATACAAGGGGCGTAATGGTTAGTGCATCGGACAGTCATGCAGAGGGTATTGGGTTCGATACTCAGGTAATGCATTTTTTTTTCTGAGGTATCAAGCCTCTTGTCATGAAAATTACTGCTCATCAGCCGTTTGGAATCGGTGGAAAACTTTAGGTACCCTCCATTCCTGGTAGCAAACACACACGAAAACGGTTGAGAGTTGTAACTCACAAGCTCCTGGTTCTCTACGAGCTGTTTCATCACAAAATTTTATTTTACGAGCATACCCTAATGTCCAGAAGTGATTGTTGTTAGTCCATAATGTGTCGCTTGCCCTCAACTTAAGCTCAATCAACCGGATGTCCTGGTTAACCGACACAAAAACCAAGTACTGGGAGAATATCTAAGGTTGAAGGACTGCAACTGCAAGAGGAGTTCAGGTGTAAGTCATCACATCAGTTGCATTATTAATCCATCCATTGGCACCACTGTCGAAAGCCATCGGAGATGAACCTTAAGTCTTGCAACATAAGCGAATCTTTAGCATCTTTAAATTTTATTGTGATGTCAAAGAAAGTTGCGAAATCTTTTACTTTCTGATTCCTTAAATTCTTCGAATAACATAAGTTTTCTTTTTGTATTTTTCTTATACCCTCTTTATTTTCTAGGACTGCCTTAAAATGTCAACCCCTTATCTTCTTTTCGTTTCTCCATATCCCTTTCCATTGTACCATACTATACTTAAATGTATTATAAATGAACTCGTCTTATAAACAAGGGGCTAAGTTTTTTTTCAAATAATGTGTTTAGCAGTGAAAATTAGTGACTAGTGAGGCATGAAAAAAGGTTAACGTAGGAATGGGATTGATATGAAAGAAAACTTTAAGCAGTGGGAATAGAAGATTCTGAAGAAGATAAATAAGAGTTAAAGATGACAAGCCATAGGAGTGATTAAGCACGCCTACGTCTTGTTTATTTAACTTAAGTAGGTTAACGTAGATCAATATTTGTTTATCAAGCGATATTCTGCTCAAGCCATTAACATTGAAGACATTTAACATTTAAACTTTTAATTTAACAACGATAGGTCTTGAGTGCATACGAAGGAAACAATAGACAATGTTGTTATAATTATTACTGACTTATATTTTAAGTCTTCACTGGTCAAGTTTTCATAACCTTTTCTTAATGTTAAACACAGCACATATGATGGGAAAATTAGTCGGGGGGAGATACCGTTGCAATTCTACTTTCGAATGAGATAGACGTGAATTTGGGAACGAGTATGAGAAGCTGAGAGTAGATTCGTCGGCAAAACAATGAAGTGAATTAGAAGTTTCAGACAAGAGATCATTTATAAAAATAAAGGAAGAGATTCGGAGACAAAACGGAACCCTGGGGAACACCACCATTTATTTTGTGAAGATCAGACTTAAAAGCATCCAATATAGCATTTTTTTAACGATCTAGAAGGCAATTTCTAATCCGAAGACTAAGGGCTTCGTTGATACAAAATGCACGCATTTTCGATTAAAGAGCCTGGTGCCAAACTCTATCAAATGCCTTAGAAATATGAAGCGCAATAGTCATACTTTCTCCATAACAATGTACAGATCTGTTCCACTCTTCGGTGAGATATGCCATCAGATCACCAGTTAGAAGATTGCTGCGAAAGCCGTATTGTCGGTAATAAAGTAAGCCCCCTAAAAGTTAAGCCAGTAATAATAATAACAAATTTTTTTCTCATCAATTCGAGTTGTTCCGATAATACTCTACTCAAATTTTATATTAAGGCCCATAACCTTAGAACTTGGATCTCTTTCTCAATATTTATGTTTTTCATTGTGATATTAATTTAATTAAAAACAACTTCCTTATATTACTCACGAAACTAAGCTATACTTCCCAATTTACAAGATTATTTACCAACAAGTTTCACCAGTCTATTGCGGCCACATAATGCTGACAGAGTTTATTTTGAACCTGGACCATCAGTCAAAGGCTTGAAAAATCAACAAATCAGGAACTCCACTCTCAAAATGGCAAGATATGTGACAGATGTTCCATTTCCAACGAAATTGTTGACAGTTGGTTAACATAACTTCCGTTTGACATTCAAGTCAAAACTAGCCACGCCAGCTATTCAAAAATGGTCAAGAGCCCAAAAAGAGTGCCTGTTCAACTAAAATGAAGATAAATTTAATATGTGATACCTTTAATCCCCCAAATCTGCAAGAAGGTCTACGGTTTTAAGGAATTGTAACTTTTTGCGTGAAATTGAATTTTCCTCACCATCCGTTAAATATAATTTTCTCCATCTGAGAGTACTGCCAACTCCATCTTAGGCAGCAGTCGTAAAAATCGGAACGACTGGTTTGATGATGAATGCAAGCTAGCGACTGAACATAGGAATGTTGCGTACCGAGCAATGCAACAATCTCATAGAACGCGGGCACGCGAAGAGGAATATAAAGAGCTCAGAAGAACAGAAAAACGGCTTCACAGACAAAAAAAATCAGCCTGGGAGAAGAACCTAATCTGTGAAATAGAAAACAGCCGAGAGCGAGGTCCGCACCAGGCGCGGAAGTTCTACCAATCCGTCCGAAACATGACGCAGTACACACCACGCTGCACATACTGCAAGGACGGAGAGGGAAATCTGATCACCGATCCTGAAAGCATACTGGAGCGATGGGAAGTGTACTTTAATAAATTGCTAAATGGTCAGCTCACTGCAGAAGTGGAGGCTCCATTACTTGAAGAAGAATACCCTATGTTGCCGCCACCAAGCATAGAGGAGGTTGAGAAGGCTATAGGCCGGCTTAAACAGAACAAAGCCCCGGGAGCCGATGGCTTACCAGCCGAATTATTCCATCACGGCGGGCCAGCCTTACGTCAAGCTATTCATGATATTATAGTACAGGTAAGGGAGCAGGAAGAAATGCCAGAAGACTGGAGAAAAGGTTTAATATGCCCCATACATAAGAAGGGAGATGTCACAACGTGCAGCAATTATAGAGGTATCACGTTGTTGAGTACCGCCTATAAGATACTCTCCTCTATCCTACAAGAATGGATAACCCCATACACTAAAACCGTCATCGGACAATATCAGTGTGGTTTCATTCCAGGCAAATCAACAACTGATCAGATCTTTACCCTTAGGCAGGCGATGGAAAAATGTCTAGAATTTAACATCCCAACATACCATCTGTTTATAGACCTTAAGGCCGCCTATGATAGCATAGCCAGGGTAGAACTTTACAAAGCCATGAGAGAATTCGGCATCCCAAATAAATTGACACGACTATGTAGGTTGACCATGACCAACGTAACAAGCCAAGTTAAAATTACCGGATTGCTATCCAGACCAATCAACATCTTTAATGGACTCCGACAAGGGGACGGTTTGGCATGCCTGCTCTTCAACCTGGCGTTGGAGAAAGCAATCCGTGACTCTGGCGCTGCAACAAGAGGGACCATCGTCAACAGGTCCAGCCAGTTACTGGCTTACGCAGACGACATCAACATCATCGGAAGAACCGAACAAGCTGTACACGATTCCTTCATCCAGATCGAGCAGGCGGCACAAAATCTGGGGCTGCACATTAGTGAAGGTAAAACAAAGTACATGGTGGCGTCGAATGCGAGAGGAATAGTTGGTCAAACAATCAAGTTAGCGGAGCACGAATTTGAAGTGGTGCAATCCTTTAAATACCTTGGGTCAATAGTAGCAGCCGATAACAATATAGAAGAAGAAATACGCGGGCGGCTTCTCAAATCCAACAGAGCCTACTATAGTCTGTGAAAGCTCTTCAAATCCAGAAATCTCACCATAACTTCAAAACTGCAGCTGTACAGGACCATTGTCCTGCCAGTACTCACATATGGATCCGAGAGTTGGGTGCTTAGCAAAAGGCACTCCGACCTCTTAGCTGCGTTCGAGAGAAAAGTCTTAAGGAGAACTGTTGGCCCCATATGTGAGGAAGGACGATTCCGGAGACGCTACAATCATGAATTGTACGCAATCTACCTTCGTCAACCACCTAGCTCGCATGAGCGAAGAGGAACCTGCTCGGAAAGTTCTTTGTGGTACATTCTATAGTAGACGACAGTGTGGTAGGCCATGCTTGCGCTGGAGAGATGGCGTAGACCAGGACGCCCGAAGCCTTGGGGTGCGCAACTTGATGGCGTCGGCCGGGATAGGTGGAGAGACTTTTTGAAAGAGGCCAGGACCGGAACCCGGTTGTCGAGCCGATGATGATGATGATTAATTCTAGCTTAAATTAAGCAGGTTTATTAAATTTTACTAAGTAGCTATTTTGGTTTTTAACAACTTAAGAAACGGTTTTTTAGTCTTAAGAAAATACGTCTGCAGACATTATATTATGAGTATTGAAAATAATTTAAAAAATAACTGTTAATAGTTTTGGTCTTTCAGAATCTGAGCTTTGGCGGGGTTAATTCGTCATTCGGAACTGTTTGCAAATTTAGTTTGAGTCGGTGTATTCCTGACCTTTTAAAACTTGTTACAAATTTGGATGAAAATTTAATATATGATATAAAAATTGGAGATAGGCCCTAACTGTAGAACGATTTTCTTCTAAGAATATACCAAAGAACCACGCCCTAAAATATTATACACGAATTAAGGGACACCCTGTATAGCAATTACCCACTTAATGCACTAGAAGTTCATGTCTTTTGCTTAAAACTTCACCTGCATTTCATGTCAAAATGTATGTCCAGTGACTTTATTTTTAATTAAATTGGTCATTATTTCAGATACAACTCTAAAACACACATAACTTTTTCACCTGAGTCACAGCAGAACTTCTTCAAAAAAAAAAAAAAAAAAAACAACATCATTGTCATAAAAACAACAAAATCATTTCACTTTAACCTTATTATCTCGAAAAAAACAAAACTTTAGCACTAAACTCAAAACAAAACCTAATCTCATCCCATATTAAAACATGAGTTTATTTTATTTCTTTCCCATTCCATAACAGTCAAAGTTAACTTCATAATAAACCAAACAAATTCTATTATAATTCCGACAACTTACATCTAAAGGTAAGGAGGTAGCAGGTATGTTTTCCTCATCCTCACTCACGTCTTCACAAACACACACACACATATATACTTTAGGCCCAGAGGGTAACAAAATAAGCTTTCTGTTCTCTACGAAAAAAACACAACAGGATTATAATTTCCAGGCACGTCCGTTACTGTCATCGTTCATAAAAAAATACAAAACAAATTCGAGCATTACAAATGAAAATGTGAAAAAACTGAAACGATGAACAAAATACATCAAAAATCAGCTCAAAGCTATTTTTTGGCCTAAGAACAAATGCCCCCCTATGAGAAATAATGGGGAGAAAAAATGGCAGTCACGCAATTGAAAAGTCGACCGGATATATCGGCCAGCAGTAACAGTAATAGCAACAGAAGGAAAGCCTATGTCAAGATTTGTCCTCATTAAATGTAACGAAACACTAAGGCCTTACGCTTCACAATTGTACAACCCTTCTAATTACTGACTTCTTGGAATACGAGCTAACGGAAATCAGTACCTACACTACGAGCAAATTAAATTATCAAGAAAACTCGTGTAAAAGTTGTTGATGTTTTCCATTTTCGACAAATGCGTCTTCTAACCCTAAAAAAAAGGTTTTGTTTATTTTTATAAAAGTCCCAAAATCTACCTAACTGAAGGGGTAGTAACAAAAAAAACAATATCAGGTTAATTGTAGCGCAAAAATGAACCTGAACGATTTCAGCCCTCGCCTCGTCCGTTATCAATCACATTTAATAAAATGTCACTTAGTTTCCTCTGTGAGTAATCACTTTTCAACAAAAGACTCTTGACTCCGACTGCGAAACCGATTATTTCATTTTTCGTCAAATTATTTTTTATGTCGGTGTTATTATTCGAGTGCTTTTTTTGATATACATAATTGAAAACCTCTAGGCCAAGAACCAAGCTGGCCCCTAAACGGCGTGTTTTCGTTCTTAGATTTTTATTATTGTCAGGAATAATTTAGACGGAATATTAATGAACATTCGGGATACTTGGTATGGGTACTTGTACTTCAGTACTCTGGTACTGGTACTTAAAAAAAGACAAGTACCAGTATTTTTTCAGTATTTGGGTAAAAGAACCAAGTATCAAGTAGTTTTTGGTTCAACTCCAATGTCGATTTAAAAAGGGAATTATTTTTATGAAATTCATCAGAAGAAATTTTTTTTTTTTACTAGCATACCACAACCTGTCGCTGTCAGTTCAGTTGTTGTAACAGCAATTATAAGCAACCGACTTGCCGGCCGAGTATTAAAACCATTGATCCTAAGCTAAGTTCAGCTGACAGAATTTGTCCAGGCTGTTCCTAAAAAAGACGACCCATCCCCTACTTCTTCGGACTCATCAATTGCACTCAGGTTCCTTCTTTCCAAGGTCATGGAATCGCTGATCAATCATCAGCTCAAATAATAACTCGAAGATTGAAAACTTCTGAATGACCGGCAATACGGCTTTCGCAGCAATCGTTGCACTATTGATCTGATGGCATATCTCTCCTAAAATTGCTTTGGAGAAAGTAAGATTATAGCGCTTGATATTTCTAAGAGCATTTGATAGTGGTTGGCACCAGGCTTTCTTATCGATCAATGAAACCCTTATCTTTTCTATTATAAATTACCTTCTGGATGGTTCAGTTCATGCTGTATTAGACGGTTTCAAGTCTGGTCTTAATAAAGGCTCTGTATTCTTTAAGGCTCTCTTTTATCTCCGACCCTCTTCCTCATTTTTATAAATGATCTCTTGTCTGAAACTTCTATTCCACTTCATTGTTTTGCCGACGACTTTCCCTCAGCTTCTGATACTCATTCTCAAATTCACGTCCATCTCCTTTGAAAGCGGAATTCCAAGGGTATCGTATGATAAGCTCATTTAACTCCGATCTTTACAGGATTGTTAAATTGGGTATACAAAAGCGTGTAGAGTTTAATGCTTAGAAAAGCTGTCTTTTGTCATTGAAGCAAAATGTTCCCCTTTTGGCATTGTGATTGAATGGCAACTACATCGAAGGAGCTCACCAGTCCCGCCAGAGCCTTCATTAAAAAAAAAAAAAAAAAAAAAAGCGCACGGGGTTGACGGAGCAGCAGTTAAGTAGTGCATGTGCAATCCGACCAATTTGAACACTACTCTGACGTGATCTCACGGTTGCGCTTGCTGTCCGGAGTGTGCAGACGCGGCACCCCTTTCGCAGACAGTTTTCTCATGCCCAAAATTTTATGGAGGATATGTCAATATCCTCGGTCGGTCTTTTGAAATGCCTACTGCTTCAGCTATCTCGCTCACCTTCAATCGGCTCTCGGCGGTCTGCCAATACGTGATCATGGATTTTTGACACGTTATCCCCCTTGGTAGCCATTTTCGGGGCACCTGGGTGAGGCTCATCAAAAACCGACATGCGACCACGTTGAAACTCGGTATACCAATTTTTGACGGTTACCATCGAAGGAAAAGAGTCACCGTACACAACATCCAAGCGCTCTTTGATTTCATTGCGCGATTTCCCTTACAACAACAAGAATCGAATCACCGACCGGTATTGCTCTTTTTCCATTTTTGTAAGATTCGCGGACAAGGTGGCTTCCACATGTGATCAAAACAAAACTACGAGTCCGATTCGGTAAATCCGAAAGTAAATCTCTCTTGCAATACTGTCACCATCGGGCGGTTACTTACTCGAATCGGACCGCCCTCGTATAACACACACTATTCTGTTACCATAGTTCACTATTTATTATATTTCGATTAATTGTGGGAATAGAATTGGTTTCGGGTGATCAGGCTTCTGATAATTCAGCTTTTAAAACTGGTCCTATTATTCTGACACGTCAGGTTTTTGACGGGATCAGACGGTATAACGCTCTTAGCGTCACTTCAAAAACATCATCATCATCATCGGCTCGACAACCGGGTTCCGGTCCTGGCCTCTTTCAACAAGTCTCTCCACCTATCCCGGTCTCTAGCCGACGCCATCAAGTTGCGCACCCCAAGGCTTCGGGCGTCCTGGTCTACGCCATCTCTCCAGCGCAAGCATGGTCTAGCACGCTGTCGTCTACAATAGAATGTACCACAAAGAACTTTCCGAGCAGGTTCCTCTTCGCTCATGCGAGCTAAGTGCCCTGTCCACCGGAGTCTACCGAGCTTAATTTTTGTCACGATATCTGCTTCAAGGTAGATTGCGTACAATTCATGATTGTACCGTCTCCGGAATCGTCCTTCCTCACATATGGGGCCAACAATTCTCCTTAAGACTTTTCTCTCGAACGCATCTAAGAGGTCGGAGTGCCTTTTGCTAAGCAACCAAGTCTCGTATGTGAGTACTGGCAGGACCATGGTCCTGTACAGCAGCAGTTTTGAAGTTATGGTGAGATTTCTGGATTTGAAGACTTTGACAGACTATAGTAGGCTCTGTTGGATTTGAGAAGCCGCCCGCGTATTTCTTCTTCTATATTGTTATCGGCTGCTACTATTGACCCAAGGTATTCAAAGGATTGCACCACTTCAAATTCGTGCTCCGCTACCTTGATTGTTTGACCAACAGTTCCTCTCGCATTCGACGCCACCATGTACTTTGTTTTACCTTCATTAATGTGCAGCCCCAGATTTTGTGCCGCCTGCTCGATCTGAATGAAGGAATCGTGTACAGCTTGTTCGGTTCTTCCGATGATGTCGATGTCGTCTGCGTAAGCCAGTAACTGGCTGGACCTGTTGACGATGGTCCCTCTTGTTGCCATGCCAGAGCCACCAAGGCCAGGTTGAAGAGGAGGCACGCCAAACCGTCCCCTTGTCGGAGTCCATTAAAGATGTTGATTGGTCTGGATAGCAATCTGGCTATTTTTACTTGGCTTGTTACGTTGGTCATGGTCAACCTACATAGTCATGTCAATTTATTTGGGATGCCGAATTCTCTCATGGCTTTGTAAAGTTCTACCCTGGCTATGCTATCACAGGCGGCCTTAAAGTCTATAAACAGATGGTATGTTGGGATGTTAAATTCTAGACATTTTTCCATCGCCTGCCTAAGGGTAAATATCTGATCAGTTGTTGATTTGCCTGGAATGAAACCACACTGATATTGTCCGATGAAGGTTTTAGCGTATGGGGTTATCCGGTCTTGTAGGATAGAGGAGAGTATCTTATAGGCGGTACTCAACAACGTGATACCTCTATAATTGCTGCACGTTGTGACATCTCCCTTCTTATGTATGGGGCATAATAAACCTTTTCGCCAGTCTTCTGGCATTTCTTCCTGCTCCCATACCTATACTATAATATCATGAATTGCTTGACGTAAGGCTGGCCCGCCGTGATGGAATAATTCCGCTGGTATGCCATCGGCTCCCGGGGCTTTGTTCTGCTTAAGCCGGCCTATAGCCTTCTCAACCTCTTCTATGCTTGGTGGCGGCAACATAGGGTATTCTTCTTGAAGTAGTGGAGCCTCCACTTCTGCAGTGAGCTGACCATTTAGCAATTCATTAAAGTACACTTCTCATCGCTCCAGTATGCTTTCAGGATCGGTGATCAGATTTCCCCCTTCGTCCTTGCAGTATGTGCAGCGTGGTGTGTACTGCGTCATGTTTTGGACGGATTGGTAGAACTTCCGCGCCTGGTGCGGACCTCGCTCTCGGCTATTTCCTATTTCACAGATTAGGTTCTTCTCCCAGGCTGATTTCTTTTGTCTGTGTAGCCGTTTTTCTGTTCTTCTGAGCTCTTTATATTCCTCTTCGCGTGCCCGCGTTCTATAAGGTTGTTGCATTGCTCGGTACGCAACATCCTTACGTTCAGTCGCTAGCTTGCATTCATCATCGAACCAGTCGTTCCGATTTTTACGACTGCTGCCTAAGATGGAGTTGGCAGTTCTAATGACAGTATTTTTAAGACGTGTCCACTTTTCATTTACGCCCAGCATACTGGCTCCAGGACTTACTCTCCCTAAATCAAGTGATTCAAGGGCGAGTCCTAACGCATTACGAAAGGTGTTATTGGTGTTTTCATTGCGCAGGGCAGCCGTGTTGATTCGAACCTGATCGGCGGATGCAATGCGTCTTCGCATTTTCGCAAGGCAATCCGCCCTCAGAAAACCATACCAACAAGATAGTGATCCGAGTCGATATTGGCACCTCGGTACGTTCGTACCGTCATCAGGTTCGAGTAGTGGCGACGGTCTATCAACACGTGGTCTATTGGGTTACGAGTGACTCCATCAGGTGATACCCAGGTGGCTTTGTAGATATCTTTACGCGGGAACGTGGTACTCGCAACGACCATGTTTTTCGATGCTGCCAATTCTAAGACTCGAAGTCCATTGTCATTAGTGTTCTCATGCAAACTATGGGTGCCTGCGTAATGCCTGAGTACCGGCTCCCGACCTATTTTTGCATTTTTGCATTCAAATCCCCAAGGATGATTTTAACATCATACCTTGGACAGGCATTGAGGGCCCTCTCGACTTGTTCGTAGTAAGTCTCTTTTTCTTCGTCTGAGGACTCCTCCGTAGGTCCGTGAATGTTAATGAGGCTGATGTTCGTAAATTTGCCTCGCACGCGAAGGGTGCATAGCCTCTCGCTTATAGCGTTAAAGCCGATGATGGTAGACTTCATTTTTTCGCTGACTAGGAAGCCTACCCGAGCACATGGTGTTTTGTATGACAGCTATAGTATATGTCATATTCTTTCTTCTGTAGAACACCATTCCCTGTCCATCTGATTTCTTGAAGAGCTGTTATGTCAGCTTTATATTTTGACAGGGCATCGGCTAGCTGCTGAGCAGCTCGAGCTCTATAGATCGATCGTACGTTCCATAAGAAAATTCGTAAATCGTTTTTCAGTTTTCGTTGCGTTGGTTGTCGTCGTGCGATCAGTCCGTTTCCGAGGCTTGTTGTCGGTCTCGTAATTCAACCTGAGGAACCAGACTGATCATATTAGCCAAACCTTTTTAAAGGCTTGTTTCTAGCGGCCACCACGGAGAGGCTATGATCAGACTTCCACCAGTCCCGAATAGTTACGGCACGTGCATGTTTTCGTATGCTACATGTTGTTCCCCCTATTCGTCTGATGGCTGACCGCCACTTCAAAAACAGCAGGCTAAAAACGCTCTGGTACATCAACTGGTACAAAGCACCTGTTTGTATCCAAAATAACAGACGAAAACGTTTTCCTAGGTCAGAAGGTAACAAAGCCCATAGTGGCAATTAAGATGATGGACTTCGAACTAAGAACCCTTACCACTGGTGGGGGGAAGGCTGAATAAGAATTAGCTTGACAATCTCCCCTAACTTTATTTTTCACTGAAACGATGTTCACGAGGTGATCCGTCTCGGTTGTCCAGTTTAGATTAAGTTTGGTGAAAAGCGTTGGCATTTAGGCGTGGCGGTAGGCAGATCCTATGTCAGCGTGGAAGGAAATGGCTGCTTCGTCGTTGTCCGTGAAAATAGTGCCGTCCAGACTTTCCATCACACTGAGGTACCTCGGCTGGGGATGTCGTTGCTCGGTGGTCATCCTTCCCACTACCTGATTAGGGTGATTGTTCTTCACGAGCT